>KZ308298.1:576680-603729 GCA_000376725.2 Ladona fulva | reverse complement strand
TATATGGTATTTGGCAAGTAATAAAAGACACGGCACAGCGTTTCAAAGCCAAGGCATCATCTTCATGTTGTTAAATTTGTGCAATTTACACCATTTTACTTCCCAAGGAAAAATAGACTTGAAAAAAGTCTGACAGAACCAGGAATCGAACCCGGGTCTCCCAATAGTCCGTGGAGCTATCCCAGCAGAACATTTCTCCAAGCCATTCGGGAAACCCGAGTTCTATTGCCGGTTCCGTCAGACTTTTTTCAAGTCCATTCTTCCTTGGGATTTTTCCTGGGTGCGCACCATCTTGCGCAAAATCACCCTTACCCGTTTTCCTATGTTTACCATTTTACTTGCTTGATTTAGGTTAGGTTAAAGTCACAATCATAATAATTAATAAACTACAGATGAGTACAAAGTGAAACTTGTAGTATGTATGGTTGGTAAAACAAGGTTCTGATGGTCAATTTAAAAATTCATCAAGAAATGTCGGAAAAAAAACATTCTATAGTTACCTTTTTTGCCAGATGCTTGTCGCCCTAAGAATGTGATTACCGAATGATCAACCTATTAAATATAACATCGTGTACTGTTCGTGGATGAAAACGAAGTCTTAAAATGGTATGTCCTCGGGTATATACCTTCCAATTATCGTTTATCATCAAATAGACTGACATAGCTGTCGCATATTTTCTGCAACGCCTTTTAAAAAGAGGAATGTATCGGATATTTTTCCCAAAATTCAGGAGCCTCCCAGCTTGTACCCCCAAGGGATCATCAAGCATTAGCATAAAAAATGTGCGCAAGTTTCAGGAATGGGTCCTAGGTCCAACTGGGCCGCACACAGAATTTCTTCATCGGTGGCACGCAGCCCGCCGACGCGGCTTGGACCCCAAACTCTAATTTTAGAAACGTCAAAATATTTCAAGTGGTCAGTATTCGTCGATTTGGATATGGCATTGGAATACAAAACTCCTTTTAAAACTTCCCATCGACTCTTAGAACCCCCCGATTCATAGCTAGCGATCTATTTAAAGGGAGATTCCTTCAGAGCCCTTTTCCTTTGTGCTGTGAGGAAAATGCCTTTGGACATTCGCCCGCACCTAATAAGATAATCCGTTTACTCTTCAAAAGGATTCGAATCGATCGCATATTTTTTCGCATTGTTAGCGCTTTGCCGTGAAATTCTTCCTTTTTTTCTGAAAAGGACGCGCGTATCCTTGGCAACCGCGGGCAGTTGACTTTAATTCGAAGGAGCGAAGACTCCTTTTGTATTTTCCGATCCGTTCAATCGGAAAAGGACGAGAGTTTTCACCTTGGATGGCGATGAAAGCCACAAATATTCCTAATAACATTCTTTTTATTTCGTCGATAAATAATGGATCTTTGATGATGGGAGATTCGCCGGAATTGGGAAATAAAATTCGAGGAAACGGTTCGGTAGCGCCATTTTCCTTTGTGGAGATAGTGGAGAGAGAGAGAGATACATGAACGGACTTAAAAGGAGCGCATGTTCACACACCGCGTTCGAACGCAGTTTCTTTAAGACATGAGCGGCAGTTCCCTCATGAGGTGCTCTCAGAGTAAATCCCTATTGAGATTTATTTACATTTAATCTTCCTTAGGACCTTCAACTTTAGCACCTGTAAGTTTCAATTACGGTCTAATTAAGGCGACAGTATTAAACAATTGTTTTTGTGATGGTAAATAGATGTTTTGATAATTGTTATTTTACTCTAAAAAATTAATACATGGTTATTGTATGATGACATAAGGTAGCTTTAAGATTCAGTGAATGACATTTTGTAATTTTTTCTTGTGATTATATGCTTATGTTTAATGTAATTGAATGTTTGTTGAAAGACTGACTTAACATTAGAGATTATTCATAATATCTTGCATTTTTACAGTGTAATTCTAACCTTGTGATATGATATTCATTTATACTCTTTTTCTGATCAATATAAGAAATAGAGAACTGTACAATTGAAGAAATATTTTATATGGCTCCCCCTAACG
The DNA here is from genome assembly GCA_000376725.2 of Ladona fulva. Classification (NCBI taxonomy): domain Eukaryota; kingdom Metazoa; phylum Arthropoda; class Insecta; order Odonata; family Libellulidae; genus Ladona; species Ladona fulva. The sequence goes on along the minus strand of KZ308298.1, from coordinate 601,725 downwards.
AGCCTTTCTGAGGCTCGGGGGGATCTAAATAGTAATATCTCTCTACTTCTTCGGATTATCAATAGTTTTGGTATTGTTTAATTTATTAACATAATTATTTTATATACATATTTGCTTATGAGCCCAATCGTGGCTTATAAGCTAAGTGTATATATTTGTAAATTTATATTCTAAATAATTCGTATATGATTTTGTAATATGTTCGTTAAAACTATTTGTATCATTACAGTGAATCGAGGCCAAAATGGCATCTCTTCCACCTATCTTCTGGAGATATTACACAATGATAATATTACACTAATAAGCGAAAACCTATTTACTTTACTACAATTAACTTGGATCTCTAACAATAAATACATCCAACCAATCCGACAAACATGGGTAAAAGAAAGCTGATACAAACGGTACATACGAGTTGATCGGCGGTCAATTGATAAATAAAAATGTACGGTAAGGATAATTGGTAAACGTGTTTATGCTCGGTTAGGATAACCAAACTGTTTAAATTAAAGAAATAAGTATGTCTGTCAAATAACTTTATTTCCATATGTAAAGATTCTTCACAACATACAAACTCATGAATTACAAAATTGGTCTACGTTTGGTAAAACAGTATATAGTAGCAATTTTTAGACAGAGACAGAATGCTTTAATTTGAGGATTATAAGAAATAATACTATCGATAAAATTAATATGTCCAAGCGTGATTTCGTTCAACTAAACACACATTGAAATGAAGAATACTTAGTTATTTACACAACCGATTTTATCTTATTTTTATTTTAAGAGAACGAACAGAGGAAAAGAATTTGTTGCTTACTTTCTTGATTGCTTACATAATTTAAATTGAATAATATTTTTTTAATCTACTCAAATTAAAGTAATCTACTCAAAGCAAAACGAATAAATAAATAATATCCTTGGTTTCAGAATAGAGAATAAGTTGAGTAATTCAGTATATTTATTCAAAACAATTTCATTATTACATCATTCAACGAGCTAAATTTTCATTCGATAAGGTTCATTAATGTGATTTTCTTAAAAAATGCAAAAAATATCATTATCAGATATTATTATCGCGCAAAGCATTAAGGAGAAAATGTGAGATGAGCTTTAATTTTCGTCTGTTGTAAAAAATCTTCCTTGAGGTCACGCTGATAAATGGTTTTTATTGATTTCCTTCGCTATTTTTGCGTCGTATTTTTAAGAATTTTCTCTGAATTGAGATATTTCGTCGATATTCTTACCCAATTCCTTTATTGCGTGTCGAAATGCACAAATTTTGAAGGGGAAAATAGAAATACTTTTCACGGTCTAATAGTAAAATGAAATCGAGGCAAACGGTGCGATCGCGGCTTTAAAAATCGGGACTTTTTTTTTCCTCCGAGCTTTGCTCCAATTTTTTGCATTGGTCAGCAATAAAAAAATCCTCTCACCCAGATTTCATTGAAGTTATTTTATAACGAGTGCTCGTCCAACAAGTGAAAGCTTTGAGGGACAATGGCATCTGATGATAGTCACTTTTTTCTCTTCGCTACTTTTTCCTGCCGAATTTTAAATTGTTATTTATTACGGGGACGTTTACTCGCTCCTTTTTCCCTTACTTTTTATTTCATTCGATTGCAATTTTTAAAATCCCTGCACCGCTCACAGTTAACTTTCAGCCCTCATAAATTGTGCATTCGGTGCAATTTGATGAATGAAGATGGGCGCCCCGATACCCAAGAGGAATTCGTTGGGTCAAACTTTCGCTTTTTCGTTTATATTCCTCCCAAACGTCGGAACTTATTTTGAGCAAAGTTTCCTATAATCGAAAGCGGTGTTTTCAAATCGGAAACACTCCGCAGGCTCGGGAAATTAACTACTTCCTGGAAACATTTTCCGGGTAATCCTGGCTATTTGACATGCCAATTTGACTAACTCCGTGTAATTAAACGTGAATTGAGTAACTTCAATGGAAAACACCGATAAAATGTTCCATTTCTATGTACATGCTTTGATATGTCATTGTTTTTTTACGTTTCGACTTCTGTAGAGTTTTGTTCACAAAGTTTTAAATAGTGAAACAGAAACTATTCAAAAGTCATCGAGCTCAGAGACCTTGGTTCCTATGATTTTGTATAGTGAATTCCTTAAACTTAAATTAAATTTAATTAAGCTTAAATTCCTTAACTTTAAATTATTATATCTTTTACATGTAAGTTATGCGCTATAGTGCTATAATTATGAAAGAAATCCGCCTTTCCCTTAATGCAACTTCATATTTAAAGCTCTTAAAACCACGTAATAATACTGCCTCAAATCGGGTTACCTTACAACGCTGCGAAGCAGTAGAATATATTTATACAATTGAAATAGTTCCTTTAGTTCACGTTTAGTCGCCACTTTCCCAAATTACCCTATGATTAGTTAGTGTAGTCACTATGCAATTTCATTCATAGAATAAGTGGCAGTAGAAGAGATCTTTTGGTGCCCTAAGAGTCGGTTCACTCGCATTAAAAATAATTTATATACAATCATGAATCACTTTGGGCATTTATATACCATTAAAACTAAGACTTTAGGAAAAGGAAGATCGAATTTTGAATAATTTTTCTAGTCCTATTAATTCATTAGACCAGGCGTTATCTTAGCAGATTTTATATTCCGCATTAAAAATTATTTAATCAGCTGTTAAACACTTTCATTTGATATCCTTCCTCATAAGGTATCATTCACTGAATTTCTTTTCATTTATGTGAAAATTTGAAAGGACATAAATTATAAAACTAAAAGCTCCAAATATAATTCAAACAATGCCATAAAAGGCCACGAAAATTTGGAAATGACGATGAATTCGACTGGAATTTATAATTTCTACTCTTTGAAGAGGTTAAATTATTTGTTATTATTAGTTGAGTAGCACCAACCATCGTAGTAAGATGGGCTTTCATATGAATAAAACGAACTCTTTCCTATAAATTAGAAATAGAAAAGAGGAAATGTCTATAAGTCAAAGTCCACGATGTATATTTTTGTATTAAAAGATGTTACTTATAGTATTACTAGGAATGTAACAAAGGCCAAATACTGCAGAGTACCCTAAGAAGGTATAGGAGATTTTACTTCGAGAATTTCAACTACTTGCATGGGTTCTTCACGAATCCTTTCTCATTGCCAATTTGTTCTCAACTGACGTTGAACTACCATGGGATAATATGCGAGAAATGAATGAATATAAGTTATTAATGCAATAGGAGTAATGAGTGCATAACATATCACTCATTCTGCATTACTACAAATGGCCATTAATAAATATAAATTACTCGTTAATAGAGCTAAATAAATTTACATTACTATGTAATGAAACAATTGTTCGTTTTCTGTATAGGCAAGCTTTGCACAAGGAAGATATGATGCAGATTTGAGCAAATTTCTACTGTGGGGATTTACAGAGGAAAGTAAGTTAAAATCATTTCAGTACCTTGTTAATTACTGAAACAATAAAATGTACAGGATTGATAACTGCAATTGGAGATTTTGACATTTTTTTCTGTATTTATATACAATTAATCCTTCGAAGTCCACTTCTTCAATTTCAAAACTTGAAATTCTTCTCTGAAACTATTAAGGATTTGTGATATTCACGAAGTGATTCTTTGAGTGATAAAATTTTAATTCAAAATCTACTGAGTTTTGCTTTCCTGTCCGTCTCAAATTCATGTGATAATACAAAAACCACTTCTTTGCGTAAAGTACTTTAAAGTAGTTTTACTTGCTATAGTACGACTAATGTGACTGAATCACAATAAATACTCCTGTGAATGTTCTATTTTTTGAAAGGTCCTCTTACTGTGACGATAGTCGTAGTTGCATAAAAATCCCACGTGACTTAGTCAATCACATGATAAACTTGAAGCAGATTTAATTTCTTAGACTGTCTAATTGTTCAAAAGTAATCGAAAAACTAAAGAATTAATTGTAAGAGAGATTCACTAACTCTCACTTGTCATCCACGTTCTCATTTCGGTTAAGAATAAAGCAAAACCTCCACACATATTTCACAATCAAGTCAATAGTAAATTAATTATGAGAAACTTTCATAATAATTTTGGTTTTAAACGTGGCATTTCCATGAAAAAGTATTCATGAGTACAGTCGCAAATTAAATTTAAAATCTCGATGCAAAAGTTCTTTTAATTAATGGGAAATCTGTAAAAAATTCTTAGAGGAAGCCGTCCAGTGCCTCGTGATGAATGAATCTTACAGACGAGGATCACGTAACAACTGGAATGAAAGCCGTAAAACCAATTGCTTAATACCAAGGATGTTTTAATAGTTTCTATATTCCGTCGTAATGCATTTTCTCTGGACTCCATTCCATTTTTGATTCTATGTTTGATTATATGTCTAATAAGGTAATTTGCCACGAATTTGCGATTAATCGCACGCACTTTAACAAAAGTCGAAAAGAATTCTACGAAAAATTGGAGAGTCAGCCTTTGCGGACACAAAGTGACAATTAAAAACATTACAGCAGTTGATGCAGGAGATTAGAGGATTTAGTGTCTAATAGTTCGTCTAAATTAAACACACTAATTATGTACATGCGAAAAGTCGAAACTGGCCCGCTATAATTCGAAGCTTGCAAAATACAGTTTTTGATTTTATATACGTTTTCAGTTCTAAGGAAATGTTGTATTATTATAAAGCTAAAAGCTGCAGAAGTGTTAAATGAGGATTACTACATGGCCTGTTACCAATCTGTAGTTAGCACTTACTCATAAATAAATGAATAAACTAAATAAATTAATTACTCTTAAGCCAGAATTACACGTCTTACTACTATATCCTGTTGCATGACATATTTATATCTTTTGGTACAGGATAGAGAAAACTGTATCATTTATACACTTTTGTCTCAGTCTTGTTATAGACTATGATGATATGAAAGCTACTAAGGTATGAATTCTGCTGAATAATATCGTTCATTAACGTAACTCCTTACGCAGTATTAAGAAAAGTGTTCCTTGTAGAGTCATTGTGCTTCACTAATGTGGGCTTTCTCCGCTGATAGCATCCTGCCTCAGTGAGGAGGGCAATGGCAAACTACATCACTCCTCATCTTGCCTAGTATCCCTCATTTCCCTCTCTTAGCTCTTTGTAGCTAATGGTAGAGGGGATGAGGTCCCAACCGGTCTTCGGGCTGAATACTTTACATGCAGGCACAATTGAAAATGGTCTCATATCATTGAAAATTATGAAGTATTTACATATCGGGAGTGGTATTTGATAATTACGAAATGTATGGATGATTAGCTATCAACATAGGCTTAAATGTACGATACGTAAAAAAAGAATGATCAAGTACATATTTTGGGGCTTTACCGAAACGCAAGTGTATACACGCAAGTATTTTGAAAAATAAGTGACCGCAGATAACAAGAAATCTCGTTGTCGCCGTGTTTTCATCACATTTGCTGTGCTTTTGCTACGGCAGGCTCCGCAAAAGCTATACAAATGCTTGTGCAATTTTGCTGTTCTGAATTAAATATTCTACGCAGCACATAGTACTTAAACCCTAACTCCCTCAAGGACACATAAACGAGCTACTCAATTTTCCCTTTGATTACAAACTGTTTTCAATTAGCCGATGACTTATATCTCCTAACGACGTCGGACATTATCAAAAGATGAACTTCCTCCAGAAACGAGAAATTTGAGAGGATATGAAACTCGGTTATGAAAGTCGTTAATGTCCAAGACACCATTATCTGGAAAGGGGTCACTCACAAATTATCCTTAACAAGCGTTCCTTATTAGGCAATATATCACGGTGACCCTTTAAGAACAGGAACCTTCAATTAACAAGTGAAGTGGACAGTCTCCAAGAGGCTGTTATCCCTTAACGACTCCGCAGAGAGGAGCGCTGGTCACCGGAGATCCTCCAATTATTCTCCCGACGCCCAAGATGCCGTCGCCGGCGACCGGCGGATGCCCACGACGCCGACGGAGAATGATATCGCCGCGAGCGCCGATTCTGCGGATATAAGATTCGCTATTAGATAATCATTTTATTACAATTTATTTTTATACAAATTTATTTGATCGATCATGCATAAAAAACCATGCGTTCGAAATTCATCATTATCTTCATAATGGCATAGCATAAGTGACTGAAGACTGAAAGGAAAGTTTCGCCATCCAGAATGTTTCACATTGGCTTATACGAATGGAAAGTGGTGTAAAAGCAGGATTACTAAAATTGTATATTATTAATTTTACTGAGTTATAACTGCAAGTAAGAACAAATCCTGGTGGCAGTGGGTGCAATTTTTCAAAATTGCAAATTATATAAGTAGTTAAAATGTTGCATGCATTGAAGGGGACACTTATAATCTGCCTGGCATTCGCCCTATAAGGGAGATAAATATACATTCGAATAGTGGAAATACCCTCCTTATAGGAGGGTATTTCCACTATGAGGAGAATGTGTTATAACAGGAGAGGAAGGCCAAGAAAAAGGTGGTTATATGATGAATGTGATGTTAAAGAGAGTTGGTTGAATTAATGAAGACTGTACAGATAAACTGAAAAAAACCAGCAAAGATGAGAAGGTACTGGTGATAAATGAAACAAAAAGGTATTCATTTCGGAAGGATTGCGATAGAGTGATATGCTTGTTTAAAATTACTATTTTTCTTGTGCTTTATTACTAATCAATGTCCAAAGAAAACCTATCCAAAATTTTCCGTCTTAAAGAAAATAGAATACATCATCAATCAAGACCATACGATCAGACGTGGCAAATTCCAATGAACACGGGACGTAAGTTCACCTAAGGTAATGCCAATGCTGTATTTCTCAACTCAAGAGCTATTTGATGGATAATATCAGAATGGTCAACAATACTCGTCTTAAATTGGATGAGGTTACCCATTTCTTTCAAGGAATCTTATCTTTTCATTCGCCTTAAAATTAATCCATAAATGTGGAATTCGGTGCATCAACCTCTTGCTTTAAGACGAAAGGTGGCTTGCAGGGAACATACGTAGATATAGATGTAGAATCTTAATGAGTCAAAGCATACATGTAATTAAAAAAGGTACAATGTACGTCCAAGCGTACTGGAGAATCCGGGGTGCCCCGCTGCCGCTAGGGGCCCTTTATGGATAGCAATCGGGGTTTATAAATATCTGGGCCCCCGCTGCAATTGGGAGCTGTAGGACCTGCTAATAAGCCAATGGTTGTATAAGACCAAAAGTATCTGCTTCATTCAAAATGTAAGCGATTGGTTTTTAGGAATTATTTTCCATTAGACGGAGATTATGATTATTTCGGAGAAAGATGTCTTTCGATTAAATGACACATGGGTGGAAATATGACATTGCCATTATATGATAATTTGAGGGCAAATTAATTGATGCTGGGAGAAAATTGAATATGAATCTAAGAGTTGTTATTTCTATACATTTCATATATATGGGTATGACAGAGTCAAGCAAACATTACTTCTTCCATTTACAAATTGCCAGGGCCGCTTTCATCATTCAGCAATCCTAGGCAATAGACGAGAGTTGCTAAGATTTGGGGTCGAGAGATTTTGCCGCCTAGTTCTGAGAAACAGCGGTTTTTTCATGGGGAGGCAGTTAAAATTTCCATGCTTAGGGGCGTCATGTCCCCTCGGCCGGTTCTGGAAATGGCATGATTTCTGCTACAACGATCTATCAGCAGATATTGCAACTTCGTGAATATCCATGCGCAGTCCAGGAATCATCGAGATTTGAACTAGTGAACTGTCAAAAATAATTAAATGTATAAAACTTGTAGGTTGACCCCTAAAAAAACAATAAATTTCGTTGAATAAATATCTCGTCGTCAAAAAATTGGTAGTGCAAAAATTTGAAATCAATTTGTTCGAAAAAGTTATACATTCTCATAATTATTGAATTAATGAAATTATAAACTTTTTCGCACAGATCAAACAAATCGGATTAATTGAGTAATTACTGAAATATTCCTTAATTTTCGCTGAAAATATAAAATTATACGATTAAAATGATACTTAGGTTTTGCCATTTCCATGGGTTTTTTTGCTCATCGAACTCACCGAAATACAAATAATAAAATGACTCTACTCCAGGTGTGCGTTAGGTTTGATAGGTCCCCAATCGAGTTTAACCACTTTTTATTTAGTTTTGTAAATTTAATGAAAAATTTATTTTGAGTTAACATCATTTCGAGTTTTCCGCATATTTTGACGAGAAACTGCTTATTTCCAGAATTATTGATGAATCGTGCATACAATTTTTAATTTATTAAATACATCACGGAGATTTTTTGGTAAACTTTTAATGGACATTTCACAGAAATTAGCTAATTTACTTCAGCCTATATTGATCACGGAAGAATGTAATGAGTACGTAATGATGATATTATGAACGATTCTGTGTTTCCCCCGAATTTGACCATTGATGGATTAATATTAGGTCTTTCTCCCGACTTATTTTTAGAAATTATTATTGCAGAAAAACGACGGAAGAAAAAATTGGACGGACGGACGGACGCAAAAATATCAGAAGAGGATATTCGTACGCAGAACCAAATATAAAATCGCGGAATAGATTTCAAAGCTTCACCGTTTCTCCTCAAGCCTATATTATGCTTATTAATCGCATAATTAATGTACATCTTGTTTAAAAAGGTATAAATAAATACCCCTTCAACTTAGTCTCTTATGCAAATGAATTCCAATTCATAAATGTATATCATTCGAAGTGCATTAATGAAATCTTTCGTTTAATAATTTTATGAAAATCTAATATAATACTTATATAGAGGGAACTAAGGCTATCTCCACACCTTAGATATATGTAATATATATACTCCACTTGATTAATGTAATAATGTTACATAAATCGCATATATATATTATAATATGACAGTTGATATAATATAACAGTAGCAATAGAATGACATATTATTATAATGAAAAGAGAGTTAAACTTTATCCGAACCAGACGCTCTCCCCTAAGCCGTGATCTTCAGTAAAAAGAAAGTGAACTTAAAGTGCTTAATAGAAAACCATGGATAAGATCCCGAGTCAGGAGCCATGAACATAAGTTTTCCGGAAGGAAGTGAATTTATTCGTCGTCGTCGAAAATAGAGTTAAATCATTAAGCTAAATTATAACATGCAATTTTGTTAATGAGTGTGCAAAACAAATCCAATGCGAACTACTCCATTACAACAACAACTACAGATATTTGAGTACGAAAGTAGAATAAGAAAGAGGTATTTAATTCCCTCCTTTGATTGAGAAATCAGTGATTGATAGAGGGAAATAATATGAAGTGACGGAGCTATTTCTTGAAATATCTGTAGCTGTGATACTGTAATTTCTCTTTCCTTCCATATAATTTTACTTTAATATTGAATAAGGAAATTCATCAAAGTGAGTCAATCGATTCTGAAATTACAACAATTATGCAATAGATGAAGTAAAAAGAAGACATATTGGAAGGAGAGAATGATGAATGGAAATCCTGAGAGTAAATTGATTAGAGTGGGAGGTATTCCAGCGCTAGCAGTTTTGAACGTATGTGCATTGTCTGTGGTGGGATATCTAAAGAGGAGTGCGTTGTGAAATGAAGTACAGGTGAGGTCTTTCGCGGGGGTGACGATCCTGAAAATGTCGTGGAAGTCATCATCGTGAGAGTGAACTTATTGGAGGAAAGACAAAATTCGGTTCCAGTTCTATCATTAATAGGTATGGGTGAAAGGAATGATTCCCATTTATATTGGTGAGAGCTGAAATTAGGGAAAAAGATTACAAATTAATCTATCGACGAGATCTAATGAAACAAACTACACCATAAAGTTTTAAATATACATTTACTGTAACACTATAGACTAGACTAAAAATAAATACTGTAATATCATAAAAAAATTATAGTAGTCCCAAACTAAAATTAATTACGTTAGAATCTAACTCGCAAGAGCTGTTCATACTGTTAAAATCAACACTGTAAAACTGTGCTATAAAATAAAATGTCAATGAAGATAGATGAAAATCAAAATGAAATAGGAAAAGCAAAAGTTTTAACCTTAAGACGAATTTTATCAATAATATGGATTAAAGAAGTCAGATAGACGTGAAGGCTGTGAATGCAAGAATTGTGTTGCCTCTGCGAATACTCGGTCAATCACAATCATAATAACAGCATGTGTTTTTTGAATGAATTCATCTGAACAATATACAGTATCTCGGTCACGAACGATAAAAGATGGATAAGAATTCGTCACTATTGCAAGGCAATTTTTTTCAGTGAAATTATCAAAATAAGAACCTGGTGACATTGCTCAATTTTTAACGGCAAAATACGAGGTCTGCCTGTTTAGAAACGTAAGAGAAATAAAGAGGAGAGCGGGAATAAATTCGAATTAATATAAGGAAGGGAACAATTTTCGCATTAGGGAGTAAAATAAGTAAAGTAATACTGAATCCATAAATAGTATTAAGTATAAATAATATATAAAGAGGATGAAAACAAAACAGAGATTTTATCACACAATCATCAAATACAATCACTCTGGATATTGATGAAATGGGAGGTACTGATAGGAGAAATTCTACGAGTATGATCAAATTCAATCAGAATTTATGACTATAATGAGCAATTTGAATTGAATTTTGTTTGGATTTTGAAAAACTAATATCTATTTTCACTTATAATTTCATTATTTTGTAATTAATAACTTAATTAATAATAGGAAAGTAAAAGTTTGAATTATCTATTTAAGCATTCCCGGTGTATATTAATTTAAATTAATAATCAGAAACATCGGAACATAACGAATCGGCTTAAGAAGTGGACGATAAAAGTGTTACCTGAGAAATTAACACGCTTGTTACGTACCCATGTTCCAAAAGAAATGAACAAAAAAGTGCTAACTTAAAAGTGAACACGCTCGTTACATATCCATTCATTCACAATGCTTCACAATTCCTTGTAATATAGATTTATTGCGCCCATAGTTATCAATTTGTTTACTGAAATAAATCACTACAAAATTGGAATCCTTATTAGGTGTTTCAGAAGGTCAAGGTATCGTGTTTTCAATTTTATGTAAACGTGAAAGCCTTACTGTTATTTTAATCGAAGCTCATTGACATCCGAGATGAATTCGGTCAGACCCTATTGTAGCATTGCCAAATTTTCAATAAATTACTATTATTCGAATAAACTAAAAATTAGTTTATCATAATATTAGATATTCATATTTATTTATTTATAGCCAACATAATAAAGAAATCATAATAAGAAAAGCTTTCAATAACTGAGATAAATCAAGAGTAAAATGCAAACAATAACCACATCAAAGCTTATTGACGTATTTAACGTATTATTGACGTATTTATTTTAAATTGATCGAATGGATGGCTCCCGGTAGCTAAAAGGGTAGTGCGTTTGCCTTAGGAAAAATTGGTCCCGGGTTCGATTCCTGCTGGAAACTCATATGCGCGAAGTGATATTATTAAGGTCTTTATTAAGACGAGATTGAGACTAGAAAGTCTCTTCTTCCATCTATCAGCTTCTGTCATATATCAGCTGTTGCATCACTTGTAAAAATAATACCTACTACTGGTCAAACACCTACAAAAACATTCTTATTGTCAACTACTGGTGAATAGAAATAATCCGACTAAAAGAACGGAAACCCTTCAATTGCTGTAGAGAATGAATCAGCTTCATCAACTTGGACGCCTGTAAGGCAGTGATTAAAAGTCGGCCATATTTATTGCTTGAATATTAGAGACACAATTGGAAATGCGAATTGAAAATGATAGAACTATAATACAGGATTTAATGTAGATAGTAACTTGGCACTGGATGTTTACTTTGAGTCATTGAAAAAAAAAAGGTATTTTCAGCGAAATTCAGTGAGTAGAGCTATGTCATGCATCTCCAGATAAGAATTTGGATGTAAAGGAATTCTTGAGGCAATGAATAGTAAAGTTCTATGATTCCAAGTGTCTAAAGTCAGAAAAGCAGATGGATATAGAGGAATGTCGAGGTTTTGCACTTGCAATTAGATGAGAATAAACCAAAAATAAGAATTGAATAGGAAGTTAATTTAAGAATTCCTGTTTAGTGACACAAAAAATTCATAATTTTTCTATGGATTTGACATTCAATTGTCTTATGGCGACAGCTCAATTAATCAGAAGAGAATTTAAGTGACGCTCAATTTCGTTTCCATAACAGCAGCCACTACCGAGATCCAAATGTGAAAAAATAAATCAATGGAAAAAATAATTCCTTAGAATCGCAAAAAGTAATTTTCAAATACTTTCGCCGGAAACTCTTGCAAACTTTTTTTGCACATTGATGGCCACTAACGATGTCACAATTAATTTCTTTTAAGACCCAATATTTTTCAAGCTGTTCAAATTTGAAGCCGCAATTTTCTCAGCTGTGCTGTTACCGTGCATCGGAAATCATTCAGAAACAAATCGGCTAAATAGTCACTTTACCATTGTTTTTGATGAGGAGAAACACTAAATACGTTTTTCTTTAATATTAATTGTTTTCTGAAATATATTTATTTCGATTATTTTAAGTGAAATCAAAACCGGAGGTTACTCTTAAAATACTAACAGGTCATCACCGCGAAATAGTCTGAATGTTTCAAACAAAGGACGCTAAGGATCCCAAAAAATCCCCAAAGACATGTTATATCACTCGGTTCTAATCATGAAAAGAGTAAAATTTTAGCTGTAAAAGATATTAAGTTTAGTAAAGTAGTCTGAAAACAGATACACCAATACATTCTCTCGAAAACTGATTAAATTTGCAGATGAATCAGAAACTTTAAAAGTAAAGTTCCTTCTAATTATAAATTGACACCTCTGAAGCGTCTCTGATTTTGTCTTTATATGTCGAATAAACCCCTTCGGAATCCATCAGGAAAAATGAGTTCTCCTACCCCAGAAGGTCCCGATTTCACTATAAGGATACAATGATTTTCAGAAATACTTTCAAGCCTTTACGAATGGATGGAAAACTTCCATCCGAGGTAAAGCTAGAGGAGGCAATTCAAAAACGTAACGACATACACATCTCCTGAAAAGATCTCTTGCTTTTACACCAGGCCTCAACAAGAAGCCGTAAGGAAATCACCGCAGGGTTCTTCAGAAATTTTCTGATTCAATTCCCGAAAATATAGATGACCGTCCACAATGATCTCGATAGATTGTACTGTAGTCGATTATGATGTCATTATTGTGATAATAATAATAATACGAAACGTAAGGAAGTTCAACATCCTCGCATTTCCACCAGATTTCCACACATTTCTATATAAATTTATCAATGCGAGGGAAAAACTTACAGTGACAACTTTGAACATCTTCGTGAGCCAAGAAGATTCAGTGAGTGATTCACAGCTTAATCAATGCCAACTCGCTGAGAAGTTGGCGAATTGGAAACGTGACTTCGTATGATAGTGAACACGTTCATGAATCAATTCTCCTTGAATTAAGGTTACCTTAACTGTGAGTCATTTTAATCGCCAATTTGATTCTGAACCTGTCACAGACTTTTAACCTTGCAATCGTTCTTGCTAGATCCTCTTTTCAGCCTATTAAAAATGCATGAGATCCTATAATATTCTAGAAAGCGTTTAGAGGGAATAAACTGCTCGGAAACTTCTCTTTCTCAATTATCTGTGAATACCGCCGGGACAATTTCATCATAGAACCATTTTGGCCTCTACTGAATTTAATTCTTCTATAATCTCCTTCGATAAGTGGATAATATCATAAAAGGATGGAGAAGTGTATTTAAGATATCTTGTCGGCAAACTCCTCAATAATATGCGCCTAATCATGACAAGGATACATGTGAAAAACCGTTTGAAGACTTCAGCATCAGAATAACTTCAGTGTCGCCGAATACATACCTAAGTAAGCTGAGAACCGTTATTGAAGATGATTTGACATGTTGCACGGCCATTGCTGAATAAAGGGCAGAATGTTCAATTCTGAAGTTTACTAAAAAATAAGTTAGGCAGAGGTATGAAATAACTTTTAATTGCATAATTTATACAGTAAAAACTGTTCATTGTGAATAAATGAGTAAATTAACTCTTTATCAAGGTGGTGTTAGTCACTAGCTAGCCTCTCTAACACATAGCCTGAACTGTCAATATATACGTTAACTTTAATATTTAGAATCGGAAAAAAGAAAAATAATCTACCAGCCCAAAATTAATGATAAATTCTTTACAGTATAGATTTCTAATTCAATCCTTTTAACCAAAATATCAGTCTGGAAATCAATGAAAGAAGAAGCGAAAGAGTGAAATGCAATCTTAAACACTAATCTTAGGAATATTCCAAAGGAGAAGCGGACATGAAAAAGGTCTGACAGAACCGGGATTCGAACCCGGATCTTCCATTTTCCGGGTGACTGTTCTAGCCAATTGAGCTATTAAGCCAGAACAATTTTAATGGGAAAAGAAAATGAATTGATTCTTGCAAATTTTGCAAATACAAAAGCAGAGAATCCCAATTAAACTACTCACTATGGAACTATACGAATTAGTGTAAGATTTCGAAAAATAAAGATATTTTCATTGATGAACTGCCCTTAAAGCCTGGCTAATATTCTTAAAATAATCGAGATGGATTCACAAAATATCCGAGATGAATTCACGATTCGTTATTCAGATTGTAGAGCGAAAACGGGATTTTCCATTTGTTTAAGAACGTGCGATGAAAACGCCTGTGTGTGCATCCAAGTATATCAGTGCATCTTCACACTCAGGTGATTCTCTTCAATTGCATTCTGTTCCCGACAAAGTCTCTGCGCCATTTGTCCTTCAGGTGCTTCTTCCCCTTCTCCTTTATCTCTGCATTCGAATCGCTGCTATTTTTATCTCGCGCACAATTCGACACTCCATCTTCTTATTCGATATTCGCCTTTTCATCGATGCCAAGGCTCGGTCGATAAGGGAAAGGTGGAAACCTCTTTACATCGATGGCTCATGAACTAAGAATTTGTTATGGTATGTCTATAAATTTAAGACTGTGAATTCATTACTTCCAGCTGGATAAAACAGAGGGTATAGTCGGATAAAATGGACTATAGAGCCGGATAAAAAGCACGCTTGTGCCGGATAAAGCGTATCATATATAATAGGATAAAACAGACGATATATCCAAATGAAGTAGACGAAAGAGATGGGTAAAGAGACGATACAGCTGGATAAAGCACAAGTTAGTATGATAGGTTACGAGATATAGCGGATATATAAGGCGGTAGAACCGTATAAAATACAGGACAAAGCCGGATAAAGCTCTAAATCTAAATCGTCATAATATTTGCTAAGGAATGAACACATTTACCTTAATTCTTATAACATTTGCTGCTTTATATTTAACATTAGATAGTTGTTGATTTCAACATATTTTTTGCGGATTTTGAGGTAATTTTCAGAAATTCGGTCCAATTTAATGAATTAAAATTATTACCGTTTATGCTCGTGTATTGGTTGATTTCGTGTACAGGTCGACCCCCAGAATTTTAACTTAAAATTTCCGTTTTTTACGTATCTCATGAATAAGCCGACATTATATATATTCTATTCTTATATTCATTATAAGTTACATTTTAAACAACAAATTTGAGTTGCTTGATTTAACAATAATGTTCAAAATGATTTGTAAACATTTGGTCATACCGTATCAATAATTTTTCAATTAAAATACAAGTAAATATTATTTATTAAAACAATAAAATAATGCTTCGAATAAATATTCGCGTTACACAAAAAAATTATCTTCAGATGATTTGGGAAGTTTTTATTTCTAAATGTGTAGAACTTTGTGGATGACCCTTGTACTTCTCTCATGTATTGGTCGACATTAGAATTTTATCACTGAAATGTTGTATTTAAAGGCTGACCTATGTATAGGTCAGCCTTTAAATACAACATACCTACAATACTTATATGCTCGTGTATACACGTGTATAATATATCGATTTAAAGAATGCATAACCATATGAGTAAATGATCAAATGCCATGATTCCCTAGAAGAGACGACGGAGGAAACCTTTAATGTTACCAGGATTTGAATTCAAATCTTCCTTATTGCTTATCCCTGACTATACATAAGACTTTTTCCTGGACACGGATATTAAACATAAGAGTTGATCAATGTTAACGTTGTTTATCGCGCAGTAAAGAATTAGTAGTAGATAAAGAACTGAATTGCTATTAAGAAATTGATCGCTCCGAAGGGCAACCACTTCACGCAAACGAACAGTAATTTGAGAAGTTAGAAATATGAATTTAAGTTATCGCGGCCTCGGTAAAAGAAACTCATGCCTACACTTTCAGTTTTGAGATACGAGAGAGCAAAGAACTGTGATGTGCGTTCTTAAAGCATTTAGATTCAAATCTGATCTGTATCTGTCAGTCTTACTTTTTATGAACAACTTTAACCATCGGCAACATATCGCAATAATTTTGAAATTTCGCTACGCTATTCTCTTCAAAACATTGAAAGTAATCATTCAGTCTTAATTTTATACTCTTGTCTTAAATCGCTAATGTTGTTCATAAGCGGCTTCCTGAATTCGACGTGTTTGTTGCTGACAATTGAAAATTGTACACAATAATCGTAAGAGCGCCTTTATTTTGTAATTAGTTATTTCTGCGTCTATTCAATATACATACAGTTTTCAATATTCTGTGATAAACATGCCTTCAGACTTCTTAAGTCTCCGAATGAAATCTTTTTAACAAGTAAATATTTCTTGAGATTTATTCGTATATTTATTTAATCGTAGAGCCATTTTAAATATTTTTATGTTTTAAGTACTCTAATTCTATGTAATCTTGATATATTTCATAAAATCACAGTTTCTATGAAATTCCTCCATACCTCATTGCCTGAGGCAGAAAATGAGTTTTCAAAAAGTAATTTAGCTGATGGTAACCATGGAGACTCAAGCCAGTATTGGAATAATTCTAAGATATCTTTTCAATGAAAAAGTTTTAAATCGCCATCCCTCAAAATACAAGATGAAAATGTATACTGCACACTTCTGCTATCAATCAGAGCTGGAAAAGGAAGACGAAATTATAATATCTTGATGTTATTCTTGAAGAAAAGATAATACTATTCTTAAATTAAGAATTAGAGAAGCTTCATGATATAAGCATCTTAATTATGTTGCTTCATCCCAGTAGAGAGGTGTAAAGGTCCTCAAATCAGGAATGAATACCCTGTTGGTGATCTACGCACTTCTCTTCGTCTGAATTTAAGTTACAAGAATTGATTCAATTTGGTATAAATCCTTATTGCCTTAGAAATTTGGTATCATAGATTCTAAGCTTTTAACAGTAAAATTGAATAAATCATTCATAATTGAACATCAAAACTGCAAGAACACTTTTATTCAATAAATAATCAATGTGATCTTTTCGAAAAATTGTGCATCAACAAAACTATGTGGAAATAAAAAAAAATGTAACGTTAAATGTAATAGTTAAATTTGATTAAAAAATGTAATAGTTAAATTTGATGAGAATTTCAAATATATTATAGCACCCAATAAGGTAGGTGAGACATCCATTTGTATTTTAGAAGACAATTATTACATAGACGTACGGATTCGATTTGAAGACTGGCCAAAATAAAAAAATGGTTGAATACCTCGAAAAATGGAAATTATCATAATATTTACTGTTTCATATTTTATCTCAGAAACTGTGCATATTAATAAGAGAGTACATTTTTAGAACATATATTCCAAAAGGTACTTGGAGCTCTCAAAAACTCATTGATCGAAGAAAATATGAAGAACCGATAGAATTTGTTGCATGGTTTACATAAATACCGTCAATATTTAGCAATTGAAATTTAAAGAGAATTAACGTAGAAACATGGATAGAACATATACATCTTTATGAACACCTTCGAGGATAGCAGGTAAGGCATTTCCGTGCATTCTTAAAGTGACACTCTTTGAAATAACTCTTCAAATCACTTATGAAAATGGTGGACGAAGATATTCAAGTGGAATTTTTCTAAGAACTGAAGAATAGATGAAGAGATGAGAAGTCATGCGAATACAGATAACAGAGTAGAGATTGATATGTATTTCGCGATTTAATAAAGCTATCAGACCGGTATGGATCAAAGAAAAGGCTGTGTGATTTGTATGGATGGAGTGAGTTACATAGATATCGATTTAAATAAAGAATGAATGGAAGCTGAGTAGCTAAAACTGTGCAGGACGAAAAGGTGAATGGAATTAAAAGAAGAAAAATGGAATGAGAGGGGGTTGAATATGGATAACGATATGGTGATGAGATTATCGTATTCTTAAGAATAAAAGGGAATTCATAAAAAGCAGTATCAACGTATCCGGAAGCGAAAGATGTTTACAACGATAGGAAATCAGAAAATTGTGGACAATTGAGACAAACAACGTTCTTTTCCCGAATAATCGTGTATTTATTCTTTCTCTCCCTCTCTCACCAAAGAAGAAAAATGTGGTTCAGTGACGAGGATTACACGAGGACATGAACATTGCCCGCAAAATGAGTGTCTCTGGCTGAAATGATAATCATTAGCCATGAGATAATTTTTACTTTTTGGAATTGATCATCTTCTTTAAATTAATCTAGCGAGCTATTCTTATCTTTAAATACGTATATTCATTTTGTTACTCTATGTAACTTTGAAACTTACATTCCCTGTGTTTTATAAGTTTGTAATTCGATTTTCTTTGTTTTCCCACTTTCGATTATCTGTTGTTTAAATGCATTGCATTATAAATTTTCTTTACATGTATTTACTTTATCATCATATTTTCTTTACGCCCCCTTCTCTGTGGGTGTTGTCAACCTTCAGGTACAAAGATTTCTCCCCACGCTGCACTCTTTCTTTTAGTTTACAATTAGATATACTATATTATAATATACATATTATAATTACATACAAGGTAAGGTGGAAGAGAGGCCCACATGGGTCTAACCTCACCAATAAAGGGCCAATCTATCTATGTGTAGTAGTTAACATCCTCAGGAGTAAGACATTTCCGTGCATATTTAAAACGATTATCTTCCCTCGGTAATCACAATTTACTCGAGCCAAAGTAAGAAAGGATTGAGTTTACCGCAAAAGACGCCCATTCTAAAACAGCTCGTTTCAGGAAACCCAGAAAAACGTGGGCTGGGCCCAGAGAAACATTGGTTTAGACGGCCGATGGCGCCTCCTTTGTCTTCACATCCATTTTTACCTCAGTGCTGCCCTCTCCCCGAACATCCCCACAAGTCCCCAAAGCATTCCCCGCAGTTGAAATTCCCTCTCCATGCAGAAAAGGAAGTTTTTTATTATTATCTCTTTATCCCACAAATTTCACTTCTCCTATCTCCTCATCTTGCATTCTCTCCCCTCCTCATTCCCTTCCTCCTATTCTTCTTCCTCGCTTTATCTGATACGTCTCTCTTTCTCCCGTCACATTTCTTCCATGAGCACCTGCAATTTCTCCCTTTCTCTTCTACAAATACTCAGATTTTGTCCATATCCAGTAATTACCGCTTTTGTTTACTACTCTCTTCTTCCCCGTTTATCTCCTCTCTTCCGATAACATTCCTTTTCCTAGACCGAATTTCATTCCATCTCATGAGTTGCTTTATCGATTCACTACTGATTCTTTATCTCCATGTTTCTACACTTACGCGAGTGATATATTCAGGACCACTAACAGCGCCGATACATCACCACTTCGTTTACTTCCTAAAACACTAATTTCTTTTGATAATAATGATATTATTAATAATGATAAAAATAATAAGAAAAATTGCACACGACAGGCAGAGTTATTAAAAAAATTAAAAAATTAAAAAAACAATGGAAGTTAAAGAATGGATTCCATAGCAATATCCAATGCAGGGGTAGTACCAAAAACACTGGCAACCAATTTGGGTAAATTAAACATTAGAGGTAACAAATATTTAGTTGAAAGTGATTATGGATTTTAATAGATCGTTTCTAAACGAAGATTAGTAATCATGATAGTTGTATGGAACTCGACAGAAGTCCGTTCCCACAGCGACGTCACTTTGTGGCGAGAACGAACAAACAAATAATCATAATATATAATAAGATTCTATGTAAAATAATCGATCAGGAACTAGCACTAAAACATAGTCTCACCGATACACACAGTCCATATTACAAACACAAGCCAGAATATATCCCAGAAAATACAATAGTGAAGTTATACTGAAACAGGATCATCAACACAATTACAACACTTGTAAAATTACACCGCATAACCAACAAGATATCACACTTATGCACAAACCAAGTAAAACTACCACCCTCAAGGAAATAATACCAAATTCCACAAACTTACAATAGAAGCGTGCAGAGAAATTACAGAAATACCACGCACTAAAAGAGGAAATAAAGCAAATACGGCATCAAGGATCGCTAAAACTAGTCCCTACAATTCAATCATCAGCAGATATTTTACCAAAAGCAACATTACAAAAGTTATATAAAATTACTTCCGAAAACATACATTTCGCTTAAAAATCTGCAATTCTGGATACCTATTCCACCACAAGAAATGTTCTAAGATACAAATTAAATAAAATAATAATAAATAGGAATAATAATTACCACTCATTTAAGAAAAATGAATGGGGAAATAAGATTTGGTTAAGTCCCGTCACAGGTCCACAACTATTACCATGAAAAGTGAGAAAAAAGTTTTGATAATAATATTGGGACAGGTACGAGGATAAAACTGCAGTGTTTACTCTTTTCTCTGCCTTCACCCCTCAGGATGCATCTTCTTTCTTTGAAATGTAATTCCCTTTCAATATTTAATCCAACCGTTTCCCCAGTCTGTTTTATTTCTGCACTGAAAACACTTTCTTTTCAGCGATTTCAGCAATTCCTCGTCAGTAATTTAACCATCACAGCCACCTTTTTCGGTCTAAGTCAGGGATGGGGAACCTTTCTGCTTCGGAAGTCCACATTTACTATTCGGTTGCCTTCATTCAAATTTCAACACCAAAACTAAGCGAAATAAAACTAATTTACTCGCTTTTTGAATTCGGATCTAATACTTTCCATTTCGTCTTCACTTGACGTCATGAGCACGATTGAGAAAATACTTTATTTACATACAAGAACTTGTTTCATTGAAGGTCGCATCGAATGCCTAATAAGTTGGCATTGGCCTTTCAGGCTGCAGATTCCCCACCAATCAACGACTTCCAATCTTTTAACGTCCTTTTTCTTAAAGGTCACGTTTCATACCCATTGCGCTCAACGCTGAAGGACAGCGTGTCTATGGCAACGCGTCACTGTGAGGTCGCATTATATTTGTTATTGCCCTTCAATGAAATTAGTGCAACTTGAAAATAACTTTTGGTGAATTATACTCATTAAGCATTGTTCATTGCCAAGAAAATGAATTATTTTATGATGAATTACTGTATTTTTAAGGCAGTAGACAGCTTCAAGCAAGAGTGATATATCGTGTTGTTATAGCTATGAGATATTTTATAGCAATAATGTATTTTTGTTACTTGAGAATGTATATATTGTATTCTGTAGCTTGATGACATGCTCTGTAGTAAGCAAAAACCCTCCATTATTGTGATTAGCCTTGTATATTTTACTTTATGGTTGTATTTAATAATATTGGAATAATTTTAAAACAGTGATGAGTTACCACTGGGCTTTTAGTCCATCCATGATAAGTAAACAAAAAATATATCAAATCCTAATGAACGCTGAGAAATAAACTTAGAGAAATCTTATTATCAAATTCTGTTTGAGGAACGCATCCGGGTTTCGTCGTTCATATTTTCATGAATCCAAAGTCACATTTTCTCGATAAAGACTGCTCATAATCCATATAATTAGATTATGCAACGTAATTACGCCATCAGCAGCGCTGTTGACGATGTTCTTAAGTTCTTTTGTTACTCCTTCGCAGTGGCCTCTATATCGTAATTCTTCTGTTTCGGAGGGTTTTTCTATGTATACTCATCTTATCTGAAGCAAAAGCAAATGTACTCCCTCCTACTTCATCCCGCCCCCTTTCCCTGGCAAACCTTTTTCTTAGGCGCGGGGCGTTGCATCATGGGAAGGGACAGCGGAGAAGGCTTAATTTACGTCCGGGGTGCTCCCTGAGCCATGGAATTATTCTGTTTTTCTTTTCTCTCTTTTGGTTTTTGCTCTTTCGGAAAGGATTTAAAAACGTGCTCTTTTGTGACAGTTTTGCGCGATTATGAAAATTGATGACATTAACACATTAAAACTTTTTTATGTTCGGGAGTTTTAAAAAGTTTTGCACCTGTAAAAAAAGGTCGGAGGGGTGGGGGAAATTAAGAATTAGTCCCCGTCCCTTTGTCTCTCTCATTTGTTTTTTGTCCATTTCCATTTAATGCGTTCAGTTTAGTATTTTTATACGAGTATGCTAAACGACTGCCCCCTCTCTTTCTCTCTTTTGTTTCCACAGAGAGAAGGAAACCCTTTTGCAGACATCTTGAAAACTACAGAAATCGACCGGTGCCGCAGCCGAAATATTTCTACTTTTGGTAATGCTCAATCCTAAATGGTATAATTCAAGCTCACTAAAGCAACACCAACTCTTATAGGTTTACTTTACATAGCGCCAAATATGAAAGCAAGAAACTCACCTTATTAAGAAGGAGTGAATAACTTCTTTGAGCTAACAGCTTACGGGTACTACGAAAGAGAGGCTTCTGTCTAACCAACTAAAGAATGTAAATATCTTCTAATTTATGTTAATGATAATAAGACGCTAGAAGGGAAAATGAGAGTCTGTATTCTTTGTCATCTTCTTGAGGTTCGGCAAAAATAAAATTATATTAATATTATTGATTATAATTTCTTATTACTAATTGTTATTTTAGTTAATTTATTTTAGTGAATTTCCAAGCTATGGCTAATACTATCGAATGCTTGAACCATCGTTCGTTGGGAGGGGCTGATATCGATAGGTCGACCCTAATCGATGTATTCGATAGGTCGATTTCGAAAGTAATTAATGTGTTTGTTAATCGTCGATGCCATGGATGTGCTATTCAGTGCAACAGGAATCCAGAAAGTATTAATAAAGTGAAATATGAAATATAATTATCTATTTCCTCACAGTAGGACTTTTTTATAGACCAAAATTTCAAAACAGTAAAACGATTAACATAAGAGACGAACGCTGTGGGTATGGTTGGAAGGGTAGAGGCTGACCACCTCCACCATATACTAAAGCCAATACTATTCTTTATTTGCAAGGTTCCTTCATGGGGAGAGAAGCGATACTAATAGCTTATTCTTCTGAATTTACCGCGTTTTGAGTGGTAAAACATCACGGAAAGGAGTTATGCGTCTAGAAGTCCTTGAAAAAACTATGCAATTGTAAACTTACTTAACCTAATAAATTCCATAAAGTATTGTTGCCTTCATGAAATCTTATTGAGCGATAACTTGTCTAGCAAATCAAATGTTATCTAAATGGATGTCCCTATTCCTATTTTCCAAATTTCCAAGTGATTTTCGAGCAATTTCACAACTTTCATTAGTAGTATTTTTAAAAGTGTTTCGGTGGCTTAGGACACCTCGCTCGTAAGTCCCTATCGGAAATCGAACCCGGGACCGTTTTCACAGAAGTCGAACGCGTTGCCCACTTGGCTATCCGGGAGCCCACAATTTTACAACTATGTTTAAATCGGTAACTTCTTCATTTTAACCCATTTAAATCAGCAACTCAATGATTATGTTTCTGTCTCTGGTTTAACATCGATCTCCCCGAGAGGTCGGAGGGGGCAATACAAATAGATCACCGTTCCCACCATGTTTTCTTACAGGTGTAAGCCACGCCGAAGTTGTTGCATTCGATTCCATGCGAGCGAATCTATTTTCATGAGTAATGAGGCAGTTAGTGCCCTGCGATCGCCGTAAATCTAAGCGCAGCAAAAGGAATCGGTACTAGGAACTGAGGCGCGTTTTCCGGCGTCAGCAACACCTTATCCTCAAAACCTTCGAAATAAAAGATCAGAGGAAATAGGTCCTCTCCTACGCAGCCTCCCTCTCTGATAATCCAGAAGAACTCACGAGGGGTTTGCCGTTAATTACCACGGGTCCAGAGACGCATAAATTTTGGGAAGGAGCGGGCGTGGGAGGGGAAGAAGATATGAGGGGGAGGGAGCAAAGGGGAGGTGTTTTAAAAAATGAAGTGAAGGATCCTTGGTCGGAAGGGGAACGACTGTTAAGGGATGTTCGCTCTCGGAGAGTAAGATGGCGAACGGGAGAACATTTTACTCATCTTTGCATCGGTGGTAATAAAATACCAGAGGATTTCCCTGCTCTTGCATTACTAAAGGCGTGGCTGTAAGTAAGCGTTTATTCAGTAATGGAAGTAAGAAAAAGAGTGTGAACAGAGCCAATTTATAAAGGTGGAGGAGTGGAATGAAAATTTAATCATTTGCTAATGTACCGAGCCATGAAAAATTGGTTGGATCGCCACGAAAGGATTTTCGGAAAGAACAGATAGACTAGTAGAAAGTAATCAGGAAAGGATGTGATTGGATCTAAATTAAACGACGCTGGCCAAATATATCTTAGGTTCACCACCACGTTCCGTAAAGTTATTTAGGGAAATTATTTATCTACGTTTTAAAGAATCGGAAGACATTCGTTGAAGATATTAATGTAAGAATTACAAATTATTTTTATTGAAATTGGAAGAGAGTATACAAAAGTAGGATTTAAAGCAACGCCATGCCTTAGTATAATAAAAAAATTGTTAGTTTTTGTCTTTTTTCATCATTTACATTATTAATGTTTCTCTACCATTAGCTTATAGAAGCATAAAAGGAGGAGGATAGTGTGCAAGATGAGGAGTGAAGTGTGTTGTCCTTCATTTCATCACAGAGATGAAACAGCAACAATAGATTTTCCTGTTTTTTATATTTATAAAGTTTCCGTTTCCTTATATA
>KZ308298.1:498025-576347 GCA_000376725.2 Ladona fulva | reverse complement strand
AGAATATTAGTGCCACAGCTCAGCCTCATTCAAAACAAAGTATTTTTTTTTATTTTAATACGGAAAAGATAAATACTGAGACAAATGTAAATTTGTTTTCATTATGTACTTGATCCCTATAAAAATATTCCTTTCGTCAAAAAAGAGTTGCAGGATAAATATTTTACTTCGGTTAATTCCTCCATATCAGTCACATATTCACTCTCTTTTCTATTATTCTTTGTCTGACCCCTACAATCGTCTTTAGCTCTGTGCTCCTTACTAAAGTAAATCGTTGGTGCTGAGAGCAATTAGTTACAGTGACAACGCTTAAACATCAGAAGGTACACGGATTGCTAACAGTTTTCAATGAACAGCGCAGTCGCCAAGGCGGACGCCGACAGGTTCGTGTAATTATGGGAGAGTCAAGGAGGAACAAGCTTTATGTTCTGCAACGTGAATTACTATTAATGCTGATAGTTTTTAAATGTTCCTTGTCGAAGCTCAAACACGATAATAAATTTGATAATTCGTCTGTAGTTGAATAAATAGTACAGAAAACGAATGAAGAATGTAATTCCGCAGGGTTCGAACACGAGACAAAAGCGTTATTAGATTCCCAATGATGTGAGCCACAGATGGCTGCTGTGTGTCTATTTGATTTACGTATTCTGAAAGAGTGAATCTATAATGCGAAGGAACGACTTTATTTCAAATGCATATATGTGTCTACAAACATGGAACATAAGACAGCTCATGCCAGAAATATAATGGGAAAATTAGCATTTTTGTTGTAACTAATTGAAGCTTTTTCATTCAATTTAAGTCGTAAACATAATAATATTAACGGTCAAAGTAATATAATTCTCATAATTCTCAAGCAAAAGAAATATTTAAATCTGCAACGTTTATCGGAGGAAAAGAATATAAATTATCAGCCAATCCCAATCACTAACACAAAAAATGCTTTGAATTATATGTCTTTGATAAAAATTGGATACGGAAATATTATTACTATGAATGAATTCAACTTAGATGAACTTAAAGTACACACAATATGCCACCATTCTTTGGATTTTCGCTCCTTGTATAAATGAGCAGAACAAGTCTTATTCGGCTAAAAACTGCTTATTTCCGATATCATCATTGATAAGGGGCTAAGTTTTGGCACAATAAAGGCGAAACCAAGAATGAACAGGTGTGAAAAATAGCGATATTTATCTATGTTTAATATATTTATTATATGTCACTTTTATTCATACCTTTTTATCCATGGGATACAAAAACCACTGAATATTAGCAGAGAACACAGGTTAAAATAAATGTTTCTATTTTCAATAGATTTTGTGCGGAAGTATTTCTGCCTCTTAAATGTAGGTTCACCCCATGGCTCTAAACTCCCCTTAGACAAATCCTGGCTATGCCCCTTCAGGAAGTGATAAACCTAGCTGGGCGAGAAAATTCATAGTATGAATCTACTGTATCTTTCTATTCCGGACCGTGGTGTCCCGAATTCCCAGAGAGGGAAGAATGTCATACCCAAAGATATTCGCTCGGGATAAAGAAGCGTAGAATGATGGGAACAAAAGCTCGCCAATTTCCAGAATGCGTACCGAAACTGCCCTTTTTCGTCCCGCAATGGAGTGCTGCCCCTAATACTGCTTTTAAGGAGCCTTCGGAATGGAAGCAGAAAGGTCACGCGGCGTTCTCATATCTCCCTTAATCAGATGAGCAGCACTAATTAAGATCCAAGGCGTCATCTCCGCATTATAAAACCGCAGTACTCGCTATCGCCATAAACGCCTTTGTTAAAAGGGATTTTCGTCTAGCCCTGCTACTTTTAAAGCGCCCATTACTCACTCTTCTTCACAGGGATCCTCCCGTTTTATGATAATTCGAGCCTTATCTGCATTTTCCGCTGGATGAAAGACGGACTATCTTTCTCAAATATCTAAAAACCTCTCGATTTGAATAAGTGATGTTTAATCTTCCATATCCTAAACCGCGCAACGGTGGAATAGATGCACTCTGCTTGAGGACACCAAAAATCCTCTATGTAAAGTTTTCCTTGATGTATGACCAAGTGGGTTAAGTCGTGGGTGGTGAAAGGATCAAGGCGTGGGTGGCAAAAACTTCCCGGCAGAATTTATTATGTCCTTAATTCGGATTCTATTCCTGCGATCATTAACGGAGAGATCCTTGGTTCGAATCTTGGCTGTAAGTTTATCGCTGACATCCAACTGTTAAAGTAGACGAAATTGTGAGATCAATTTCATCCCTCTGGTAGGCTCATAGATGTAAAGAAAACAGGTATATTTAAAATACCACTTCGAATATTTAAGTAATTTTATTTATTGGATTTAATGACCACAGATTGGTAACAGGGCAGGTGGTAGTCATTCATTTATATTTAGAGTGCGATTCAGCTATTTATTCCAAAACTACTGATGAAAATACAAGGGAATGTTCGATTAGGAATTTTAAATATATCGATATAGCGCGCGGGGAGAAAAAGATATTAGAAATAAAATTAATGTTTTACAGAGAATAGGTGGGACGACAAGAACTTTGAAAAGAAAAACAAGAAAAGAAAGCCGAATAAAATGTTATAAGTGATGATTGTGTTGTTTGAATCAGAATTGTGTTGTGCCAAAGTCCCAATTGTGTTGTGTGAATCAGAATATTGAGCTAAACAAAGAGAATCAAAACAAATAAGTCATCAGAAATTTAATTCCTCAGAGTGGTGAAAGGTTGTTGAAGAATAGAAAAATTAGTGAATGCATTTATAAGATTTGAACTATATATATTCGGACGATATCAAATAAATTAATTGAATTAATGAATAAATGGAGAGAACATGTACTACGAATACCTAAGGAGAGAATTCCAAAGCAGCCAATGAAATATAAGCCACTAGGCAAAATAATTGTCGGAACACCAAGGATTGCATGGTAACGTGAAGCTATAAAAGTCTAAACTACTACTATATTATAACTAAACTTTGGAGAGTTTAAATACATTTCTAAAAGTCATGGTATAATAGTTTTTGGAAAAGGATCTACATCTACATCAATACCCTACAAGCCGCCTTTCGACGTATGGCAGGGGATGTAAACAAACGAACGATTATATATATTGCTGAATTAATCCGATGCATATTTTGGGGTACAAACAAATTCAATATCCCCAGTTACTTTTGATGCTGAGGAAAACATAAATGGCAGCAAATGTTCAAATATATTACTTCCGATTGTTCTGTTTGGTGGAGTTTGAACATATAAATCTAATCGTCATTGAAATTGAAATAAGGTTTGGTAAAGATGGATCAAACTAAATTGAGACATTTGCCGTAATGAATAGATGAGTCACTATCCCAAAGCAGCAAGAAACGGTATGAGGTGACGATTGTTAATTATTTTTTTTCAATATTCGTCCCTAACCTGCGATAAAAAATATTCTTAACAAGATTTTAATCACTAAAACGAGTGAATTTCTGTCTCCCTTAAAGCCTGAATTCCGATAAACCTTTTTCGTCGCAAGAGAAGTCGTTAAAATCTCTAAATTCAAATCCTTGAATTCCATAAAAAATAATCATTTATATCCGTAACCCTGATAACTCAAATCATTATTATTTGATTAATTTGAATAAATATGTTTCTAAGCATCCAACGGTAACTAATTTTCAGGAATGCATTTGGTTGATTTGTGTAAATTCCTCCTTCGAATCAAAAGCTTTGTTTTTAACGACTTACACATGGTTACACAATATAAATCAAGCACTCCGAATAATTATGAAGTCAATCACCATGTATATCATGAAAAGTAATAAATCGCTTCCTAAATGTTTGCTTTTTGTATATTTTTATAATTATTATGGTATGGAAGATTGTCGTATAAACATTAGTGTTATCTGAAACACTACAGAAAGCTGACGAGTAATGTAGCTCCTTACACATTTTTTACGGTTTCTATAAATACGATTCAAGAGGATTGGTATCATTTTTTTAATAAAATGCATACAGAATATACTGAATAAGTTGAGAAATCTGTGAATTTATTCACTGTAATGTTGTAAATGTGTAAGGAATATATTACTAAATCAACTGTAATTGGGAAAACCGAAAATAGATTAGAGAATGGATTAGAGAATGTTGAGGTTATTGTACTACATTTTTATATAAAAACTAATATTAGTATTTCAATAGCTGTTTTAGGAAGTTACTCCTTGAATTCAGCCATCGCTATTCTGCCAATTATTCCTCGGATGAATTTTACTTACACTTGAAATGTAGTTTAGCAAGTTAACTGCTCAATGGTTTGCGAAAAGGTTTAACTTGTGTATGTAAATATTTGATCTTAAGCCAAATATATTTCATAGTTTATGTTGCTTCCTTTAATATCAGATAAAATACGTCCCACTTTTACCTGAAGTATTAATAATGTTTTGCATTTCAGTAATGAATATAGTCTGCCAGTCTGTGCAGTCTTCAGCCTGAAGGTTGGTTTGAACCTCATCCCTCCACCATAAGCAGCGAAAAGTTTTGGAGAGAGGGCTGAGGCGACTAGGCAAAATAAGGAGTGAGGTAATCTGTCATTGCTTTCCTCTCTGAGAGAGAACGCTATAAGTGGAAAAATTCCATGTATGTGATGCACAATACATGTAACGCTTTCCGTAGTATTCAAAGAGAATATACCTTAATCAATGTCTTTATTCAGTATTACTCATGCCTATCAGCTTTCATATTATCACATTCATGAACAAAACTGAGATAAAAGTAAGTAAAAGATATGTTTTTCTCTATCCTGGATCAAAAGGAAACTGAAATATACTCCATTCATCAAGAAGTGGTAGCAGAACCAGAGTATCAAGTATGAGAAAAAAATAGTTATTCCACATCGTAAGTTGTTTCATCGGTATTAAACCATCTTTCTAACTATCCGTGGAAACCCAACTTCACGTGACCCAACAACATTAACGGGGATATTACTCGGTCTAGTTGTGGATCGTTTGGTCGCTGGGGGTAGTGCAGAGGGGTAAAGATCCATCAAGTGTGGTAGCGTGGTCCCCTGAGAAACACCTGGCGGCCTCTCCCTTTTAAACAGATTCCTCCGGTCACTCGGCGTTCCCACGGCTCGCAGCCGCACCCATGGCTCGAATGACCGGTCCTACGTCCACTCCCAAATCTTACGCTCACAAA
This sequence comes from Ladona fulva, assembly GCA_000376725.2. Classification (NCBI taxonomy): domain Eukaryota; kingdom Metazoa; phylum Arthropoda; class Insecta; order Odonata; family Libellulidae; genus Ladona; species Ladona fulva. Next base: position 571,170 of record KZ308298.1, on the reverse strand, counting down.
AAATAAGACGGCGGAAAATAGGCGAGGGTCCGTTTTAGGGTGGACATGCCTTTGTATTGCCCACGGGCATTGCCCCGTTATCCCCCCCATATTGCCCAGGTAAGCACTCGCGGAAAATGTGAACTGCTCCTAGATATTTTAAACCCTTTCCTTTCTGGCGGTATTTCACTTTGAGGTTGCCCTTCGGATTGTAAGAATAATAAATTCCCGATATCTTTCTCCTATAAAATATTTTTCCTCTATCTTCTGATATGGAATAGAGTAAATTTATCTTTCAGTTTTTCTCTTATTCTTGCTCTTGGATGAGGAAATATGACGACTGCTAACAGATGAGTGGATGGGGAACTCTATAAGTTAGGAGATGTAAATTAAGTACGTTTTTAGAAAATGTAGCCGATGTTATGCGTCCTCCCTGTTACACAGGTCATTCTGATACTGAAATAAAAATCCAAACCAGAGAAATAGGTTCTAGAACTAGTTGTTTCAAGAATTGATTTTCCCGCGAACGATACGCGAAATGAATCCATTAGGAAAGTAGATTCATGGTGCATGCACCCCCTGCCACACGCCGAAAGGAAGCTTACATGGTATGTATGTAGACGTATCATTAAAAATTAAAATACTCCAAAGCTGTCAAATTACTATTAATTGCTTTTGCCGTAAAAGATAGATTTAAACTATGGATAAATTTGTTAAATAAGTTCAGAGGAAGCACTTTCACAGATGAAGTAACCGATGTACTGCGTCCTCTATGTAAAATAGGCCGTTCTGATACTGTGATTATAATCAGAGAAATAGATGCTTGAACTACTTGTTTCAAGAATTACGAAGCAGAGTCATGGTGCATGCTCTACCTGCCACTCGCCGATGAGTATCTGGTATGGTACATATGAACATCTAGAGGAATTATGCCGAATAACTGCGTTGATTTAGGAATCTTTCATAAACAATTTCGAATCACCCCCAGTTAAATAGTGTCATGACTTTGTAGGTGTTTCTATAGGTAACTAATACGAGGCGTTTTATAATTAATTTCTTTAAAAATTATAAAGATTGCGTAATAAATCGGGCAATAATTGATTTTTCGTTAGAATTATCAATAGTCATTACTCCATCGGATATTTTTCAGATCAAATTACTGGAAATATTTAAGTACATCAACACTGTCTTCAAAATATATTTAATAGTGCAGTGCTACGGTTTGGAACGGAATTCCTAGAACAAGAGGGTTAGCAAAATTTACGATCAAAGTGGGTTAAGGCGAGTGTGGGAACCCCTGGGAAAGTGAAGTTGCGAGGATACCCGAGAAGGAAGAGCTCCCCACGGAGCAACAATAGACGAGGAATCCTCTGGACTGAGTCCACTGGGGTACGTGCATTCGCTCGCCAAAGCCGAGCTCCTGGATTATAGACGTCCTCCGCTAGGGCATCTTAAGCTCCGAATCTGTTGTTGAAGCAATTTCAGTAAAATGCTACATTCATCAGGAGGGTGTTGTGTTGAACTACAATCTCTAAGTAAAAACTGTAATTATTCCTCGGACAGTTTTTATCGGAAACGGTGCATTTGAATATTTGTTATTCCGCATGCAATCCTGAACCGAATTCGTTTCACAAGGACGTTGTAGCATCCTTTAAGGGGACCTGATTTTATTTCCAATCAGTGCTAAACATCGTTTAAAATGTATTACCATTTGTTAGCCTACGTGCGAATCCGGTCGTAATTGAATAATTCCTGAGCGAGAAAACCTTTGAGATTTATATCTCCATCTTATATGTTACAAATAGAATCTCTAAATCTCTCTTTGAATGTGAGCATAGTTGATAAACGCTGATAATCAATGGAAATATTCCAAAATTGTAAATTTGGTCTTTCAGCTTATTAAGTACAAGTTTATAAGCTATAATTTTCGAATAGTTTGGCATTAAAATTATGAATTAAGAAACGGTTGAAAGAGTGGTAAAGGCCACCGATAGTTATAATAATGTAAAATAAAAAACACCCCATATACAATCAAATAAAAACACAAATTTTGCACATTTTGCCCTCAATAAGAGGATCTTAGGAGCTCTCACTGGGAACGAAATGTTCATAATCTGTATTTTTCTTTAATGGCTTTTGAAGTATATTTTTTAACTTTTTTATTAAGAAACTGCTATTTAAACTAAAAATACATTATGTGGTAAATTCCTTTGGGTGCAGTTAATACTAAAGGATCTTCCAATGTCGCAACTCCTATATTCATAGCGGATTTCAGGGTACGCGAGCTACTTATGAAGTAAACAGAAGAATTAAACTTGGCTGCAATGCCTTCAGAAGAAACGCGTACGTCTTGAGTCAAAAATTCCAATTGGCTTGAAGAGAAAAGGGTAAAGGTGAATTTGCAGGTTAAGGCTTGCACCTTGGGGAACTCCCGAGGAAAAACGGACATGAAAAAGTCTGATTGAAGTGGAAGGTCTTGGACCAATACATTTTACCTGTATTGACATACGGAAGTGAAAATTTGGTGTAGAACGCAGTGATTACCCAGCGACTCCAGACTTTGCAAAGAAGTATGGAACGATGTATGCTTGGAATCACAGGAGAGACAGAAAACGCGACACCTGGATGAAGAAGATGGCAGGAGTGAAAGACATCACAGACAAGGTAATGTGACTTAAATGGATGTGGGCAGGCATGTGGCAAGATAAAACGATAATCATTGGACATCAGAGGCCGCCGAACGGATACCAAGAGATGTGAACAGGCTAAGAAGATGACCGAAGAAGATATGGAACAGAGACTTCAAGTATTTAGGGGTGATATGGCAACGAAAAGCTCAGAATAGAGAGAATTGAAAAGCGTTTAGGGAGGCCTACATCCTATGTCGGATTGATAATGGCTGACGATGATGAAAATATCACTTAGGGCGTTATCAGAAGCAAAGACGGTCAGCCGAGACGAAAACTCGGCAAGCGGTCTATAGTAGTCTCCAATTTCACCTTTAACCGATTGATAAGTTAATCTAGTTTCCAAAGTATTAATATTTAAGTTTATGTATAATGATGTATTGTATCGATACAACACGATGAATATCAAATACCAGGTAATGAGAAGGAGTCAAATTCAAACCTCAAATGCTCTATTCACCGCCTCTCACCCTTAAAAAAACCTTCTGACCTGACTCAGGACCTCATCCGCTACCGATTCAGGTGTCTCGAAAGGTCTTCGAGGACATTACCTGAACCTTACGTCTTTCACCGCCTCAATTCACCCGTGTAATAGACACGCGAGGATTCCCAGGTAACACCACCGCTACATCCGTATAATGTTAAGGGATTGACGAAGGGTTCGACGACTGAATTGACCCTTTTGGAGACCCTTAAGGTGATCGGTAGAGAGACGAGAAAGCACAATGCAAATCGGAAGGAAAAAGTGGCACGCGACATTCGGGGGCTTCGAATTCCTTAGCGTGGTCACGGTCAGGCACGGGCTCGGGTAGAAAGCTTTCAATAGTCAGGCGCTGTCTCCATTGTGAAGGCTAAAGGATGCGTGTGGAATCCATTCGTCAAACCGATATGGGTGAACCGCTGTAATCTTATGAGGATTCACCTATGGCAAACAGTGATAAATATCTGTTGGTGCGCCTTTAAGGAATAAAAAAAGAAAGGGTCTTATCCCACTCGTGCCAAAGGAAATACCCAGCACAGAAAAGGTTTGATCGGGTTGAATCATCGCTTATACCCATGTTATTTATATGCTTGAGTAGTTTCCAAATACATTCATAAACAAGGATAAGGAAAGGTGTTTTTCACATTGCACGGTAAGCCGTGCGGCTGATCCCAAGGAATAAAAAGTGTGAAAATAGCCACATGACTGGGGCTCGAATCCAGGTCTCCCACTTTCCGGGCAGGTATTCTAACCACTGAACTACCATGGTCTGTTTCACACTGTTTGGGAAAAGCTTCCAATACCTGCCCGGAAAGTGGGCTACCTGGGCTCGAGCCCCAGTCATGTCGCTATTTTCACACTTCTTATTACTTGCATTCATTAACGTTGTAGTGCATATCGTAGCACTTCTGGTACATTATTAGAGCAATAAAGATCCTCTTTATTAACGAATATGGCATATCTCCGATTAGTCAAATCTACTGAATTCTGGCACGAGATCTATATATAGTAACAAAAACTATCAGGCGACCAACTATAACCAGCAATAACAGTTTTAGTCACATATGTGAGAACTTTATTGCCAGTTCTCTCTTTCCTTCTGAAGTATATTAATAACGCTCTTCGTTTCTCTTCATACGTCAAGATCATTACCCCTTGAAGTTTTAATTTTATTTTTAATTGAATTCTTCTAATTTAAATTCTTCCAATTTTAACTAGAAAATTAGACTGTATTCGGGAATTAGAAAAGGTGCAGCGAAAGGTGATACGTTTCGTGAAAAATTGTTACGACAAATCAGTGAGCGGTATTCAGGACGCTGGGTGGGAATCTTTAACAGTTAGATGATTTAAATCAAGGATACATTTACAATATAAGTTCAGAGATGATGTAGCCGATATAATGCGTCCTCCATGTTACATAGCCCGATCTAGGAAAATCAGGGAAATAGATGCTAGAAAGAATCGATTCAAGAAATCATTTTTTTCGCGAAAGATACTCGATTAGAAAGAGTAATCGATTTGAGAATTATAGGCATGGTGCATGCACCCTTTTATTTACCCCCTGCCATACGCCAAAGCGGCTTGCAGGATGCTTACATAGACATGGATAGATTACCTCGAACCGTTGGCCCTTTCTTATTCAACAAGGTTCATTAGAAGGTGCCTTTTAAGGATAAAATATTATCATTTGTTATAAACGTTATATATTTTTATGGCTCAAAAGGTTCTTAACTTGAACCACTAAAATTTTTTATCACCCTACGTATTCTTTGTCGAATACTACACAGAAGTAAACATTTTTTTACTTACGTCACCTCCAATTTTCCTTTTCACTCTGTGGACACTTTTTGGTGGAATTCCCTTGATTTTATTTTCTTCTAAAATAATCCACTTCATTGTTTTCATTTCATGAACGACGTCTTTGAGATGCTAGGAATTGAAAAAGCAACTCTGTCGGTGAGCCCAATTAAACCACGGTACAAAACCCAATCGGTCAAACCGCAGTACGTGGTTGTCCATTGTGTAGAATGGAGCGACTAGCATGCGACGGCTTCATGCAGACGAGAAGACCTCAGAAACCAAAGGGCACGTACCCGTGACCTCGTTGGGGCACTTGGGAAGCAGTAAGTTATTGGGTGGCATTGCGGGCCGGACTTGAAGACGGTGCTCCTCATCCCTTAGAACAGACCTTTTGCCTCTCGCGACACAACCATTCATTCCAAATTTGCTCTAAATCACACGTTTGTTACTTTGAATAAAAGGAAGGTGGAAATTCCGAAGACGGAATTAAATGCTTTTAATTTATCCAAAAACAATAAATTATATCTCCCAATATGAATGCGAATGTAAAGTTTGAAAAAAACTCGGATATCGGAGGATCTTAAAGGACTACAAGTGCCAATGAATACCTGTTTACGTCTGATTTTTCAATAATAAATATTCCTAAATTAATTTTCAACCGTAAATGATTTAATAGTGCCTCCAATTGTTTTCATGTATTTCAACTCTCTTTCTCTCTGTCAATTAACTCAGCCACATATACTAGATATTAATTCATTTTCTAACGTTAATTTGTCTTACTTTGTAGCCCCCATTGCTTCCAACCTTCCAAACCTACTTCACCCTTACTTTATGACATTTAACCTAGATCTATGTGTTCAGTGTTCAATGTTTGAAACCGGTCGTGCAATAAAGTTTAGGTGGAAATCACAATAGCATTTCTTATTTCATCGCAACGAAAAATTTCCACAAGGGACCTGGCTGTATCTTTTTAAGATAATACCTTGCATGGGCTCCTGCTACCACGTATCGATGAATGAAATATTTTTCATTTGTCCTTTGGTACGGGACACAGAAAACTCTTATAATTAATGGTATCCAATTCCACCAATACTTGGTGGAATGACATAGTTAAAATATTTTTTTTAACAATTACACTTTTGTCTGTCTTGTTCATGACTGTGAAGACATGAAAGCTACTGGTATGACTAATGCTGAATAATAGCATTAATTAAGGTTTTTCCTTATCAAATGTTACTGTAAGTGTTACTCGCAGATGCATCTAGTTTTACTAAGGTGGGTTTATTCTGCTTATAGCTTTCTGCCTCGGTGAGGAAAGCAAGAGCAAACTACCTCACTCCTCATTTTACCTGGTCGCCTCAGCTTCCTTTCCGAAGCTCTTCGTAGCTATGGTAGAGGGGATGAGGTCCCAACCGACCTTCGCGCTGAATACTTAACAGACCTTATATGGATGTTGAAAGTAACAACAATGTTACAATAGTATGAAAAGATTGGATTTACTTTCTCCAACAATGTTAAAATGCCTTTTTCTCTAAAAAAAATCCCATAGATCCAATTTTATCGTAGAAACACTTTTCTGTTAGTTTTCATTAAATCATCAAATAAGGCGATTGTCCCTCTCCTTGATCATCAATGCCCATAAACCAAATAAGGCACCGAATGCATACCCACAGTTTTCTAGTGCGCCGCGGCACACCGTTTGAGAAGCACTGCGTTACACCAATACTTCTCTGTTGGCGGCGTTCCAGCTTCTCTGCGAGAAAGACCTCTTCTTAGGATGAGTGAAGGGTTTTGACAAAATTTATCATTTATTATGATCTGCGGATACCAGCAAATGATGATTCCATTATTTGTGACGCAAGCTTTTGGAGTTTCTGTACAATAGTTTTGCATCAAAATGCTTGATATGTTTCTTGACGAGTCTCCTGACTTACATGCAAATGAAAGACACATTTAAAATTTCTGACCATTAAACATTTCGTCGTGTTTGACTAAAACCATCCAAAGACACGTTTGTCTCATTCTGATAAACATCTAATAAAAGGTAAATGAGTTACCTCCTTTCCTGTAAAACGGCTGTACGACATCTCCTATTATTAGCGAACGGCTTTACAATGAAAGAGGAAAGGATGGTTGCTAATAAATTAGGACAGATCTCTGCTCTTTGTCGCGATGTTTACCACAATTTACATAGTGGTGGCTCAAGGAGCAATTCAGGGCAAAAGAATAAACGGGGTGGATAAAGCATACATTTAAAATGGACGCTATGAGTCCTAAAGAACTATTGATGTTTCACACAAGGAATAAAAGAAAATACATATAAGAAAACATGAAATATTACTCGTTACTCGCATGAGGACCACGGAAATATACAAGTAACGCTAGAACTCAGTAATACATTTATCGTTAAATGTCATTCTTGTGTAAAACACGAAACTGGCACTGACGTATTATTTGTCCTATTTTAAAAATATGGAGAAAAATAAACCCTGGGGGAAGTAATACGTACATGGATCTGAAGTTCTTATAGCAAAGAATCCAACTGATTAAGTAAAAACAGGAAAAGAAACGTTGACATAAAATTAAATGAGCAAATACAGGGAAGTATTTACTCCATAAATCCGAATGTATGCCAACTCTATGTGAACATTCTGAACTGGAATGAAAAAAGAGAGTTGCATAAATTGTCGAGGAAACTTCTACTATACAAGATGTTTGATAAGAGAGATCAATCCAAATACTCTGTAAAACTATTATTATCCGTCCCATTCGTTAAACGTCTAAGAGAATTATTCAGCAAAACTTTAAGTAGCCCATGCCTTACTCCTTGCTCAAGTATCCATTCATTGCTAATTTGCATGTCCGTTAGTTATCCCAAATTCATTCCCAGTCATCACATTTATTTTCGTTACCCGTATCTATAAATATCCAACCACATTATCAAGTTTTTTATTTCTTGTCATTTTCTCTCCCTTTATAATTTCACTTTAACGGTTAGATTGGTCAGTATTTATCAGCATTCAAAGCTATACTCATTTGGTTAGGTAGTTATAGGTCATAACAATTGGAAATGGGAGTGTTAATGTCATGGAAATGCAAAGATTACATAAGAAACAGTTCCTAAGACTTAGTGGAGGACCCTACAGCGTAAGGCTTTTTTTGGCGTTCGCTGACACCTTTTGTTTACCCCTTGAAATCGACCTCAGCTATTACGGAATTTCGTCCTTAGACTTCCAAATGAATTCGAGTTGAAATAATAAAATGGAACATATTCTCTTTTAGTGAGATTGGCGGCTGAGTTCGGAAAAGGAACATTTGACAATTTGAATGTATGGAATGTCACATCTAGTCGCAATAAAATATGCTATTGGAATATCACTGCTGTTCTAATCGCATGTTCTTGTTTCAGGTTGAAGTTAAGTCTGGCAGCAAAGTTAAGCTAAAAACTTTACTTTCACACATCATACTCCAATAAAACAGATTTCGAATACTTAGTTCACGAAAATTTTATCACATAAATGATAATACGAAATACATGAGTCATTGTGCGGTTAAGGTCTTAATAAATAGATGTAGCAGTGGTAGTGTTAAAAGTACTTCGATAACTAAGGTCGTTTCGCAAATGGGCCCCCACCGGGAATAGAACCCGGGGGATCTTTCACGTTGCGTTGCCCACTTAGCTATCTGGGAGCCCCAATAGATGTAAATTATTCTTCGTAATCACTTACAGTGTTAACATACTACCGTCATAAATACTTATGTCAGATTTTTCAGGACTCGCGAAATACCTTTATGGCTACCGTACTGGTACCGAGGCTCCCGAAACTATATCTAATATTAGTTATCGTTAGGTTCATACGTCCAAACTATTAATTATACCTACTTTCAATTTGAATGAAAGTCTTACGACATTTAGGGGTACAAAGTTTCCTTTTGCTAGCAAATAGTTCCCTAATCCCGAACTGAAAACCAGAATTATCGTCTGTCGGTTTTTGTACACGCCATTCAAGTACGGCCTAATGTTTTCACTCGCGGCCTAACGGCACATACACGCGGCCTGCGAAAAAAAGGTCCCCCATCCCTCTCCCAAGCCATTCCACCTCACCGGTATACACGGTCTTTTGGGTACTCGCCGAGAATGTGAGTGTAATTTAAGATCCCGGAGCGATGGCCGAATTCCGGGCCAGTATTTTGAAAAGCAGATGACGACACCTCTGGGGAAGAGGTCCCTTCACTAATAGTTCTTAGTTTTTCGGCTCCTGAGCCTCTCTCTCTCGGAAAACTCGGCGGAATTTTAGTTCTGTGGAATGAGCACACATCCGAATGCTCATTTGCGGCCTCGTACCCTCTCACCGTACCTCACACACGCACACACACGCCCACACACACACCTCTCTCCTACGGAATGCGCTCAATTACAGCTGGCGATCAATCTTCGGGAGGACCTCCGCATTCCTCTTAGCATCCAATATCCCATCCAACACACCTTCCACCCAACACTCGACCCCAAAGCACTTCTCCAAACGTTTACGTCTTCCAAATGTCACTCTGAACCCTTCTTCCAAAAGGCGTGAGAAGTATTAGAGTGTATTGAATTCCGCAGAGTAAAAGCGAAGAAATGGCGCTGGAATTCTTTGGAAACAGAGAATTTCCTCATTTTCCGTGGGAACTGTACTTATAGTCAACGTCTAAGGGTTTTAGGTTATCAGAGGCCCTAGGCGCAAGGATCAGATTGAGGCCCCACCAGGAATTATGAAAATAAACGAATTGTTCATAAAATATGTAATTATACATCTACAAAAATTAAGGAACATTAGACAAGAATCAGTAATAATTTAGCGCATTAACTCACGAAAATTTGAAAAGTTAAAAAAAAATATTGACAATAGTCTAGAGGTTTTAATTACAGGTTTGAATAAATTAAAATAATAGCTAAGTAAAGGAGATTATCATATACCTAAAGAAAATACTATCCTTTGAGTGAGTTTGGAATAATATTTAATCCTTCAGATAGCTCCGCTTCATTACGATGGATGGGATTTCATTCAGCATAATGTAATTGAAAGCGTTTCATTCGATTTCTCCGTTTGACGAGGAAATGTATTATAAAAAATATTCGAGCAAAATATTTACGTTCCAAAGTTAAATGTTAATTTAACTAACCGTAACAAATAATGCAATGAAAATACGAAACATAAGTCGATGATCGTGACCTCAAAATTCATCATATTTATTCCTGAATTATCAAATTCCAATGATTGTTTAGTGAACGTTAGTGATATCTTTGGATTTCGTGTGGAAAGGTTTCCTGTAAAATTTGTTCGCGAAAACAATGAAAAAGTCATTTTCAAAGCAATCATTATTTAATGAGTATTTTTTTGAAAATTTTCGTTTCTGAAAAAAGGAATTTTTTGAAAAATAATCATTTTTCGCGGAGGATACGCAAAAGTCACCGATTAGGGAAGGAGAGTCATACTGCATGCAGCCTATGGAATAGGTCGAAAGGAGGCTTCCAGAGTACAAATATGAATGTAATTGAATCGCAAAGTGCATCGCCACCATTGCAATTGCGACACTTTGTGTCGTTCATAACGTTTGGGAACTCTTCTTCATTGATACGTCACTCACTGACAAATCAATCGTAGAAATTTTTACCTCAATATGTTAGTCATCGCATCGTCTTGAATGCTATGGATTATGTTTTTTTGTATCTCATTTAAATTCAAAGCATAGTGATATATAGACAAATCATAATGATATACAATAGCTTCTATATCTGGTGAAGAAACTAGTCATAAAAAATCTGATGTGGAAATTACAGTGTTATTTTTGTGTTACAGTCCCAATTCATATCAGATTTTTATGACTAGTTTCTTCGCCTGAAGTTCTCAACTCGTTGACGAAAATTATAAATAAAAATCTTCTTTGAAAATTTCGAAGTGTTATTTCTTTTAAGATATGTTTGAAATTCCAAGAAGATTCAGTTAACCATATTAATTTCAATGTTTCTATTGTTAAAAAATCAGCTACAAACTTTTTCTGTCATTAGTTGTCTGTAAAATCTGATAACTCAACATTGTTATTGTATTCAAAGACGATAATTTTGGGTGTTTTAAAGACCATCTTATTATTTATAATGGTGGTAGGTAAGAATTCAAGCGTCACTTCCGCAAAATAAGGTTCCCAGAGGGACGCGAAGAAAGACGTACGAGTTGCAATGTTTTCCTTCTTGTTTGAGCAATCGCGCCAATTGGACGCTTTGAATCCGATGATCAGGCAAAGCTTTTAACCGCCAATCGATTCAATTCTTGGCACGCGGTGAATGCATTCCACACTATTTTACTACGGGTCGAGGAAACAGATTTCACCTCGCCGAAGACACTTCTCCACTTAACATAATTAAGCCATCATTCAATAGCCACTTCAATGGATAAAACAATGTTTTCAGGGCCCACCCAATGTGGCTTTTTCCAACTTACTTCCAATCACTGGATGGGCCGGTAATCCTTGTGTTTTTTCGGCCTGCTTTAACGTGGGCTTCCCCTGTCACACGGCCGATATGAGGCTCAGCTCGGGACAGCAAGACGATTAAGCGGGACTGCGGAAAAGATTAGATTTATTGAACTAAGCGTCTCTGCCCTTTATCACTTTTACGGGAACTTTCAATATATCTCTTTAACGACGAAGGAAGGTGGATGGATGCCCTTTCTTAAACGGGAAATTATCCCGACCTCGGTAAGATGAGTGATTGATTGAAATATGATTTCGTCGACCTACGACTAAAAATAGAAGGGTATTCTACGGCCAGACATTATTCCTTACGAAAATTATGCCCAAGGATCATCCAAAAAAATAAAAAATCGCTCTCACAGATCGATCGTGAATGACCGATCGGTTCATAGATCTCGATATTTTATGGATCGCAATTGATCATTGAGATATCAGAAGTAAAAAGATGTATCGCTCTTCTGCCAGAAAACAACATATTATTCATGAATTATTCCTTACGAAAATCATACCCAAGGATAGCCTAGAATAAGAAAAATCATACTTCATAGATCGATAGTGAATAAAATCGATGAATCTACTGCCGTAATCATTCAATACCACCCTTCAACCCATGATTGGCATTACAATATCTTTAACCGATAGTTGCTTTACTCTTCGATTTTATTATTAGCGATAATAATCCATACCCGTAGAAGATCTTTAAAATTTAGCCTATGATATCACCTGTATGGTGAACAATTTTCTCAAAAATGGTTCCGTCATGAGTTTCTCAAGATCCAAAGGAAGGAATGCAGACAGTATTGCAGACATCGAATTATTGTTTCCCCCGTTACGTTCCTCCTTTGACCAACTGACTCGGCTTTGATCTACTAAGGCTTAATTTTTCATTTCTATTAATTGTAGATAATAAATGATGATATTCTACCCTAAGAATATTAATACCACCTCGAAGTGTCTCTCACCGGAATCGAACCTTGTATTGGAGCATTTCCGAGCCATTAAGTTATGCGGAATCCATCTCTCGTACCTCAGACATTTTCATATTAATAAGACCACAAAAGTAAAGATATACAGTGGTACTTTGGTTGACGACGGTAATCCGCTCCAAAATTGTCGTCGTTCTCCGATTTCCAGAATCATACTGCATGTCAAACATTCAAAACGCATTTAAATTTCATTTAAATATAGAAATTTTTTTCAGTTTTATTTTTAACAAAAGGATTATCATTAATAAAATGAATAGTCATAGAAGGAGTTTTTACTTGTCAATCAATCTTCACCAAAAGGCGTCATTAACTAAAGACAGCGTCGTTACCCAAGACATTTTTTGATCACAGGCACTCGTTCTTAATTTAGTAGGTCGTTCGCCAAGGTACCACTGTATTCGACATTACTTAACCTAAACAATAATGAAGAATGTCCATTAATAGAACATTGACGTAAGAAGTTAACAATATTAGATAGGGTATAGATCGCTAAATTGACACTAGCGCTTTTGCCGTTCGCGCGGATTTAGATCGACGTAATGTCACTAAATTTAGCGCGGTAAGCGTGAAAACCAGGGTTATCGGGTTATAAAGGCACAAAACCAGGACAGGTAGAACTTTGAAGGGATTTAATTCGGGACACTAGACAGAAGATAGAGAAGAATATTTTCTAACGGAGAAGCGGCAGAGAAGGAAAGGTATCACCTAAGAGAAAGAAAACCCCAAAAGGAGAGATGATTAGTGGGTGTGAAATAATCGCGTGGTATTGCTAAGAGAATCAATATGTGGATGTTGTCAAACACGGAGTAAGAATGTTATTTAAGTGAGAAACCTCCTTGTTTCCATGGCTCCGCTGAAAGGCGTTTATGGCGACGGAGAGTAGGTTACAAAATGTGCGTACCACTACTTAAATTAGTCGAGGGAAGGGAAGAGCGAAAAAACGCCCTCCAATCCCCTTGCGTGCGTGTGTGAGCCGCGCGTTAGTTTCTGCGTGGGTGGAGTTCTCTTCTCCAGCCAGTTCTTTAATATCCCCCTTTGCCTCTGAACTGTTCATTGACACCCCGACGCGTATGAAATTACACCCTGTTCAAACCTCCCTCTAAACCCTCACCGTATTTCCCCTTCTTTTTTCTAAATATGCGCCTCTTTTATCTCCTCTCCTAGTTCTCCACACATCTTACCTTGTCCTGCGCAGCCATTCCATCCACTCCCCCATTTCTATTGCTTGTGTGAGACGGAGGCATTAAATCTGTGGGAAATTGAAATTCGGAGAGTTACGACTAGAGAAGAGGAAGTTGAACTATCTTTGTGAGCTGCTATGGTTGGCAACCCACCCGTTTTTCCCGAACGGAATCTACCAGATTACTATTTTGAGATCATTCCGGATCTTGAAGTTGTTTTTCCTCTTTCATATAATGCTTGACGACCTTTAGACTCTTTCACTCTCCTATGAACAAAAATTGGTTTATCTATACATTTACAATGTCGAAACGTTTTGTGAAGAATTGCTGCGATAAATCAGTGAGCGTTACTCAGATGCTTCAGGACGCAGGATGGGAGTCTTTAGAAGTTAAAAGATTTCAGCAAAGTATAAATTTACTAAATAAATTCACAGATAATGTAGTCGATATAATGCCTCCTCCATGTTGCATAGGCCCAACTGATACTGTGACGAGGTTCAGAGAAATAGATTCTAGAACGAATCTATTCAGTTATTTTTTTTTTCGAGAACGATACGCGAAATTAATCGATTTGAAAATTAGAGTCATGGTGCATGTATCCCTTGCCACACGCCGAAGGTGATATGCAGGATACTTACATAGACATACCAACACGTTAGTACCACGAAAGCTGCCGGATGGCGTATGGTCAAGGATATGAAAACGCCGAATTCCCAAATTGGCTACCTTATCGGTACTCCTAATAGTATCTGGAAAAATATACCAGTTAAATCTATTAGTTCTCACTAAAATCTCGCAAAATCGCAATGTACCCGAGGATTTCCCCAGCAATACCTTTCATTCACGTAGATCGTGATTTTTCTCTTTTATACCTTTCCCATCATATACGTCGTGTTTTTCTGAATCTATATGTTTTTTAACCCACAACCCATTAGGATCTGTTAGGTAGGTCTGATCGGTATCATGTGCATAACGACGTTAACAATTTTTATTAGCAATTCTTTTAAAATTAGACGTTCTAATTCTTCCGCAGCTCCTAATTACATTATTACGACTTAAATATTCCTTTTTCATGTGCCAAGACGTCGTTTTAAAACTTCAAAAGCCTTTCCTTGGATGCCTTCTGGCCGTACACTAATTAAAACACAGAGACTCTAAAGGAAAACAAATCTCTCGAGCGACACTTAGTAAAATTCCGCAATAAATCTAACGCTAAGTTGACAACGTAATGCAAACAATAGTTGCGCAATCCCATAGAGAAAATGTGCCATTTAATGAGTTCAGGCTTAGCATTGCGTTAGTGTGAGAGACAGCAATCCATAATGATAACTTCTCTTAACCGCTGAATGAGACAATTGTCAAATTGACTAAACTATTCAGTGTTTTTATATGTCTCATGTAGTGTTTTTAATTTCCTTACTGCTTCTTAAGTGATATTGCTATTGAACATTATTACTTTTATGTATAACATTATGCTTTTGTTTGACATGCTATTTTTATGACTTTTTTATTGCTTTAGTGAATTATTGTTCCGGTAAAGTGATTTCAAGTGTTCAAGAGATTTTTGTATACAAATTTTCCTACGCATCTTTTAGCTTGTACTATCAGTAGGTTTGCGAAGGTTTTTCACACCTTCTTCTCTGTGGGTGTTTTTCTGCTGCGGAGATATTTCTTCCTAAGTTGCTGCTTAATTTTTTTACATCCACAAATTCTTCCTATATTTTCCTCTCTATTTACATTTACAAATTTATTCATGTTTTTATTAAGATAATTGACGACAAGTTTGATGGAAGAAGAGACTTTTTAGTCTCAATTTCGCCTTAATATAGATCTTTACAAAATCTGGGTCGCTATTGTTTCATTCAGTGGTTAAGTAAAGTTGTCACTATTGGTTTATGCAAAATATATCAAAGTTAAATAAGATATTATTTAGCTGGTATATACTATTCTTGTGCAAGTATTGTTCAGGTACTTGAGCACACGTGCTGGAAGAACTTCCAAATATTTCAATGACAAAGGCTGCAATTAAATTGCAATTGTCGCACGTGTAACGAACTTGCTGTTTGCTGATTTCCCCGTAACCGGGTCTCGCTTTTCTGTGTCCGATTTCACGTCTCTCCGCCTTTTTTATTCTCTCCTCCGTTTCCCATTCGTCCTCCACCCCCATTCACCTCTCCTTCCTTCTAATCATCCTTCCTCCATTCCAAACTGCTTTCAATTCCCTTTCATCTCCCTTTCTCGCCTCCTTTTATCTCCTTTCCGCCAGTCTTTTCAATGTTCTCCATATTCTCTCCTTCACGCTCCGATCGCTTCGTCACAATATCTCGATTTCAAAGGAAGCGATGAATTTCATCGAACTCCAGAGCGTGCGAATTTTTCCGGTGCGGTTTCGGAAATGGATCAAAGAATACACTCCCCGAAACAGCATCTCTGGACCCAATCGAGGAATTATTGCCGCGGTAAACCGACGCCAAAGAAGCAATTCTAAAATCATCTTCGGTACGCATGGCCCACAAATCTTATCTCCAACTAATCTGCGATAATAAATGGAAGAAATGAGGGTAATTGCTCGTAAATGCCACATTTAATAATCTAAGATGACGAGACTTCTGATACGAGTATTGTAAGAAATCGAATAAAAATATTTAACTCCCATCTTAAAAGAAAGAACAGATCGTAATGTCCACATCAGATTTGTATGTACTAGTTTTGTCAACGTGTTGGCATGTTCAGATAATGAATAAGTCAACTTGTTGGCGAAACTAGTCGAAGTGCTCTTTCTTTTAAGACGTGAGTGAGATCCCTTTTGTGCAACACTAACGATCGAGTGGATCCCCTGAACAAACACGGTGTTTACGGAATCCAATGCAAAGATTGCAACAATATCTACATTGGCCGGAGCGGGAGAAATGTCTCGATTTGGCGTAAAAAATATAAAGATGCGTTCATAAACAAAGCCACACTGCGATCCATTTTCGCCAACCACCGCATTCAAAATAATCATAGCTCTGATTTCTGACCCTTCTTACTCCAGTTATGTCCCAAAGGACCAAAAATGACGCATTAGAAAAATTTCAAATCCTACACCATTTGCATCCCTCCCACACCCTCGGCAACGAATCTGAGAATGTTTTCAACGTTTTCTGAGAATCCTTCAACCCTCCTCATATTCCCATCCTTACACCCACCTCTCATATGACTTCGTCCGTTTGGACCTCGTACTCAACCGGTACTCCGGTTGCCCATCCCTACATCCTTACGGCCTTCACCCCTTCCCCCTATAGATCCTCCCCTCCTTTTTCTTCTATGGGTATTTATGCTACTGCTTTAGTTTTAGTTTCTGAGTCACCTACCGATTACGTGAATATGTCGAAACCCGATTAATAAGACCTTTCTGGAACAAATCAAATCATTGTATTTTATTTTGAAGATGGAGTTCCACCAAATACCGCTTACCAATGTTAATTTAACGTGTAAAACATTTCCGCCCATTTATACAAACAAGTTAAAAGTTTTCAAAGGATACGTTAGAAAGGTTGTCTTTGGTATGAGTTGCTAAATATAAGAAATGCAAAAATAATTCGTAACCTAATGTCCACATAACATCTAAGTATTACGAAGGCAGTATATGATAATGATGTGAGTGGCAGTCAAAGGGAGAGAAAGGTCAAGGAAAAGCTGATTTAATATTGGGAATGAGAAGCCGAAGAATTGCTCGTCGTCTTAAAATTAAAAGGGAATGTACGGAAACTTGTCCGTACATATCTGTAATGCTGGAAAATATGGAGAAGTACCATAGATAGATGAATGTAATCGGTTATTTTTCCCAAAAGGAAACAACATGACTACTTTTTATATAATGAGTATTTATCTCATATTATATTATTTTCATTATTTATTGTCTCTTTAATTCTCAAGAATATCAGAATGTGCTCATGATTGTGAGGAGTAATCAGTAAGTTGGCCTAAATTAATAGAATTGCATCTTACGTATCCTAAAATTACTGTTACTTTAAGTCATTCCTGTCAACTTAAGATGTGTAAATAATTTTATATCAAATGAAATATTGACAATTGTTATATGATTAAACAGTATACTAAATGGTTAAATGGAATACGAGACTCTGAAGTCTCAACTTCGTCCGAAATAAAGACGTTTTTTATTTATTTATATTAATACACAATTATATAGGGGAATTAATCTTTGGTAATTCTTAATAACGTAATTATAGAGAGTTATAACTTTTGCTGGATCCCGTGATATTAAAAGAACCATCCTAATCTTTTGATACATCAAAAAAACCTACAACGTAGCAAAACGACTGCTCACGTAATAAGTTCATCAAAGAACAGCTCGGAGTTTCCGTTATTACAACGACAGTTGCGTCGCGTTTTGTGCATAAATTTGCACAAATGGCTGAAAGCGTCTTTGCAAATGGCGAGCTGGTCCTTCTCCTGGAAAGATGTCGCCGTGGAGGGGGAGGTACATGTCGCCTGCAGTCGAGACGCACTCCCCCGCTTCATAATTACCTCCGTCCTTCACACTGCTCGTCAACGTCATGCGGTGTACGCAGCGCGCAAGAAGGGAAAGAGAGCACTTCCCTCCGAACAAAAGAGTAATGATGGGCGCTCGGGAACACATCTAACATTTTAGAATGTTAAGGCGAAGCAGATTGATCAACTTCTACGAGAGATATCATATTACTGTTACACTAAGATATGCTACGAAATTTATGTATCTAAAGCCGCTTCGATTCCTTCTTGAGGAAGCTGTAGCGGTGGAGTAATAAATGTAAGATTCATCCTTTTTGAGTTTCTCCTGAAAATTGAAATTATCGGAATTTCGGGAGATATTCGTTGGAAGATGTGTATGAAACATCTCGATTTTATTTTGGGCTCTTAAATTACATCGATAATTCTTGCTGAGTATAAACAGGATTGACTTTTCGAATACCCCCGAGAAATAATATATTTTAATAGTCACAAAGGTTTAAAAAATTCATCTTTTCGAAAAACTCTCCTCGATTTTCAATTTCCGAAACAAACTACCATTTAAATTTGCATCTACACTGATACCTATCCTCCCCCATCACAGAAATAGCAGCTTATCGGAATTTAGCTTATTAGTAGATTCTATGTTTTCACACCCCCTGCCGTATGCCTTATGGCGGCTTGTGGGGTACTAATGTGAATGTAAATACTAGAGAGCATGGCGGAGATTGTAGAAAATAGCCGTTCGCTCATTTTTAGTTTTAGACTGTCGCGGTTCACCGAAGAAACAATAAGTTTTTTAAGCCATCTGTCGAGTCTGTCTCACTGATTTTACGCTCTTTGTCTAATCTGCCGAAATTGCACGGAATTTACTCCTATTACATCTTTTTGTAATTGTCTCTGATTTTAATTTGCAGACGAAAATAAATTACAATCTTCCTCGCTCCACGGATTCTAAATCTGCGATGTTAATACTACGATATTGCATAAACGATCTCCACTTACTTTCGGATTGTAAACCCCGTAGACGTAGCAATATTCTTGTAATGATAACTCATGATAACTCGTGGGATGGAGGGTTTGCCGTAGGATTAATGCCGTAGAGTGGCGGTTCTTAGCATTTCAGGTCTCTTAGTCTCTCCGGAGGAGGTTGTTGGCTCTTCTCAAGGCAATATTCTAATGGTGACAACGTAAAACTGAGAGTAATTTAATGTTAGAGATTAACCATAGCTAAAAGAAGAAAGCGATAGATATTCATATACTGATGGCGGAAATTAATAAAAATATTGCTTATGAAATACCACCTTTTTAGCTTCAACCGCTTGACTTATGGAATTATTTTTGGTGGCAAATAAAGAGAATCCTTGCAATACACATAGAACTCGTTTCTTTCATAGACGTCATAATAGTAAAACTATAGTTGACTAGCCTCGAAAATAGTTTTCTTGCAAACCTTTTTCGAGAAATAGTATCGGTCGAAAATTCAACGCAGATTTCTTCGTACAAATTTAAGGAATTCTTCTGGCGTGTGTTCATTAATATCTAACCATAATTTTAAGGAAGTAGGTACCCTTTTAGATCCAAACGAGGAATCGTCTTCGTAGATGGGGTTGTTTAAATCTAAGGACGAAATTTAAAATGGAGATTTACCGATGTGGACGTCCGAAGGAGCGAAGTAGTCTATTAAGTCGAGAATAATCGCCTACTTTAGATTATCAGCTTTCTTGCTCATTCGAGAAGTGCAGCAAAACAGATACCGAGGAGCTGTAACTACCACTTGTCAATTTTGATCGAACTGTCTATCATTCAATTTGCCATATTTTACGAACTGCAGAATTATTTACGCAAATTTTCCGTTAGAATAATTTCGTAATTATTTTCAGTTCGCAACAATTAGGTTACACACAATCGCATACCTATGCGGTAATACTTCACTATCATATCACGTGGAAATTTCGACCAATCAAATGTGCAGACAAAAAGATGACAAGTTCACCCATGTACGGCGCCCGGCCATTTTCACCAATGGAATTTCACCAAGACCCCGCATTTGCGTAAAATCCGTGAATTTCCGGTTGGTTGGCAGCCCTGCATCTTCCAGGAGGGGGAGAGGCACATAAGAACCCAAACCCATTCGAATCCCTTTGCATATGCATGGCAAGGACTCCCTCGTTCGCCCATTTCGTAGATGGCACCACCTTATGCAAATGGGCCCTCCCACCGCCCGTTCTTCAATTATTATCATTATTCTTTTTTTTCGGGGTGCCCGCGATGGCGACGCCGTTCCCTTATCCTCCAAACAGCGCCATCTAACCACCTTTCTCTGCTCCCTTCCTCCGCATCTCCATTCCATCATAAGAACGCACGGCTCTCTCCCATTTTCTCTCAACATATTACGTTACATTTCGAAATTAATGTGGAGTGACATGCGCCTTACTTGATTAAACGAAAACTATGTTTAGTTGGCGCCCTAGACAAAACACCCAACGTATTGTTCTATGCTAAAGGGACGTCTCGTTTCGTGTCTACGCATTGAATCTACACACGCATCCACGTATACTCTATTACCCAATTAGGGACCAAAACACAGTGGACATCCCAATATTTCTCTTTTCTCGTCGTCGACATCTGAAAAATACGTTTTTGCACCGATGGCACCATCTACTAAACCTCCAGGATCTAGGACCATCCACATCTTGGTACCCTCGCAGACAACCATGGGAACCTGTCCCAATCATAATGACCGTGGAACGCAACGACTCGCAAAAAAATGCTGGTTATGAGGGGGCTGTCGTCCAGATTTCAATGGTAAGGTGCTCTGATGACCGGGAAGTAACAGGGCGAATGCAGAATATGCAGAGAGTTGATCACATCTGAGATAGGTCTGGCGAAGTAGTGAAGTGAACTTGAGTAATATTTTTAAAAACGAAAGAGCCTGACTAAAAAATGGAATGATAACGGATGATCTAGAAAATGTAAGAAGCAATCTTCCTGCCTTCCTGCAGTTTTACTGCTATGTATTGTATTTTAAATCAAATTTAATAAACTAACATATATTGATAATCATATTCACAATCAAAGGTAAGAAAAGCCAAAGTGTCGAGGAATATTTCAGATCTTTTCCTTTCCGAAAATATTTCGGAAGGGGATAACGGAGGTTCCTCTATAAATTTACTAAATTATAAAGTGCCAGAGAACGGATTAAAACAACCGAATAGAGTTACTTAAAATGCACTTTCTATTATCCAAAACGGCTACTGACTACTGCAAATAGAGAATAAGGAAATAAAACAATACTTGTAAGCGTTTGATGAGAGACATTAGGAAGGAATTTGGTAGACATTTCTGAGGTGGATTTTTAATTCATTTTCAACCAGGTTTATACTTTTCAGAGATAGCTTATTTCAAATGAGCTAGTATTCGAAGCATAGTTATGGCAAATAAGTTTTTAACTCGTTTCCTGCTTGAATTTCCTAATTATATTTCATTATAATATAATCTCATTAAAATATTTTAAATGTCACTAAAATATAAGTTATTGTGTTTTTACAAGTTTTTATATCGTATAGTTTTCACGAATAGTCTCCAGAAACCTTGAAAAGGCTTCATTACCGCCGAAGTTTCAAATATCTATCAAAAAGAGTTTGAACTGCCGATTACGATATGAAGTAATGAAATATGTAAGTAGCGGTTTCAAATGTCACCCGAAACATGTACTTTATCCAATAGAAATCTTTAATGAGTGTAATAAACTCTTTAAAATGCGAAACGCTGATTTTTTATAGCATACTAAAAGTAACTAAACTTACTGGGAGGAATGGATAGGTAACTTTAAATTGGCGTAGGAATAATTAGTGAATTAAAAACGAAAAAGAGGGTATTAATCACACCTCTATGATTTTACTTACAACTTTTCTCCTTTCTATTCGTAACTGACTGCTTGAGGAGCTATTCGTTTCAGAATCACTTACTTGATGGAATTAGCTCACGAGAGATCGCTTAAGGTAAAATTATCCCCAAAATATTCCGTACGCGTCATTTAACAGAGCTTCAATTGCGAGCAAAATCGCTTATGAATGGTAAAATATAGAATTATACCCGAATGCTAATTTTTTCCTGAAATCCCCAAAGAGCCCGGAGGCTCTCGCTTAAATACCACGGCCGGGGTATCAATTCTGGACCGGAATTGGCTTTTATGCGAAAAGGTAATCGATTGTATGACAAAAGAAAAGCGGGGAAAAGAATCGCCATTGAGAAGTTGCGTTAATAGTCGAACCGTGCAGCGGTTCCGGAGTCCATTTGCAGGTCATCGTGTCAATTTCCTCTCCTTAGATAGATTCGCTTTCTTTCTGCGCTGCCCCAGCTGGAATTGGTAACGTATGCGGGAGTCCAGAGAGCATCATCAATCAAGAGTCGATTAGGGTGGGTGGAGTCGAATTTAAGGAGGGATTTTATGGTGCGAGAGAAGATCGAGATATGAGTCAGCGACAAAGAGTCTGGATGAAAGTGGTGTGGAAGGGTGTGTCCCTCCGCCATGAGCCTCCAATGGCCGTTATCTTGGAGGAATGCGAGGGGATGAGCCCTTCCAGGCACCCACCGCAAATGGTCCAGCCAACCCTACAGCCTCTGGAAATGACTACGACTTCTAGGAACTCTGCGACGGTGGAAACCTCACACCCACAAACACGATAGCATGGCGTAGGAGTATATGTAAGGACTCAGGAGCCTAGCAAAAGTGCGTCGAAATTATTAATATATGCGAATCCCACAAAGTAAAACTTATATATTCCGGTACTCTGGATTTATAACGTGACATTTTCGTTTTTGTGATATGGAGTTTCTTTTCGATGGCTTGGAACTTCAATTTTTTTGTCAACGATCTAAGAGTTGATTATCGTAATACTTTCTATAAGTATTTCGCAAACTATTTTCTAGTTCGTACGAATCCAATTATTCGCGGCTATTAATCACTCATTACGTGCTGAGTTAATGTAGTAATCTGATTACTTTACTAAGAGTAAGCAGCTAGGTGGTAAATAGAGGGCGAAACTGCATGAAATTCATAGACGTCATTTGCAGTAATATATGAAGGTCTGTAACGAGGTGAGAGGATTAAGAAATCATTCTTCCCATTCGCTAGCGATGTCTTTCAAGCCCATAGGCCGGTGAGAACCTCAACCTCTGCAAAGGAGAAGGAATGAGGTTTTACTAGGCAAGATGAGGAGTGATGTAGTGTGCCATTACTTTTCTCCCTGAACCAGAATGCTATGAGAGGCATACATTCATGCTAGTGCAGCACAATGACCCTATGAATAACACTTTTCTAGGTATTCAGTAATAAGTGACCGTAATTAATGCCGTTGTCGAGCATGACTCATACCCCAGTTACAACCCCATTATCAGTGCGATGAATAAGGCTGACAAAAAGCTTTATGAGAAGCTTAATGCTCAGCGAATAGTATATGATACACAATTCTTTATCGAAAGGAAAGGAGATGAGAATACTGAATCATAGTAGGTTGGTTAAGATAAATAGGTAAATAACTGGATTAGTAATAGTACTTAGATGCTGTCCTTTGTAAGCCAAAGTTTCACTAACAGATTGCTTCAATGGGAGGAATGCTATATGGCAATATGTATCGGGTGGAAGCAATGGGCGTATCACAGCGCCCTCTGCAGCCATCCTCCTTCTTCGGCGCTTAAGGACGAAAAACAAGAGAAGGGGACCTGTCTCTACCTCCCCTTTTAATCTCCCTCTCTTCAAACTTTCCCTTCCGTCCACGCACAATGTCCTTTCATTTATATCCTCCTTTTTATTTCCGAGGCTATCATCCGAAACATTTTTTTCCTTTTCCACGCTTCCGGGGAAATGTGGGACGCTGTATTTATCCCAGAATCCTTTCCCGCCATTTTCTGCCTATTCTTGCCTTCTTTTTGAATTCCTAAAGGGTAAATACGAGGGCACACACGAGAGAAAAGGGACGCTTTTTGGAGCGAATGTAAAATCCCGCGGAAGAGAGAAATTAAGATGTTATTGAAACCCGTTTAAAAATACTGCCGGGCCCCCGGAATCATCGCTTTTAAGATGGATATGGAAATCAAGCGAAGGAGGAAGTTAGAATCGCCGGGAGGGAATGCGGGAATTCCGATTATTTTATTACGTTAGAATTTATGCCGGTCGTAACTTTAGCGCGGGGAATAATGATGGAATGGAGGGAAGTTTGGCGGAGAGGAAAGCTAAGGCCGAGGGAATTTCAAACCCTTGAGTTCATTCCTTGAACGAAGCCTCGAGGAAATTTTAGAGTTATTCGGAAAATGAGTTAAGCGGAGCGTCTAATTTTCAACGAAAACTCCTCCTTAATGCCTCAAAAATCTCCCTAATTAAAGCATCGATAATTGATATTCTATTCAAATTAATCTCCATTTTTAAAGAGCGTAAAAGCTGGTGAAGCGTTCGATATCACTCTGAAAATTTTCCTTTCTTCCTCAGCCAATGCTCTTCCTCCAATTTTAAGGCATCTTTTCCTCTTATTCCATTTTTGATTCCAATACATACTTATCTTCTCTAATTTTCGGACCTCTTCGATCATCGATCAATCGTTTGTGTTTCCCCAGTCCTCTCTCTCAGATATTATTTAGAAAGTTTTTAATACGAATATTTCAAGGAGAGGTACGTTTAAGGTCATGTATTTCTACCAAAAATAAAGATATCGCAACCATCCCTTGAAAGCATTAAGTACTTCCTAAGACTTCGCAGTTTCCCGATCGCTTTTAGCGATTATCCAGTTTTAAAATAGTGAAATGGATTCTAATTAAAGTAACGTTAGAATCGACTGATTGGGCCGTAACTTCGGGGTAGAACTCCATGAAGGAAGAAAGAAAAGTCAAATTTTTACAAATTACAATTTTTCTTGCAAAACGACCATGTTCTCGACCCCTGATTATCTTCAGTTCAAATTTTTGGTCCGCATGTCCACAAATTCATGGCTCCATGAGTCAAAACCATGGTCGTCTTCAAATAAATATTGTGGTTTGTAAATTTCGACTTTCTTTGTTCTTTCCTTTAAAGTAACACTGATAGAGTCGTTATTTATTGGACAATAGAGATAAAAATGTGGTATATTCTGACGTATACCCCGGTACGATTACATGTGAACGAGACAAATTCATTAAATGATGAGCAATACGCAGAGACTTCTGTCATCTGAGGATGATTTTTATATTTTTGGTATTGATTTTTTATCTATATATTAGTATTGTTAAAAGTTCTTCGACATCTAAGGTCACTCCTCACGTGGACCCCCATCGGGAATCGAACTCGGGACCGCTTTTACCGAATTCGAACGGGTTGCCCATTTGGCCATCCGGAAGCCCTAGTGTTCTATCTTCAAGACCTAATGGTTCGACATGTTTAGTCAAGCAGCTGGTGCATAATTTATGCGCGCCGAGGGGTACGAGATAATAACATGTACGTATCCAAATGAAGTCAAAAATGAGATAATCATATGTGCATGCTGTAACTATCGATAATTATTAGCACTGAATATGGAGAAAATTGTCAATTGAATCAGAACTAAGTTATGTTTTACGTAAATGTTTTCCTTTGCAAATTCCGCGGAACTATTTGACTGCCATGGAATAGTGATTTTATGTAGGAGATAATTGCTGTCTTTATCGCTTCATTTATCCATCAATGGCTAGTTAATTGTAGAGTAGAGGGGGAAAAGTTCAGCTCTCATGGGCAGTATCTCTGCTGCCACGAACCAATGGCATCGTTCCCGGTTCGGGATTACAAGGAAGCGAAGGATACTTGTTAGGATAATTCCGCACAAGGAGTCGGGTAATGTTCAGGATGATTATATATTTCCATATCCGGAGAGCGGTTGCTTCGGACATGCGACTATTTGTCTTCCCGACAAGACCCGCTTTCTCACTTCCAAAAAACTCCCCTTTCCTGTCTTTGCCATTGTCTGTGTTTGCCCGCTCGTCTCCTCTTTAGAAGGGAAAAAATTTGAAAAGCGCGCAACGCATTTCCGTTTTTGTTTCAGGACTTCCCTCTCTCTTCAAAGCGTGGTTTTTTCCTAGAATGAAGGAATAAGTTTAAAAAATTGCGTTTTCCCCCGCTGCCGCAGAAAAAAACTTCTCGTGGATGTCTGTGAATGTGTGGGGTTCTTTTCAGGGAACTGCGGCGTGGATATATTGTTAACATTTTTCCGCGGCGGCCCCCCCCTGCCCCCGACACTCCTCCGCCCCCCTCCGCAATCGGCAGGACTTGAGCCGTTCCTTTCTCCACCGATTAATCTTAAGAGGTTTTCTGTAACTGTTATTTCCGATATATCATTGCTTGCGCTCCACCGAAAGCTTTTTTGATTGAATTTATTCGTCGGAGAGAAAGTTTGGCGATAGAGAGAGGAGCGTTAATTGATTGTACCTTATTCGACCGTATTTTCCGCTAATGACGGTCAACATTTTCGCTATTTTATTGCTCAACAGGACGATGTTTCAATAACTCGTCGATGTAGCATCAGTACGTCCAAAATAATGAAGAATGTTATTAAATTATAAAACTAGAAAACAATCCAAAGATAGCACTCTTAAATGTACTACAACGAGATATTTCCAAGGAGAAATGGGCATGAAAAAAGTCTGACTAGACCGAGATTCGAACCAAGATCTTCCACATTCAGGGTGACTGCTATAGCCAATTGAGCTATCTTGCCAGAACAAGGGTGAGTGGTTCGTCTATCGTCCACAGCCACGACCTCGTACAGGTACCGGCCACACAAAGTCTCCCAAACGACATGTTCAATTGCTCTGGCACAATAGCTCGATTGGTTAGAGCAGTCTAGGGAGTCCCTGTCCTATCAGACTTTTCTCACGTCCCCTTGGAAATATTCCTAGACGTACACCTTAATGTAACCTTTCACCCTTATAATCACGACAGAATAAACACAAGAATATGACTATAATGTCAAATCGTTATTGAAGAAAGAGTCTTGGTTTTCTGTTAAACTTGTATATTTTTCTCAAGAGTATGAAAAAGTCGTAGAATATTCAGATACGCGCGAAAGATATGCTATCTGGATTGCAGACTTTGAGTAGTGAATATGTTTTTATTTTTGTACACTCGTTTCGTGAATTGATACTTGTTGCAATATACGGCAAATTTATGTCCTACTTAAATCTAATTGCCATCCACTTCGTTTCAATAGCATGAATAAAGTAATTAGATGAACCAAACGAAATCTCTAAATCAATTAAAATGGGCGATTCAACGATATTTTCGCATCCACCTGAAGGATAGTTCCTAAACACTAGTCATGAGAATAACATTAGGAGAGCTGTAAGATCACTTACTGAACTGTAAGAACATTTCTTCCTGAATTCCCAAAATGAAGGCATTTCGAGAATTCCAGCTATGAGCAAGGCTAAGTCCAAAATTTGCTCGCATAGCATAAAGGAATGCTTAGAATCTCTTCCATTTGAGGTTTCATGGGGAATACTTTGAGGAAGTTTACCTCAGACCCTTAACCTTCCGGATACGGTTAAAAATCCTTCCCAAATATTTCTCTTTGCGTGTTTGGGTCGCGTGCCTAAAGGTGGTAGCGGAATGTTCAAGTTCTCTGCCTCCTAACTACAGAAAGCTTTATGGCTCTCGAGATAAATAAAGGAAAATGTCTTCGATGCTTCCTCAACTAAGCGATTAAGTAAGACTAAATCGTTTCATATTCAATCCGAACGAGCGAAATTATTATCTTATTATTGAAAGAATACAGCATTACTTTTCGTTACAATATGGATGTGGTACTGCAGTAATGGTACGTAAACGTTAACCGATGATTTTTAAGTTGCAACTTTTGAGGGGAGTTCCTTTATTGCTAATGGACTTTGGCTCATGAGGCTGTTGATCTACTGAGCGAGCTCATCTAGTCATGAACGTGTTTTGTCCTCATCTCTGTTTCCCTTCTACGTTACACTCTCCGCTATTCTTTAGGAGGAACCAGTTCCTTTCGCGTTTTTTTTTTCTCTCTCGGATTGCCCATAAGAATCTCTTGCTTCCCTTTACCCCCTCTTTGAAACGCTCCGGGAATTCCATTCCATCTTATTTATTCCCCCTAATGACTTCTTTTTCAGTATATTTTTATGATCACTCAAAACCTCCAACTCGTATGCTATCAAATTTCTAGAATTTTCATGGAGGTTTAGCGTACAATTTATTCCACCCAGTGAACATCAAGGCTATTCATTTCATTCATCTTTTCGTTTTCTATGGCACAACATGTGTAAACTCTAACTTTGCAGTATATCGAAAAATACGTGTTAAATTCAGAATGAATCAAAATAGAAAAGATCCCAGGACGAAGACAATAATACAGCATTTTCATTGAAAGTAATTTATCACTATGATCAAGTAATTATAATTTCTACGAATTTACCACCGCAATTAGGTGCAACCTGGTGCAGTGGGTACAATTTTAAAAAATTTGAAATTGCATATACGCTTAAAATTGTATGAAATTACATGACTTGTAATCTGCCTGGTAATATTTTAGAGGAGAAACCACTCGGAAAACCAACCTTTGGCATAAGTTAGAATTCTTAATCAGATTTCAAAGTTAACTTAAATAACTCGTTTAGAGTATTTAAATAAGTAGGAGAAATAAGATTATGAACTTCCTGAAAGAAAACGCACTGTAAGCAACCCGCATTAATAAAGCGAAATCCGAAGAATAGGTTAACCTAGGATATTCCGCAGTAGGTCGATAGCTAACCCCCTCTAATTCTCTCTCATTTATTCCTCTAGGTCCTCTCTTTCTCTCTCATCGCTGGGAATATCCTCCGCTTTTTCATTCGCCCAGACATCTCCAAGGATTACCACCGCCTCATTAATAAGTAACGCTAAGAGAGAAATCTTTTAAAGAACGCACATTCCGTGAAGCAAATCCCTTCCGAGGCAATGTCGTCCGTTTCACGACTTTCGCATCGGCGCCGCATTAAATATGTAAAGGAGTCTCTTGCGTTTCCCTCTTTTACTACAACTCCTTTTTCTTTCGGAGCGCGTTCTGCACATTCTGCGCCTTCCTGCGCTGGGGGCCGTGGAAAAAGCGCCCCTTTCTCAAAGCCCCTCTTGGGGGCACTTTCACCCCCCGCAAACATGTCGGAGAATAGCATGCGAGAGAAGAAAGGGGAGGGTAATTAATCAAGGCGATGAAGCTACCCTATGCTTATCAAACAAGTCCTTTGATGAATGCGGGGGTGGGAGGGATTTGGGGTGGGGCTTTAGCAAGAAACGAAGGCTGCTTTCCTTGCAGCTTCGCTGACCACTGTCCGGAGCAAAAGGGTTTTGGGGCGGCTTTTAGTTAGGGTGGC
Source organism: Ladona fulva (assembly GCA_000376725.2). Taxonomy (NCBI): domain Eukaryota; kingdom Metazoa; phylum Arthropoda; class Insecta; order Odonata; family Libellulidae; genus Ladona; species Ladona fulva. Next base: position 541,685 of record KZ308298.1, on the reverse strand, counting down.
GCTGATGTAAGGGTTCACAGAGGAATGGAAGGGGGAATTAGGCGCGCTAGGATAGGGGGAGTGGAGTTGAGGGGAGCCCAGGGGGGAGTTAAGATGGGGCTGTGATTAGAAACAGGAAATAAGCAAGGATGCCATTAAAATGAGATCCGCCATTGCATTATTAGAAGGCGAATCGACGCCGAGTCTAGACGATGGTTACCAGGCGGAGCTTAGAAAATGGAGGAAAGCGTCTCTCTATCCGAAAGAGAGTACGTTCCTGAGAGAGAACAATATACGGAGACACTTTCGCACGATTTCCATCAATTCGTGAGCCCTTATCAGGCTTCTCTTCTTATTATTAAGCATCATCGTTTCCTCTCCGATTTTCATTTGCACCATCTGAAGAGGACTAAGATGGAAAATGATGTGGGTTTGAAAAGTGTCCGTAGGGGAGAGAAAGACGGAGGAACGCAGGCTGAATGGTGCGAGAGCTCCTGAGGTAAAAAAAAAAGGTACGTTGTCCGTAGAGCAAAAGGGATTGTACGGATACTTCTACGGGTGTCAGAGGCGAAAAAAGTATGCATGGATAAGAGAGTATGGGAGTGTGTTGTAAACAGAAGAGCCTGTTGGTGTAATAAACATCTTTAGGATTTTATGCGTATGTATTATTTGGGAAAAGGCAGAGACACGCACGTACGCATTTTCTAGGTGTTACCGGGCAACGAGTTTGTATCTAACCGTAACTGCTTAGTTCCGGTTTCTGCTACGGTTCAAAGATAATGCCGAAATTCTGTTTCATTTCCGGTTTCACTATGACAGAAACTGTCAAACCGGTTTCAACCGGTTATTTTCTGATTAGAGAATTTTATGTCATATTCATTCTGCAATATTTTTATAAAGTGTTACTTTATAATATCCCAACATTAAATTTAATTTTGGCAGAAAAAGTCAAATGATATAAAGAATAATTTTGTTATTAGCTCAGTTTTTAAATGACCGTTTCTTATTGATTTAAAATTACTGTTGCACTTGATTAGAAAATATAATTACCATTACACTTCATTAGAATATAAAACGAAATACCGTAGGGAATAAATGACGATTAGGTTGAAGAATTTTAATTTATCAGCTCTAGTTCGGCTTACATTTCGGAAGAAAGTAATAAATCCTCGAATTTAGAAATCTCTACAGACAAATTCTAAGTCGGATTAGAAACGCTCAATAACAAAGTCGTAAGTACGGTCCTAAAGGCTTTTGGATTCATAAGTAAACCAAATTTCCAAACTTCCTTATGCAACGTTATCTGCTTATATTTTTAAGAATGAGAACCTATTATATTCTTGTTAAATAGATCATATTATATTATTATCTATCAAATGTTATTAAATGAGTAATCGTATGAAAATTAACATTTTTTATTTCCTTTGCAGGCAACTACGAAACAGAGAGAGAAAATTTTTTATTCGATAGCACATGATTATTAATCGGTAGCCACGATGCCACATTTAATGATTTTAAGGACATATGTTAAATTCTCATGATTCCGTTGCATCCACCATCAATACTACAGATGGGAATAATTTACAATTCCGTTATTTTCGTTGAGTTTTCGCTTTCCTGACCTCAAAATGTAACTTCCTTCGAGACGATGCATAACAGTCATAAGTTATGTTTCTAGGTTTGGAAAATCGTAGTAGTTAATATTCCTCAGTTACGATTTAATTGATTTATAAAACATACCACTACATATCTAATAGAATAATACTCAATCTGCTTCTGCAAGGATTTTAAAACTGTTATTACTTACATTTCAAAAGTTGAGTATCAATATTTCTTGGAAATTCACGCAGCTTCCTAATAAACCCCTTATTGTGGTCAGATTTGTTTCAGTAATAAATGGATTAACATAACTAACTAGCTTAGGTAAAACTGTTGCTGCTAAAACGGCTGTAATGGTAACTACGTACAATTATTTATCGGAAATGTTATCCTAATCATAATAATAAAATAAATTTAGGAATAAACACACTCAAATTAATAACGTATCTTCAGATGGATGTGGTACTGCAGTAATGGTACGTAAACGTTAACCGATGATTTTTAAGTTGCAACTTTTGAGGGGAGTTCCTTTATTGCTAATGGACTTTGGCTCATGAGGCTGTTCACCTACAGAGCGAGCTCATCTAGTCATGAACGTGTTTTGTCCTCATCTCTGTTTCCCTTCTACGTTACACTCTCCGCTATTCTTTAGTAGGAACCAGTTCCTTTCGCGTTTTTTTTTTCTCTCTCGGATTGCCCATAAGAATCTCTTGCTTCCCTTTACCCCCTCTTTGAAACGCTCCGGGAATTCCATTCCATCTTATTTATTCCCCCTAATGACTTCTTNACTAATATTAATCAACGAGAAATATTGTTTTCGGCCTAGAAGATGGTGAATTTGGATATTACTTACATTATGAGGCCTGCTTGGTAGCGATGAAGAAAAACATGCAATGAGACGATATAATCCGAAACGTTCTAAGACATTTTCATTATTAATTCTAAGAGATGGTCGGCTGAGACAGTCCGCCTTAACCTTCGCACGTTTCTAAATTACTCGTTAAATTCTTAGAAAAGGAAAAACTGAGTCATCTATTTACGTGAAGCTCCGATAGAGGTTTTAAAGGATGGATGGAAGAAGAGACTTTTGTGACTTAATCTCGCCTTAATGAAGACCTAATAGACCTAAGAGAGTTAATTAAAAGCAGCGTTATGAATTTAAAAAGATTTAATTCGCTGAAAATTGAGGGTTATTGTTTCACATCGAATATTTTCTTTATAAGATTTTTAACAATATATTTTCCATTGAAATTCCATGAGTAACCATGGAAATTCTTTCCTCTTTTTTCTCCAAGTCCCAAAGAATTTTAACAAAAGAAGTCCGCCACTAAAAAATAGTGTCCTTCCATGGCTACAGCATAACATATTTCACGTATAATGAAGATTTTGAATAAAATTTGTATTTTAAATTTTCAGCAAATTAACTTGCAACATTTCAAAATTTATTAAAATCAAGGGACGTGGTACTGAGGGAAGATATTAAAAGCAGAGCTTTTTGAGAAAATTCAGCAAAACATGTGAATCACTGGTTAACTTAGCCATAATCATTCCGAGCTCTAAGACAAATAAAATTTTAGCACACAAAAATAATGCTTATTGTAGTAGAAATAAAAAAAAGATGAACAACAAACAAGAATTTCTGTGGCGAATTATAATATCTATTCTCATGATAATGATCACTAAGAATTGAATTTAATTGCAAACAAAAATGTAAACAGTTACGGAGTAAAATTATTGCCGATGGGTTTTAAAAATTAATTCCAGGTGGCAATTGTAAGAGTATGAAAGGAATATGTATGTCCCTTCCATACTCCAAAAATTTAAGTTACATATTACAGTAATTTATCGGTTGTATATTGGCGTACTAAATACCGCTAATACCAAGATACTTTTGATGTTATTTAAGTTTCATTATTTTGCCAAAGCACGTTGATAAATAGAAGTTTACTCACATTACATCAAAGAATATCTCTACATGTTCCCCATCATTGTCTTATCCACAATGATGAGGAATTAAGGAGGAATTTGATCCTTTCTCCATCCATCCGTTACTTTACAACTGTCTCTGTTTGCTGGCGTTACCTTATGTACTACTTTTGAGGGTTAATCTCTATCTATTTTTAAACTACAAGAAAAGTTTAGCACTTTCAGTATAGCTAATATTCGTCCAATTTTGAAATGAACTGTGGAATATTTAGGCTTGAACTTTAATATGAATTCTATATTAATAACGACTTTATTTTATGGCAAATCTGAGACTAGTTAAACTATTCTCACCCTAAACCTTAGAAAGATTTATAAAAAAGAGCTTTTGGCAACAAAAAAGTGATAGAACAATAAACAGAAGGAAACCTTAATCTATTTTTAAAAAAATTGCATTCAGGTAAAAGTAAAACCCTGCAGGAAAATACCCACGAGAAGGGGGTGTGAAAAATGTGCGAAGCCCACCGACAGCAGCAACTACAATTTAAAAAGAAGTAGATATGTTATGATAGAGGTAAAACTATCGCCGTGACTCAACTCGCCAACGACTAAAGCAAAGGTTAAGGATATAACTGTAAGAACTGCAAAACTGCAAACGAGATGAATAGCTTCAATCGAAGGTTTCTTCTATCTAATTGGAATTGGGAGAGTGAATTGGAACCGCTCATCAAGTTCAGCTATCGCCGAAATGGTTACACATCTGCGGTCAACAAAACACTCTAGAAATTCAGGTTCCCGAGTTGGAGTAGATTAACAATCTCTTGAGCACACTTCTGCGATTGACAAATGAGGACAATTCGACTCGGATATCCTTTTTCCTTAGTATAAAATGGAGCGAGTGTGGAAGGCAGACGTTGGTCGAGCGTGAAGATATGCCAATGGCATAGCCTCTGAGTTTGACAATGGCTATTTTTCAGCTACGAAATCATACCGAGAAAAATGCCTCCATATCCCAATCGTGCTTTCTTTCGCATAAACAGTGGGAAACTTGGGTTTCGAATCCTCCTTGAAAGGCATTTGAATACTGGTGCGATTATTAGCTCACCTCATAGGGAATGTTGTCACCTCAATTAAGCAAGACTTAGCTTTCACAATGCACCTGCTGAGTTACAATTTCAAATGGAGAGCTTATTCCTCACACTGAAAGTTGTTATCTCAGGATACAAATGTATCATTTGCTTTTGAAAATAAAATAAAAACTGATAATATATACATACTATAAAACAAAGTAGTACTTTTCTGTCAAATATAGTACTCTTAGTTTTATTTTTTCTGCGATGGATTTCCTCAAGACGTCGCCTGATACAGCGAAATTAATGAAACATTATGTTACAAAGATTTGCCGATTAAACAAACAACGCTACATCATAAATAAAAACCGTGGAGAACATATGAATACTCCTATTGTGCGACTGAAAACTATTCATATCTTAAATTTCAACATAGCTTGATTTCCTTTTTAACTTGCAGCTAGGTTAGTGAGGAAAGAAAGTGAATTCACGCTTCATACGTTCACTGAAGCGAGAACTTTAAATCTCATTTCTACAAAGCGCAGCCGGTAATTTGGTCCGCCACGATTTGATCCATTACGATTTGGTCCCACGACAATTTGGTCCCACGGAGATTTGGTCCGCGACGATTTGGTCCGCGGCGACTGCGTGCTACGATGATTTATAAACGACACGCGATAACTGGAAATCCTACAACGGTTAATTTCTACAAAAAATACTTAAAGATGCACTGTGAAGATCCTAGTACTGTTATCTTACTGAGTATACCGGGAAAGCGTCGTAAATTAGTAGATGAAGTTGTAACTTAGTTGAAGTTCTGATTTGAGAGGTGGCATTACGCCAAGTGGTGTTCCACGGAACTGAGTCTGTCCCTTTATCATTCAATTAAAAAGCATGAAATATCTGGAAAATGTGCATTGTATTTGTACTCAATCACGCAAATAGTAGGACAATGGAAGTAAAAGTGAACTGTGGAAATGCTCAGGTAGTGAAAAATTCAAGATTTGTGAATTTAATAAAAGCAGTGGGAAACTAATGGAGAAAGTAAATCTAAGGCAATAATAATATATAGAAGAGGATGGTTTCAACTTGAAATAGACGGAAGACAAAGAAGCGCATTATTTTATGTGTGCTTGGAAAAATGAAATGGCAGAGAGATAGCTGGAGATAGAAAGAACGTAAGTTAAAGTGACTGCTTTTTTATGTGGTGACGACGCATAACAGGATGAAATAATTTAACTTTGTACTCATCAGTAACAAATAATGCCAGAGAAATATTTTATTTAAAATTACGTTTGCACTTTTAGATTTGAAAAATATTACTAATCGCCCTTAATTACCGTTTGGTGGGAGGACAATATTATATTAGAAATACAATGATATAGTCGATTCAGGTATTCGGTGTTTTCGCACCCCCTATCATACGCCATACGGCTGCTTCCGGGGTATTAACGTAAATGTATATGTAAAAGTATGAAATTCGTGAAGCAACTGTCGTGATATCCATTGGGCTGAATGGAAGTGATTTTGTATGAATGATTTTGCACCTTAGCCTTGAAAACAGAATCAGAGCAATAAACAACGAGAAAATTTTATTTAAAATAATGAGTAAAACTGTGCTTTTAATGTCTTAAACGTTTAGTCAAAAGAATGTAAATAGTAATAAGAAAGGAAACATATATTAGCGTGGCAACGACAGAATACAAACTCCTATATTTCATACGTTCCGAAGACGTCGATGATGAAATTTTAAAATTGTAATGAAGTATTGGAAAGATGAATGAATTCAAGTTTATTTTTTCAATGTTATAAACACGTAAAAATTGTCAAACCGAGTTTATCTTCCTCTAAGTCAGGAAAAGATTTCAGTAGGAAATGAATACAATAAGATTAATTAAGAAAATGTACTTCATCGGTAAAGTCTTCTCGGTAAATATTTTCCCGAGCTAAATGTAGAGTAAACTTGTCCGGAGTAAAGAGGGGATAAAAAGATAAGAAAGGCAATTCTTTATTGCTTCAATTGGCATCAGAGGGAATTAATTTAAAAGAGAAATGCCGAACGAAGTTAGCTAATTTCCATTTCAACAAGTCACTGGTTTTACTGACAGAATTGAAATGATTGACAATTTTGGTTGAAATATATAAAAGAAACACAATTAGTTGGACTAAGAAGTTTAATTATCGAAGAAATATATAGAATTTGAGCAATATTGTCCCATTCATTCCAATAGAAAAGTACTGCAAATACGAGCATAATAAAAGATCCTGAAAGACGAAAATGCGCCGACTATTAAACAAATTCTTTGATAAGAGTTATTTTTTATTATCATTTGTGAAACTTGGGCTTATCGACATGAATAAAAGTTTGTAACCACAACGATAGATAACGGAATAACATGAAGATAAAATTATCAAAATTTCCGCCTCAAATCCTTGAGTTTATGATTGCACCGCAGAGGGAAATGAATTGCAGCTCTTCGCCGTTTTGAATAGATCCTCTCAGCAATTTGATTGAATCTGTAGTAACTGCTATCAGGAGCAACAGGTTATATACTGTGTCCAAGGAAAGTCGTGGAAGAGTCGAAGTTAACAAATTGTCCTTTGATTTCCATTTTAGATTCCCTGTGAAGCGATGATAAATAATCTTAAAGCACCTATTATCGCTGAAAGAACAGTATTCTGCTCATATAATTAAGTGGCGAAGCCTTTTCTAAATGGAAGACTTTATATATTTTACTTTTTAATCTGGAAACAGTAAAATCACCAAACAAAATATTCCTCTGTGACCATAGTTGAATATCTTGAATAGTTTTTTATTCTCTCAAGTTATCTCGCCTATTTTTAGTCCTCAGGTAGTACGAGACGAAAGACTAGTCACACAAAGAACTTAATACAAATAATGTGTTTCCTGTTTAGAAGCATTATGTATAATACTTTATCTCTCGACTCTTTTTACTTCTCGATTTAAACGAGAGTGTTCTCTCATTCATAAAGTGATAGGATAATATATTCACATGTTAAAAAATTTAGAATTGTTAATACTTCGACATAAATCTCGTAATAAGTTTTTCCCCACTCCAGTGAAACGCAACTAAGTAATATTGGTCATTGAAAACTATGGCAAGAATCTCAAATCAAATTTGAGTTTCATCGGTTTCTCGCAACGGAAAACATATCTCTTTGACATTATCAATATTCGCATGACTACTATTACGATCAATTATACATAAAATATTGAGTGCTACAATTTACAATAATGAAATTCCAGTTACCCATTCCGAGTTATCTTCCATTTTTAAGGTTGTACAATATTGTAATTAATTTGAACTACCTTCAACCGACCTCGATACATTTCTCTTTCTTAAATCAGTGTTATTATTTGTATTATGAAAAACTTTCTGCGAAATCAAAGTCTTGGAAATTGAATGTGATTATAAAAAAAGGGACCGAAATTTGCAAATTGTAGTTAATCAAATTGCAAAGATTAATACGCCCTCATTGAATTTTCCATTTTTCAATCATCACTGATCCTGCAATCCCACTGACACAAGATTAAAGAAAGACTTTTAATCGGATGTAAATATTGATTTGAGCATAAATATTTTGCGATTTCTGTTATTATAAACGCGAGAAGATTCAAGATGAACATTTCAGGAAAAACATCGAAATTATGACCGAGAATTCAAATTCAAGCAAAAACTACGGAATTTTATTAAATATTAAATAACTGCTAATATATACACTAAGCTATTTATAAGAATAGCAGGTCAAAGTATCTTTGTAATATTTGTTTATTTTATTTATTTAATATCTTCCTACGCCAATGAAAAATGCATCAGTGCTGTAAGAAAACGAGCACACGACAGGAATCTTTTCTTTGGTTTGTGAGTTAAAAAAAATGATTTGATTTCAAATAAATATGTATATGAATATTAACTATATAAAAAATATAATTTTAATAAACGTCATACTAAGTATATATCGTTGCCTATCTGCAATGTATTGAATACTTACACATTATGACAGTTAAAAGAGTGTAAATTTAATTTTTTCGAAAAACAATTTTGTACTATTTAAATACTTGAAAATATATTTATTTTTGCCATTTAAATCGTGCAGATCTTCTAACGATCTCTATATCCGTACTTCCTGCTGCAGTTTTGATTTAAATCCGATTGACTCTATTATTTAGTTCGGACAAAGTCACAGTTACCTTAGGCGTACCTCAATGTAGCGTAATAGGACCTGTACTCTTCCTGACATACATCAATGACCTGAGCGACAATATTAATAGCTGTGTGAGAGTATTTGCGGACGACTCGATAAAATATAAAGAAAAATCAAGCGACGAAGGTCGGTTCTCACTATGCAACGATTTAGCTCATATTCAAAGGTGGTGCGAAGAATGCCAACTGGATCTAGTAAATACTCTGTAGCTAATTTATTCGAAAGTAAGCAGTCGTCAATCAGTAAACGTCAGAATTTATCCGTAAAAATTATTAATTAGATGCTAAGAAAAGTAATTTTAGGGATTCATTCCTTCCGAGAACGAATAAGGAGCAGCAATAAGCTAAAGAATTAACACGGAAGTTCGGTGTTTACACCGCCTGCCACACGCCGAAAGGATAGCTTGCAGGGCAAAAATATTGATGTAGATAATCTCTAATTACCGCTCTTATTATTGATGGTGAAAAATCTATAGGCAATATGGGTTCATAGATCATTAGAAGACAAGAACTATTGCTTATTAACTTAATTAACCATCTATAAACATAATACTCGTAGCATAAAATAAATTTCAATTCAATGAGCATAGGGACACGACATACAGAAAGTAATAGTATTGCAGGAAGTTTGATAAATTGTGACAATAATTACCTAATTAATAGAGTAAGTAAAGTACTCAGAATGACGCCAATCCTTGATTTGATTGAAGTTAAGAAACACACTCAATTGCAATACGTATAGAAAGTAAAATTGGAAGAACCAAAGTGAATTCCCTAAAAGTGTTAAGAGTGAATACGTAGGTTATAGTAGGGCAGAATGATCAGAAGAAAAATATTGATGTGTCTGACAATGTGTTCAGAGTTTGAAATATATAGTTGCATGAGGAGAAATCTGCATTTTAGTACCATCAATTCGTTCGTAAAATTAAGAAAATATTTATGGCTACAGAAATCTGTTTTGATAGGAAAACAGGCAATCCGCGTTCATAAAGCCACTGTTATCTAGGAGTATTTTGCTACAAACTTTTGCGTGCGCTTAAATTTTAAACCATTTTACACTTTCGTAAAAATGGAGAAAGAAAGAATGTCCCATTATTTGTAGTTCTTTTTCTTCACATTTCCGAGACTTAAGTCGTCCATCTTCGATAAAATTCCTGGGCAGTCACTTTCAATCTGCCAGTGTCGTGCAGTCAATTCAAAAGTAAGAGAAAATCTCTTCAACTGATAGTCGAATCGGGTATACATCCGCATGTCTTAGAGAAACATGCCATTGTCACTCTACCGAAAGCTATTTAATTGATGGATACGAGAGGTGATATCACTGGAAACCGTGATATTGTCTTCGTCCGAAATTAATAACGGCTTCCTTTCTTCTTTAAGCAGTACCATAAAGTAAAAATGGCGATGTAAACAAACGACTGCGCGACCATAGAGATGGACAAGTAAACAAAATTCTAAATTATGCACTCGGGAGGTTATACTGTAAGTAGTCGGCTTTGGAATACTGAGCTCTGAAGATTTAAGCATAGACTTTGCTATACGGTTGATGTACATAACGCGTGCAGAACCTGTGTAACTGATTTGTTTGGTGAAATTTGTGTAACAAATGTAATAAAAGGGGTTGTGGTACACGTGTTTGTTTGTTGCAGAGTGACATCTGAGATAAAGTGTAATAGTACGGTCTAATTATATGTCTGACGAAGATATGAAGAAAAAGAGAATATCGACGTGCAAGTGGATGAAGAGAACCAGTGAACAACGAATTGACATGCGTGACAACATTTAAAAAGAGGAAGAAAACGAACAAATGACTAAATAGCTTTTAAGATAAAATGGAATTGAGAGAGGAAGTTAACTAAAACTTACATGCAAAATTCAAAGAAAAAAATCACACTGATGAGGAGCAGACCATTGGGTGAAATGAACTGCTGAGAAAGAAATCACAATTACTTACTAGAAATGCGTGTCGTGATGAGAAACTCGGCGTGTCCTCGGCGTGACATGATCGTGGGCAATCACAGGCATTGGACTGGTGCATCGGGGCACGGATTAAACGCACGTTCACGCTGCAGCAGAGGGGAGGCGGGAAAAGGGGAGGGGCGCGAACGGGTTTTGAGCAAGGGACTGGTTTAGGGGTTGTGATTGATCAATGACACCTGGACGATTGAACTCCCGGATATCCGTGAGTCGCACGTGGACCTTAGAAGTGACTGCGAAGACAAGGTGTGCTCGTGCCGTGTATCAGTGCGTACGGTGTGGAAGGAGTTCTGTGATGAGTCACGTTTTCTGTGATTCCAGCGTTTACGAAAAGTGTCAAAACGGTGAAAGTTTCATTTGAAGAAATTCCTGCGCCCTCTGCATTCCTCGGTGGAATTATTCTCAAGGAATTACCGGTGGAATACATTAGTCTATCAGTGGAACAGATTTACAATCCAAGTTATGTCATTCGCTAGCAAAATCGCAAAGGATTTCGATTCATGGAAATGCAATAAGATTTGCGGTTTCTTAAATGCATGGTGTGTGATTAAAATTTAAGAGAAAGCGTGAAATCTCACCTTTCTAATACTCATCTATTACAGCGGAACTGTCCGCGTAAGTAATTTAAGCACTTCGCTGCACAATTTAAATGAAATGTAGGCCTTGAATTCTCATTGTTCTTCTAGAGTATTTGACGTCTACAAGTCTTAGTTCGACCAATGACAACAATTTGAATATTTACGTTTCACTATTGCACTTACGGCCTCCATATATCTCGATTCAGGCTTTATATTTGGGCTTCCGGACTTCTTCATTGAATGTCTAATTGACGTGTGTAACATATTACTAAATGTCACTGTATATAGGATATTTAGCTCTGCCGCATAGCCTATAGATTAGGTAATTAACTAATCCCAAATTTAGAAGATGAACTTTGTCTCGATAAATTCATTGATAAAACATAATTCGATTGCGGTAAGAACATTACCGTAAAGGTAAGAGCTCGGCATATGCCATACTCCTATAAGAGCGTCAATTAGTTATTTACGGTTCATAATCATAGCATTTCATATCATATTTCAAAATGTCGATTAATATTTCCCTATAATGGTATTTACTTCTTCGTTGTAGGAGCTACCGGCGAGGGTTATATTTATCACAAATATACAGATTTCCAAAGTTTCTTGGTCCTATGTCGGTCTGTCCGTATATAAATCAACGTTCAGATAAATCCTTGATCATTCCATTGATTTTCTCCTATTTTTGCAAATTCGACTTTGGCAATATGAAAAATGGCGCATTACAATTTTCATACAGTTGACAATTCTGAAGTCGACTCCAGATTTTGCGTAACGGTATCCACAAATAATGCATTCTACCTTCATTTTATCTCTTGCGGGCTTTATTTCATCCACAAAATATAATAGATATAATTACCCTAAGAAATCGAGACGAGTAATAGAAGAGTAAAAAAGGAACGAGGAGTAATGCTTGGTTATACAAAATAGTTTCCGATTTGCAATAAAAAAGTTAAAAAAAAGAAGACGATTTTGTAATACATTTTTCAACGGTAAGTCCCCATGACAACCAACGTGGTATAACAGCTAGGCTCATGTACTATTTACTTATAAAAGTAGGTAAGAAATTTAGGCTCATATAGAAGTCATGTTACGGAGGTGAAAATAGCCTTTCCCATAATTTAGAGTAATACTAAATATTTTGAAGTATAAAAGTTTAAGGACGTTAATCTCACAATTATTATGGTTGAATTTTTTTTCTTCCACGCATATGCAATTTTATCAGAAATTTACCCTTTCTTATTCAAACTATTCCGCGAATTGTCTCTTACCATCTTACTTATAATGTGTATAATTTATTAAATCATAATTTTTAGTCACTATACCCTCATAAACATCCATTTGTGAACTATTAGGTGTGAATAGTAAAAATAGACGAACACACATGACCATTTCCTATCCAGAAAAATCCGATTTGCCAGGACTCGAACCCGAGACCTCTGGGTCGGCGATGTGATTAGCAAAAGAAATATGTCCCTGATCTTCGAATCGATATTGATTGATTAAGGTGTTACTTGTATGAAATGTTAATAAATGAGAAAATGACTTCACTTTTTCTGGATATTCGCCTGAGCTCCTTGCAATGAAGATACTTTGTGGATTTGCGTATCCTACAAGTATCCGTGGAATGATAAGGTGCCTATAGGTCAGTTAAATTTCTAACGCCGAAGCAAATGACGCATCGAGCGCGAATTCTCTGAAAATAGTTTGTGTCGGAGCACGGCCGAGCAGTTTCTCTCCGTACTTCCACCTCATTCGTTCACTTTGATGTTTACTTTATGAAACGCCTTACGCGCTCTTTGTGCTTCGCGGTCCGATGCGTGCCAAGTTCGCCTCCTCTCCGACAGAGGCGCTGCGATACCTGCGCGCGTGATCTCCGCCGCCGTGGCGCTGTACGTCGATCCTTATCCGAACCTCAAGTGCAGTAGCGACGGTGGGACGCTGCCTATCGCACCTCGATGCGCTTCTTTTTTCTTCCGCGGCACACTTACGCAAATACCCATCTTTGGAAGCGAACCGAATATCTGCCAATTTTATTCCTGACACGCTTTATTAAAGATGGCGCGTGATGAAGTTTTAAATAATAATGCGACTTTATTCGAGAGAGATTGAGACTAAGAAGCCTCTTCTTACATCTAAACCTCCATCGTATGAAATTTAAATGGGATAGCTTGAAAAAAAAGTGCGAAGAAGAAAACTACTTTGTGGATTTAAAAACCTAAATTTGCAATTAGGAAAAACTACACCACAAAGGTACACACCCACAAGAACAGGAGTGTGAAAAACCTGCGAAACCTACTGGTAATTCACTAAATTTTAAGGAAAAGGAAAGTTTTAATCATATGAAAAAGCGAACAAAAAGGTACAGATATAGTACTTCGTAGTCATAAAAACCAGAAATAAGTTTTCATCAAATATAATCAGAAAAAGAATGTAATGAAATACAAATATTACGGTTCCAAAACAGGATACCGTCAAGGTAACAATAAAAAGACTGAGTGTAAAGATATATTAATGAGTTAATTACTGGTGATCAGCTTTGTCAATATTATTTGACAGAAGTTCATTACATTTATCATAATACTAAATTTATCATAACATCACGGCGAAATCTTGTAGAAAAAAAAACAAAGATAACTCGGAAATTAATAAGCTTTTCATGAAATATTTCTTCCATTATAGGTAACATTACGGCATCCCTAGATCTTTCTTACGGAGTACCGGTTTAGGAGTTCTCTACCAGCTTCTTGCTGTCACCTATACGACGAGGGTTTTCTTGTCAATATAATGCTTTATAAACTTTCCCACTCCCAACCCTTTTCATTAAGATCTGTATGAATAATAACATGTTATTGGTAGGTGGATGAGAGGTCCTCAAAGGTCTATCCTTACTGAAGAAAGCGTCTTTTTCTATTTAATTTTGAGGCAGAACAACGGTTCGTATAATTTGCTACATGTCGACACAACGAATAGAATGCTTATGTACAAATTTTCGATTTCAAAACCTGAAAACTATACACTACACGTACTCCCATATAACTTGTCCTATTTCTTAAATTTAACATCGAAACATTTTGCAGCGTTTGTACATTCTCCAGTCAAACCGATGGTTCTTATGAACTCAAAATCCTACTTTTCAGCGTAGCCGAAAAATCAAACCTCCTAGCAGCTTGCTAAAACATATAAAAAGTGCCAAAAATCCCCTAATTTTACCCTTAAATAGGGTAAACAAATTTAAAGAAGAAAAATGAGACGAAAAGAAATCTTTGCGAATTTTCGTCCCTTTAAATCATTTCAAATCCAAAATATTTCTAGTATTTCAGAAAAACTAATTAAACTTCACAATATACGAAGCTTAAATTAAAATAATAACCAACAAAATACTACCATATTTATTTAGCTAGCTTACTCCACTACCTCTCAATTGAAACAGAATTGTACAGTGCTTACGCGTCTACAACCTATACTCAGCGTAAAATCCCTTCCGGCGTGTGGCATCGCCTTCCTCGCTAATATGTTATTACCAGTTAGTGTTGTCTACGAAAATTATATAAGTTCTGAAGCGAATGGCTGTTTCCCATATTTATCTAATGAAGCATTCTTAAGAATTAGGATATCATATACGTTACTCACACTGAATCTCTCCCTAAACTATCCCTTACTTCTGAATTTCTCCCGAAACATTCCACTTTCTAATCTATTTATGGCTGGACAATAATTTTTCCTCTATGGTTCTCTTCAGATAATCCATTTTCTCAACCTTGGTTCCCACTGTCACGCTTAAATTTGAAAGAAAATTCCCATGAAGCAAGTACTGAAAAGGCGTAGGTTACATTCAGACTTCGTAACCAACTATCTTGTTTAGATCTACTGTAGGGGGAAGGTTTTGAAAACATAAACAGAACCATAGTTAAACATTAACAGGATAGAGTAGATTCTCTGCACTCTTAATCTCCTCCGATATGCATGGCAAATCCATCTACTCAAACTGTTCAAAGAGGCAACACTATTTCAGAAGTAAATAATGAATTGTTATTCTTCCTATCTAATATTATCAAAGAAAGAAGGCTTTCGCAATCGTCGAGAGATGGGATTCTGGATGGAAATTCCTTCTTTCCAGTTCTCGAGAATTTTTTTCGTTCTCCCGTTCCCCTAACCCCTTATAAATTTAGGTTATTTATTTAAAGGGCGCCTCCGTAGATTTTATGATTCAGTTCATATTCAAAGGCGGTGCGAAAAATAACAACTAGATCTTAATGCAAGTAAATGCTCCTTAGTTAATTTCTTCGAATGGAGTCGACTGGGTCAGAATTGCCCGTACAAAATTAGTGGAATCAAAATAAGTGTAGTCGACTCAGTTGCATATCCCGGAATCACTCTCACGAATAACTTACAGCGGAGCACACATTTGAAAGATCTGCGGTAAAGTAACTAAAAAGCTCGGTTTCATAAAGCGCTTTGTAGGTGTATCCGTTTACAAAGTTAGAGAGTGATGTTGTTTCCCCTCAGTACGGCCCCAACTGGAATATACGGCGAATATATGGGATACAGTGGATGAAAAGTGTACCCTCACACTCAAGAAAGTGCAGCGCAAGGCGATACGATTTGTTGCAAAAAAAATGCTACGAAAAAAGGAAGCGATTCGAAAATACTCTCAGATGCAGGTTGGGAATCCTTGAAAGAAAGGAGATCAGGCTGAGATTGCTTGATAAACTCAGAAAGTATATTTGCAGTATTATGCGACCCTCTTCTGTTACTTCGGCCGATCCGAACGTAAAATGAGAGAAATAGATGCGAGGACAAGTCTTTTTAGGGACTCATTCTTTCCGCGAACGATACGCGATTATAATTAGCTAAAGAGGTAACTCGAATTCTTAGTATTTACACCCTCTGCAACACGCCAAGGAATGACAGCTTGCAGAGTATTTACGTCGATACAAGTGTAGACATTGTCTCTATTTATCGCTACCAACATTGTTACACGCCAGCAAAATCGCACACACGACAACAGACATGTCAGCATTGTTTTAGCTTTTGCAAGTCGATCAAAATCGAGCAAAATTGTCCTCTGAAAACTTATCGTTCCTTTAGAAAGTTAAAATTTGGCAGTGAAAGTGTAGCGATTATTGGAGACGGATTTTATGAAAATATTAGAAAATTGTCCCCGGCTATTCAACGATTCCGCTATAGTCATAGGATAAATGTAGCTGAAACAAAAGTGTTGTGTTTAAAAAATGAAAGGTGAAGCACCCATAATGATTTGTAGCAGTGATCGTGGATTCAATACATGTTCTGAATACGAGAATGTGATAAAAATAATTCTGACTTAGATGGCTAGCTACCTTACCCATGATTAGCTACCTTCGAAGATGAGCTACCGTCGAAATATTGCAAATCATTCTCATGTAAGACATTTTATTGGTGAAAGAAATCAACACGAGTGAAAAAAGAGGATGTGCATAAAGACATTACAATTTCTTCTCTGAAGATAAAATCAGCTCAAAGTCAGCAGTATGAACCAGCTCATTATCTAACTCCCAACTTGAAGATTCTTTTCGACGCACTTTTTATCTTTCTACAGATGTTTACGGGAAATTCAAGATAATTTTTTACATAGAGTAAATCGTAAAAAAAAACTATTTTTAATAGCGAAATCACGATTGTCTCCTCGGGAAAAAGTGCGCTATGAATTTTCAAGTCCTTTTCTAAAAATAATTATTATTATTTGAAGTGTTCTTTTATAAACAAATAATATAGAAGCTCGTTTCCATTTATGAAGTTGCGATCTGTTACCAATTCGGATGTTTTATTTGCTAACATTTTGCATCGAAGTTTTAGTTATAGGAATTTTTCTAACCTCTGAAATGTCGCGCTGGGCCACGAGCGTTCACATCTACTCTAGTAGCAATTGCTATATATGAACATCGAATATTAATAAAAAAGAATATTTCGGGAATTGCCGAGCCTTCTCGAGAAAAGCGATTCACCGTTTCCGATTCCCGGAGGTTACAAAATGCCCGGAATTTGTAAACCCTAGTCGATTGACATACTTCTCACTTTAATTTCAGAAATTCCAAATAAAAATCAAACAGATTTTTCTAACAGATGCCATTCTAGGTCTTGATTCGGTAGAAAGAATGTCCTTGGAAAATACAGCTACGTCAAAACGAATCTAAGTGCATCTAAATCATTTAAACATCACTTTCCTACGACAGATTTTTCTCAGTCACTGAAATAATAGAATCACTGGAAGCAATACTTTATGGTAATCTATTCTAAACATTCTCTTGGAAATTACGAAGTGCACGACCATTGGGGGAAGTGGGGAAATACGTTCAAAGTGAAAAGTTCAAAGAAATTTGGTCACGAAAACACGTTGTAAAGATGGCATCTTCAACACTTAATTGATCTAATAGTTACATTTCCATTTATAGTTATATTTTCCGCGTCGCTTTTGACGAGGAAAGCTAATTAAAGATAATAAAAATAAATGCGTTGGAATTGAACAGCAAAGAAGCCTCATTAGAAGGAAGAATATTAAAATATGATCTATTTTCATGTTGGAAAACAGTTCTGTTTCAGTTGCCTTCATGGCAATTTTTAATTTTTATTTGTGTCTCCACTACGTGTGAGATAGCTCACTGAGAAGTAGCAGGTGATTCACACAAAAGAATATTAATGCATTTAGAAGACGCTTAGAAAGGTGTAATGCTACTCTGCAAGAATCAGACGAATCCCTTATTCCGGAAATGTCCAGTGAAAGAGTATTCAAGAGGAGAGACACAAATCCACTTTGTGATATGGTACTTGATAAACAAACTGTTAAAAGAAAGATTATACTCAATATGCTGTCAGACTGGATTAGAAAATAATTATTGAAAAAATAACGTAAATCAACAAAGATAAATATTAAAGTAGATTTAAATCGCTGTGACTCTCAGAAAACAGACGGTCGAGTGTGTGTGTATCCGTCGGAGAGTATTAAGAAAATACATGCATTTATTCATACTATGGATTATCTACAGTCTAAAATAAAACATCGATTCCGTATGGATATAAATACCAGCATCAGTGCTTAAATTGGTCTTTTATAACTAAGTTGAAATAAAAGTATAATTCAGTAATTTTTGTTCGACAATTCGTATTCTCTAGAAGATTCATCTCGCTCAACAAATAATCTTTCATATAAATATAATGAGCTATTATAATTAGGCCACATTTTTTAGAATATCTTCCATCAACGCAGTGTCCTATTTGGCATTTACCAGCCATCCTGATCAAGTTTCAGCATCCCTAACTTTTGTCCCAATCACTGAATAATTATCATACTACATGTGACGAATTAAAAAACAGTTGTCGCGAAGGAAATTCTCTCATCCACTTGTATCGGATTATATCTATTATGAATACCAGCGAATTTAGTCAGAAACGATGAATTGTGAGGGACTCAAAGCCTTTTTTCCCAATGCCATGGAAACAGCTTCATGCCAGATCGAGCGCATGCTGAGTTCCGCGAATCAAACTATGACTCTCAGTTTACGTAAGTGAATTTCGACAGAATTTTCAGCACACAGACCAGAAAACTGAAACGCAGTACACACCTTCATTGACTACCTGTAAGCTGCCTATTGGCAAGTAGCAGGGGTTACAAACAGAAGCGATCCATTCAGTACCCATAGCTGATCCCATTCAGATCCCATAGCTGCAAAACGTCCTAACCATCTTTCGCAAACCTACTTTCTCCAAAATTATTTAACGTCTTTAGTTTAACTTCTAAGCATTTCTTGCTCATTTACTTTAATAGCCACAGATAAAAGTAATATACTAAAAATGTCACTTTTAGATTGATAATGGAATGTAGCATACATTAAAACACGCACAATCCTGTAAACTTACGAAAACAAAGGAAAAGGTTTTAATTATTTATAATAACATCGACAGAAGAGACGAAAATATCTTATTTTAGTACAACAGGAGAAATACTTTGAAGTCACGAGCAACATCTACGTTATGTATCGTAGTGGTTTCTCAGTATTAGGCTTCAAATCGATGAGTCTATTCCTAGATTTAATTTTTATCCTTTGTATGTTTGATATGAGCAAGGTTGGCTCTGTCACAGTGCTATTTCCGTGAATGCATCAGTTGATATTGTCTGTATTTAGTCGAAACCAATATCACCAATCACAAATTAATTATAAATAATCACCAATCTACAT
Organism: Ladona fulva; assembly: GCA_000376725.2. Classification (NCBI taxonomy): domain Eukaryota; kingdom Metazoa; phylum Arthropoda; class Insecta; order Odonata; family Libellulidae; genus Ladona; species Ladona fulva. Next base: position 522,117 of record KZ308298.1, on the reverse strand, counting down.
CAAAGCTTGAATCTCTACCCTGCAAGCCGCCTTTCGGCATTTGGCAGCGGATTCAATAAACTATTTCTAAGTGGGAGTACAAATTGTACTTATCTACTATTGATATTTTTTCTACTGTTTGTGTCCTGTACAGTAATCTTTAAAAATTAGGATCGTGAAGACATTTATAAGATACTTGCCACGAGGTTCATTAAACAGCCATCGTCTCCGTTGACTTCGCTTCCAACTCTTCTCTCAACCTGAATAGCATTTTGTGAGGCTTCCGATTCCATATCGTATCTTCCCCTTCCTATTCCCCAGATTTTTCCAAATTGCTTTTCGAATCATTAATTTAATCACCTCATCTAGTCATTGCTCATTCGACTTATTTACAAGAATGCATGACTATTCCTAAATTCCCAAATCTCAAATATTTTGAACCTTAATTTTACTCGGGTTAAAGTAAAAAGGCTCCCAGAATTGATCTTCCTTACTAATTGAGCTCAAATTCAGACGAATTTCGTACTGACGATATGCCATCAGCCTTCACTGCAAAGCTCGTCGTTGCCTCTCCTCTATACTTCTCTATTTTTGCAAACATCTCCAGTATAATATCTCATACATCTAAATGCATCTTCTCGCATTTATTCTTTTAGCTAAATTAATCCCTTATCTTCAAGATTGTGACTCACTCAGCTTACTCTACCTTCCAACGAAGGACGGTCAATCGTACTTCTCGAATCAAAGATGCATTCTATTCGCCGTGGAGAAATGATTGTTTGCATAAAGGACGTTAAATGGCATAGGGAAAACTGAATCATACCTTTAAACGTTAAACAATCTTTTCTGTGCGACTCCTGCTTGACAATAACGCATTTTAGATCGCGAATCTAAAACGAACCGAATTTTTTGAAGCTCTGAATGTACAAAAAGGTGTTCCTTGGATTCGAGAATCTACGGAATATATTCGTTTCCAATTTCTTCGACAGATCCTCCCGTTTAACCACTGACCTCATACCTCATCTACCTGCATTCATGCAGGTAGAATGTCTTTCTCTCCATCTATCCTTTTAACTAGAGAATACATCATCAAAGTGCCCAAAATCATTTCAAATTTCCCGCAATTTATCTTCAATCTGTCACCATTCGATTTCCACTATTTACTGAAAGCTAAAGCTGGTAAAATTTATTCTCAGGTCAAATCTCTTAGCAACCACTTAGGAGAGCTGTAAGCTGGGAAAGATCTAATTTTGCGAAACTCCTAAGATCGTCATATGATAAAAATTTCTATGGCTCCAAGGATAAACAGATGTGAAAAATAGCGACGTGACGTGACTGGAACACAGGTCTTCAACTTTCCGCTAAATAATTGTGCCAAAAGAATTGTAACGAGTCGAATGTGCTAACGTACAATAAGAAGAACGTACTAATGCGGTCTACCTTGTTACATACAATCACTAACAACCGCATTGCTATTACAATATTACAGAATTCTTCCCTAAGTCAATCCTTCCACTTGTATGATTTTATTACGCCCAAGAGAGGCGAAACTAGGTGTGGCTAAATACTGGACTACAGCAAGAAGAATCAGGAATACCCTGCCGTCAATATATTTGAAGCTCACTTCTCTGTTTCCAAAGGTCTCTTACATTATCAAGAACTACGAAGAACATATTACGCGGTACGCCAAGATTTCACGGCACACCACTATACCGCGGAACGCCCGATGGAAAGCGCTGGTCTATGGTATGATGACCTTATTTTTATATGAATTTACACTGAGAAACCACGCAACTCTCACTTCCTTTCACTATCGAAGGATTCATCTGATATTTAGTTTCTGTCTTTGTAGCCAACATAAAATTCTGATTTAGAGGTTTCAAAACACTCAGGAAGACGTATTTTGGCAGGCGGGACTCGCGTTTAGAGGCAAACGGGAAGTTCCGGATTACCGATTTCTGAAAAATCACCCTGAAATGAGAGCCTCACCTCTTATTGTGTGACACTTGAGAATTTAAGCTTTGTTTCCGATATGCGAATAAGGTGGTTCCCAGAAATCGGTAATCCGGAACTTCCCGTTTGCCTCTAAACGCGAATTCCACCTGCCGATATGCGGCTTACGGAGTGCTACTATTTATTTGATATTAGGATTCTACATTACTTAGAATTTAGGCCACTATGGATAATAGTTATTCCTTTTCTGCACGTTGTATATTCTCAGTGTCTCTCAATCTTTTAGTTAATGTCTGATTTAACTATCCAATACTACAATCAGAATCTCGAGCAAGGCCTCTCAACCTTATTTCATTTTTGGAAACCTTGTTATTAATAAGTATGCCCTTAGTTACATAACTGTTAACCTTTCAGTAGGTTGATGTGCCTTAACATTCCCTATTCAGTGCTATTTATTTCGTTTTCTGGTAATTTACCCCACCCCTTTCAGCAAATAACATATTTTGTCTTTGAGTTTCTACCCCTTAGTAATGTTTGCTTACTATATTTACTTGTATTTCTCTCTATGTTCTACTTATTTAATAATAAATTGAGAGAAATATAAGTAAATATAGTTAGCAAACATTACTAAGGGGTAGAAAGTCAAAGAAAAAAGATGTTATTTGCTGAAAGCGGTGGGGTAAATTACCAGAAAACGAAATAAATAGCACTGAATAGGGAATGTTAAGGCACATGAACCTACTGAAAGGTTAACAGTTTTAAAGATTCCAAGCCCTAGGCGGTCGCCTAGCTCTCCAGGCTCCTCTGCTTGGAAGGAAGGTATCTTTGGCGCACGTTAGAGCCGTATCCAACACAAGTGTTGTTTCGGATGGCAACGGGCACGAAGGAGGGCCTCAGCACCGGACACCGGCCTCACTTTCAAACGCGATTTTTATTTATCTTGAGCTGAAATAGCCGCTGCAGGATAAAGGAGGCGGAAGCGGAGGATAATAAAAGGAGAAAAAGGGACGGACGAAAGAGGTTTGGCGAAAATTAAGGGCGGAATGTAAACAGGGAGCTCATAAGCGTCCCTCCGCCGATTGATGTGGCGATTGTCACCCACCGTCAAAGAAGAGTCACGCGGCAGTTTGCACATGCTGATATTAGCTGTCAGCACAAGTGCATATATACACACACGAGGGACATTCTTTTTGAGGCCCCTTTGAATTCCGTGAGGGGATATGCGTGAATTGCGAAAGACGGCGCTGGACTGATCCGCGAATATAATGGACCTCCTCTTCGTCCGTAAACATTTCCTAGGAGATTCCCTCTACGCGCGGATCGATTGCATGATTCCGGATTGAACGCAGGATTGAAATTTAGTGCTCTTTCTTGCGATGGCTGTCCGTGAAAACGTGTTTCGTGGTTCTGAGAACAACGCTAACTATCCTCTTCCCATCTCATGCTATTTTTCTACGATTGATTTAGATAACAGTCTTTCGCATGTTTACGGGTGGTCAAACCTCGCTACTGGTCACTTCGGAAAGAGCGAACTCCAAACTAATCTCCATTATCCTTTTATCTGAGTTATTTCATATACGGTTAAGTCTAAGTTATCCAAACTAAGCCATTAAGGATGCTCAGTTACTTTTGTGACCACAGATAAAAGTAAAAAACTAAAAACGGCACTCTTAGATCGATATTGGAGTGAGAGATATATTGCATACATAAAAATTCCACCTTTCGGTAGGTTTATGTGCTGGAATATTCCCTACTCAACGCCCTATCTTTTGCTTCCTTATAACTTACCCCACCCTTTATGTCATCTAACAATTTTCGCCTTTGTCTTTTACTACGCTCATTCACATTCGTTAGCAATCCTTCTCCTCTAAGTATTTCATTTCCTCCTTTAATTACATCAATTAAAACCCTCACCTCCTCGGCCAACTCTAGCACCTCTATTCCCTCTTATCAAGGCCTCTAATCTTCCACGTTTCACACCCATGCAGCAAAACACACTACACATATCATTTTACCAATCTTTTCCCGATTCCTTTATCTAGACCTCTAGTCGTCATTTCCTCTGCTTCACGATAGCTTCCTTGGCCAATGCTACCCTTTTTCGAACCTCAACTGTACACCTCCAATCCCAAATTAAGAACACTTCCCGAGTAAGGGAGGTTATCTATTTGTTCTATATTTTTACCATCTGCTCTGATGGTTAACTTCTTTTCTTTGGTGAATCACATCACTTTGGATTTTCTTACGTTTATTACGTATATTAACTTACTCAAAATGTCCTCCTCCAATCTAGTAGAACCGAGGAAAAAGATTTGCATAATTTCATTTAAATATCGAAAAAAGATACGAAGTCATCTTATGTCAGTATAACAGGAAAAATACTTTGAAGTCACGAGCAACCATTGAGCTATGTATTTTTGTAGTTTCTCAATATTATGTTTTAAATCGACGATTCTTTCTGCAGTATTAATTTCTAATCTTCGTGAATTTGATACGAGAAAGATTAAATTTGTCAGAGGATGCAAACTTAGTGAATGACTCACTTGATTTAGTCTGTATTAAGCCAAAACTAGCCACCAATCCACATCTAAATCTGCATTAATACCTGAAGGCCGCCTTTTGGCTTGTGGCGGAGGAACCAAAAAATGCTCTACCCGCTATTGGTCACTTCAGGAAGAGTGATTTCCAAAACAACACCGAGTAGAGTCTTGATTATCCGAGTTAATGTGAAACAGGGCCACCTCGGATAATCGAAAACTCGGATGATACGGAAGGGTCGTCTTGTTATGAAATTATGAGGCAAACTCGTTATTTTTATCTTGCCGAGGTACGACGTGTATTTGCGATTAAAAAATCTCTTTCGTGCTAAACGTTATAAAATAAAATATTTCAATTTTCCTTCGTAATGTATACGTCAGTTGAAATAAGATTTGCTGCTTTCCCGGTGAATAATGAAAAGGAATTCTTCACGGGTTATCATCCGGGTAAGTTCGTGGTTATTCACCGACGTTTCGGCATCGACCACTGATGCCATTTTCAAGGAATGCCGAGTATTTGACATTGAAAATGGCATCAGTGGTCGATGCCGAAACGTCGGTGAATAACCACGAACTTACCCGGATGATAACCAGTGAAGAATTCCTTTTTTTATACGTCAGTTATCCTCATGCATTTCTCACTTCTTTTCTCCGATTATTATGCCGCCGTTCACTTGTCCATGCTGAACTGACATGGTGCAGAACAGCAAAAGTAATTTAAGCGGTGAGCCGGTAAATATGCAAGAGAAAAAGGCAAAGACCACATATGTACCTCGGATAACACGGAACCTCAGTTAACCGGGATTTGGGTACTTGAGACTCTCATGTAGATAATTTCAATTGACTTTTTTCGGAGTCATTAAAGAAATACATTCAGCTTCATTGTTTATGGGCTAATCGTAAATAACCTATATGCATGTAAGATTTCTCCCATTACGAAGGGGGTTCTTCAGGTTTAGATTGAAAGAGGTAATGGCATGAACGTTGAAATATTGTAAATGATGGTTGTAAAGAGAGAGGAAGACCTAGTACAAGCATGTTGAATGTAGTAATTGAAATCCTTAAAAGAAAATATTTCCGTGTGCATAGCTTTTGGAATAAAAAGAAATTGAGAAATTATTTATGATTTTGTCTTAAGGAAAATATCTGCGCAAGAAAAGGCCATGTACTAGCATGTCCTTTTCTATAGTACTGAGTATTGAGTTGAAGAATAACTCAAAAATGAACTGTGTGAAAGCTATGTATGGATTTTAGTTGTTTTGACCGTTTAAAACTTTAATAATTTATCATAGTTTTATTTACGTTTTCGGAATGTTATCTCAGGGATTTGGTCGATGGTATTTTTTCTGTCTTAATTTGAAGTAAAAATAGAGTTTAAATGATATTTTACAATAAATTATGGATATTTATCATTTTGAGAACGAATAGTTACTTTAAGCGGTGATCATGTAAAGTCTATATTCTATTACCACTTTCGATAACAAGTAATTGATCAGATCTTGAGAAGTGGAAACTATATATGTCATCTTGAAATTCTGATCATTCAAAGCTAAAATGATAAAATTTATTGCTCATTTGAGGGAAAGTATCTTTGGGAAAAAGAACTCCACCATGTTGTACGGAATCATCTTTATATGAAACTTCAGAAATACGGTCACTTACAGCCATTCAAACCTTAAACCAAGTAGTGCAATCATCTTTGCCCACCATTTAGAACGTACAAACAGAATTCATAGATGAAGAAATAAACATTGGAATGCACTTAAGAATTACAAATCTTCAATTGGGTGAAATTCTAAACTAACCATATGAACTTCGAATTCTCTTGAGGCGACACGGAATTTACTTCTCACTTCAAAATTGGGGGAATCAAACAATCGAAGTTTCAAAGATGAAACTTTCGTAAATTTGCGCTACTGCTCCACTGAAAATGAGTAATCAGTAAATAATGGGTAATGATGAGTATTGAGGGTGAAGGTATTCTAATCACTGATCTCATCTGATGAGCAATTTTGTTTCAAAGAAAATGGAAACGACTTTAGGATTATGTCGTTAACGGGTCTGTTTGACTTTTAATATCACGAATTATCACGAAACGAACGAATTGATTTGAATTGATTACAGATTCGGCCATTTCGTTATTGTAATTGTACCGAGATGTTGATAAAGTTAATACAGAAACAATATTTATATTTTTTTCTTTAGAGATTTAGTATAAAATATGCTATGATTTAATTTACTATTAGCACAGACTGAAATTTTCAAAATAGCTCACTCTTTTAAATATTGAATATTTTCTTAGCTATTTCCAAATTCACGTTGCTAACATTCATGTCACTTCCATTTAATAGCATTCTTCTATTGGCTAATGGATCCCAATGAAACCGAGATGCAATAAAATATTTCATGCGAAATTTTTAACTTCTCGAAATAAAGCGTTTTCAGGAATATTCCAGGAAGTTCTAGCATTTAAATGTAGATTTGTCAACTACTAGTATTAGGTTTGCTATTACTCTGAAATTGAATTACCACTAGTAATTTTTAATGTTATAACCTCTCGTTTAAATTACTACCATTGAGTCACAATTAATCATGGCTTTGCTAAAACCGCTTTCCAATCAAATAGAAGATCATTGGAAGCCGCTGACATTTACATGCAAAAGAAAGAAATAAACACTTTGATGGTTCTTATGAAATCTTTTAAGAAAATACGAGGGTGAATCAAATGAAAACCTTAAAAACGTAATAAAAATTCGAATCTTCGCACAATTGTTCTTTAATTTGGCAATGTTGTTACTATTGCTTTAAGGAATGCCCAACACATGGCAATATACTGTAGACAAGCAAAATGCAGCCACAATACCAATTGAAAATGGCTGCCCCGCTTGCGATATGCACCAACGAAGATTGACGTTTTGTCATTCGTTTTCTGAGCAGTTAAGAAACAAAACCTATTGAAGTCCATCAGAAAAAGAAGGTTCAGTGTGGTGATGCTTGTTTGTTACTGCAGGAAGTGTACGAGTGCAGTGCAAAGTTCAGAATCGGCATGACTTACGTAACAGACGCTCCCCGCCACCGTCAGGCACACCGCGTTTTGACACCAGAGTCTATTGATGAAGCCATTGTGATGGAAAATCGCCGGGTGACGGTGTATAAAATAGCCACATATCTGTACACTAGTCATAGCTCAGACATCACATTATTCATGGCGTGCTTAAGTTTCAATAAGTGTCTGCAAGGTGGGTGCCACGGCAGCTCACTCCGGAACTGAAAGAGCGACGGAACGATGACTGTGAAGAACTTTTGCGGCGCTTTGAAGCAGAAGGTGGTGGCTTCCTTGCAAGAATCGTTGCATAAGGCGAAACCTGGGTTCCTGCCACCAACCAGAAACAAAAAGAGCAAGCAAGGATTTGCGTAATTCCTCATCACCAAAACTCAAGAAGTTCCGGACGCAGCAATCTTCAAGGAAGGTTATGCTGACCCTCTTTTGGGATGAACGAGGCATTATATTGGAACACTACACACCTAGAGGAAATGCTATCACCAGTGCATCATATTCCGAAATGTTGAAAAACCTTCGGCTTGCAACCAGATCAAAGCGACGTGGTCGTCTGACTACATGTGTCATTTGCAACATGACAATCCTCGGCCTCATACTGCTTGTACAAGAGTTACAATCATCGCTGGCCTTCACTTTGATACTCTTCCACATCTGCTCCACTCACCAAACCTCACCCCGAGTGATTACAACATGTTTGGACCACTCACAGAGGCGATGGGAGGAAGAAATTCCGTTGCAATGAAGAGGTACACCAGGCGGTGCACAAGAGGCTGCGCGCACAACCATAAGATTTATTTATTAGAGGAATTCGAGCACTTCCTATGTGCCGGAAGAGGTGTGTCGAATGTCATGGAGTCTATGTCGAGAAATGATACACTTATTTTCCAATTTTGTTCAATAATTTTTTTTTATTAAATATTTAAGGTTTTCATTTGACTCCCCCTCTTTTTCTCACCTTTGTTTTGAGTGGGAAACATTTTTGCGCATTTTTCTTCCTCCACAAAATTTTCCGTTGATTTAAAGAGACGAATAAGTAACATATACTTCTGACCGTATTTTTCAATTCTAAATAATAAAGATGGAAATTTTGAGGACAGTTATCCCTCAAAAACTACGATCTTGAATTCAATATTTACCTGTGCTTATGCATTTAAAAGGTCGAACTTCTGCATCGGACGGTGAATTGAATTGACGATTATAATTCATAAGGTATTCAAAACACAATATGAACACAACATGACGGCTGTCTCTTTAAATGAATCGTAATTAGTTAATAATGTGATAACGTGAGAAATGTTTTATTGTACCAATGTTGGTGGATTTGATAAGTATCTACAATACTTTACATTCGTACATATAATTTGACNTATTTATTAAATTATAATTATAATTAAAATTATTATTACATGAAATGTTATTGAAACTATTTAAATGATAAAATTGAATCATTATCGTAAGATAGGGCTTACTGAAATGTAAAGTGCTTTTCCACTTATGAACGTCGAATTTTCCCGCCATCGAGATTTTAAGATGACGTAGGCAAACGCCTACTAACCCTTTATCTGTTCACTAACGGAGGACATTTATCTTTCAATACTAATTCCAATTTATACCTTAATAATCACTCATTTATCCTGTCGTCTGAGAGAGCAAGCAGGAGATATTACCTTCTCGCTGAAAATACATCGGTTGTAAATCCCTTTTTTGGAATTCTAAACCATGAGACAAATAATTCCGACAAAATTTAGGGTATCGAGAGAGTTAGCATCCCAGAAAGCGCCGTGTTATTCCTTTCATCTGTTCAGGGCATCGAACCGGAATCAAACCGAATCCTAACCAGAAAAATAGAGATTCTCCAACTCGGATTGAAACCGAAAACCGATTTTTTTCCCTTCCAATTTTCGGTTCCCCAAAAATTCACATTTTATATATTTACCCATATAAACTCTTAGTTTTGCATATCTGAGCCCCTTAGTGCTTTCTTTTGCAACGGTCTTAATTTTTAAATAAGTTAAGTGAAGGAATTTGCAAAGCGTGTAAAGATTTGCAACTAACTATAACTTTGATTTTTATTGTAACAGTTCTAGTAAAATAATGTAAATGAAATAAAGCTAAAAAAATCGGTTTTCCCATTGAACCGGAGCGGGAACCGGAACGAAAAATAATACGTTTCGATGCCTTGCATCATTTACCACTTAGCCTTTCCTCCGAACTCGGATACTATTCCTCAATTAAATAGGAATCAGTGATCTCATGTAAGACAAAGCCTTCATAAACAACACTTTTTCAAGGCAAGCTGTTATTTGACAATTAACTATTTCCTAAGAACTATTCCCTCAAATGTATGCTGAAATCTTTTCATTTGAAATTAAGATTAAATACACATCTTAGACAAGCACATCTTAAGTTTGACTCAAAGTAAAAGTATCAAAAATGCATTGAATACAATATATGGTAGAGGGTTTTACAGTGAAATCCGCCTCGTAAATGATAAGTCACTTACACTATCACATTCTAAGAGAGAATTTTCGGTGAAAATTACAAATGTTTTACTAATAATGAACATACGATTGAATATTCTGGCTATTGGTCTACGAAATTATTTGCGTTAGACGAAAAGGTAGCCAAAACTCAGTATTTGCCATAGAAGATCTGCCATGAGACGTCTATCTACCGAGATCTCACGAGGTAGTAAAGTTGTTTGGATTAAAGGTATGGACAATCAAGAGGTAAGTACCAGTAGATACCATACATGATAGAGTATGCAAAAGTAATCAGGGATTTGAACACTACTATATGCTAAAATAATAAAATATATTTGCATCTCCTAAATTCTTCAGTTTCCTTTATTTAGAAAGTTTGATTGTATGCAAATTTTGAATAATATTACGGAAAGACCAAAAATCTTTTAGGTTCCCCAAAAAACATCAGAAATTAAAATTAATGAGTTCACATTATGCTACAATTAATTATGAAGAATGCAAAATTTTGATATTAGTGAAGATTAATCAAGGCACGAGTTTTTGAAGCATACTTTAAAATGAAATGATATTTCTGGTATACCTCTCCTAATGTTTTAAAATGCTTCTATGATCATAAAATCATCGTTGGGCTCATATTGTAACCTTCAAACAAATAAGCTCTACGAATGCTAACTTCAAAGTTTCCTTTACTCAGTAATTTAATAATCACCTATTTTGGTCTCAGCCTTAAATAGTCAGTAATTAACTATATATAATTACTAATTAAAACATTATTTGAACACCATGTACTACCACATTCTGTAGTAAATTTAAACCACATTCTGTAGTAATTCAATTCGAATTTATCAATTTCCCGATTAATTGATACAATTGTTTCTTTGTTCAAAATAATAACCTTTTGTTTTCAACTATTCCTTTTTAAAGAGTCGAGTATCCAACATAACAATGTTGATAATAATGCTGATACGTCTTTAATTGGGCGAGATTGAGACAACAAGTCTCCTCTTCCATCTAACCCACCATATAACCCACAATAAGGTATACATTCTCACTTTTTTAAATTTTCTGTGTAAATATTCATTCTCTACTTTAGGCATACAATTGTTTCTTTGTTCAAAATAATAACCTTTTGTTTTCAACTATTCCTTTTTAAAGAGTCGAGTATCCAACATAACAATGCTGATAATAATGCTGATACGTTTTTATTTGGGCGAGATTTAGACAACAAGTCTCCTCTTCCATCTAACCCACCATATAACTCATAATAAGGTATACATTCTCACTTTTTTAAATTTTCTGTGTAAATATTCATTCTCTACTTTAGGCATACAAAAATGGCTAGTTGTCATAGAAACATATTACGACGTAAACATATAAGCTGTATACTAATTCACCCTTTATCTACGAATAACTAAATAAATTATGATGAATTGATAGTAACTATGGAAACGAAAATAAGAAATAAGTTTAGAAACTTCAGAAAAATTATAAAGAAATTATAAAAAGAAATAATAAGTATGAGATAAAGAGCCAGTTACACATTCTCTAGAGATCTTAACGAGATGCAGAAGAGAAGATAATCGGAAATATTTCAACATAATATTGTGTGAATAAAGTAGCAAGTATCTTCTGTTCTTTGCTAAGGCCTATCATTAAGAAACGTCTAAACGCATCGATTTCATTCATTAAAAAATGTTCCTACATCTACATCTACATAAATACCCTGCAAGCCGTCTTCCGGAGTGTGGCAGGGGGTGTAAACACCAAGAGTAGAATTACTTCTTTCATTTATTATTATCGCGTATCTTTCGCGGAAAAAAAAGATTCCCTAAAACGACTTGTCCTCGCGTCTATTTCTCTTATTTTACGCTCACTGTCGGATAGGCCAAAGTAGCAGGGGGGTCACATAATACCAATTACGTCTTCCGAAAATGTATTTCCTCTGAATTTATCTATTATAACAATCGCAGCCTATTTTCTAATCTCCTTTCTTTCGAGGTTTCCCAACCTGTGTCTGAGAGCATTTGCGTTACACTTGCTTCTCTATCGTAGCACTTTTTAACAAAACGTATCGCCTTACGCTGCACTTTCTCGAGTTCGCGAGAGTTCGTTTCATCCGCTGGGTCCCATATACTCGCCGCATATTCCAGATGGGGCCTAACTAACGTGAAATAGCATCGCTCTCTAACTTTTTCATCGCATCTACCTACAATACGCTTTATAAAACCGAGCTTTTTAGTTGCTTTATCGCATATTTTTCGTATGTGTGTGCTCCAGTTTAAATTATTGGTAAGGGCGATTCCAAGATATTCTACTGAGTCGACTACATTTAAATTCCTTCCATTAATTTTATACTGGTGGTTCTGACGCAAGCATTGCTAAATTGATATCATGGAAAGCATACTCCGATATTAATCAGTGATGTGTTCATAGACAAATTACACTACAGCGGATATAATAAAAAATTGATATTAATCAGTGATATGTAAATAAAACAATTACACTGCTGAGGATATGATAAAAATTGAGCCATGTATTTAATCCACATTTATGCAAATACTCTACGAATCGGGGTATGATGTTTCCCAGAGGATAATGTTATTTCGAAAATGCTACCAAATGTTTATACACACAACACGGGTAGAAAAGGTAAAAATGTTTATATTTATATGAGTGTCATTCCACTCCGTCAAACACTGAGTTGGATAGTCATAAACATGAAATCAGTCGGTTTCTTTAAACAAAATTGTGATTGCGTGAGTGCGGTACAAATTCCAAATTTTTCGCCTACTATAATTGAGTAATTAAGAGTTATTTGAGTGTAATGTCCCGCTAAAGTGGATTCTATAATTGGTGAATAGAATCCCGGAATTCGATCTTTTGATTCCAGAGATTGAGAAATACTAGGGAATCATCGTCTCCCTTTCCTTATACTATAAAAGCACTTAAGTGTTTTTAAGAACACCTTCGACCACTCTATTATAAGGCGTAACTTATGCGAGTGCTCGAAGACTCGAATTCGTAAATTTATCTGAGAAAGGACAGCTCCAGGTCTGTCCAGATCGATTTCGGGTTTGAATGAATTCCAGGAGATTTACAGCGACCACTACCAAGGATTACGCTGCGCATTCAACCTTACTTCCCAATTCCCAGTAAAGAGACTGAGTACAGACGGCGGTTGCATTAGTTCGGTGCCTCCAGAAAGAACCGAAAGTAGCGGTCCTGGGGGGTGCTACCGACCCTGCTGCCTACTGAGCATGCGCGGAGAAAATTAAAAACTCGCGCTTCGGCTGGGGGCCAACAGATGTCGGGACAGTGCAGAAGCGGCGATGTGAGTTTCGGCCGCCCTTATCTCTCCAGCGCTGCGGGCGCACAGCGATCTTCTCCGCGAAAAATCTCTTCTCCAAGAATAGAGTGACGTCAAGAAAAGGCAAGGAATTGGCTGGCGTTCCGAGATGTGGGTGTGGCCAAGAAGATCTTAAGAATTCCTTGGGAAGAGAAAGGCGCGGTCTCTTACTTTTTCTTCTTCTTCTTCCTGCGCGAAGACGGCGAAGCAGAAGCTAGAACCCTCCCCTTTTAACCAATTACCACTCTTCCACGATAATCAGTACATTCTCGGGATTTCGATACGTTAGTTTTTACTTAATTAATAATACTTTTTCCACCTACATAGATCAGACTTATTAGAGTAATTCTAAGTTAACTATGCTGACTCCAATTCCTTCGATAGCGGAAAAAACAACTAATTATTGATCATTAGCAGTATTAACGTAATAAGTACGCATTTAGTACTTATGAAGAAGTCCTATTACTTCGATAAAATTCAATTTTATGACCGGAGTCCGCCAGTTTCGGGTGCGTGGTAACCTTGAAGCAGCACTGCTCTCTGTTTCAATAGTTGAATTTTTCGGCATCGCTGACAACAATCGGACGGGCTTTTATTGTTACTTAAGACAGCAATAGTTGCGAAAATAGTTGTTATCCATTTTTATTCTCACGGCAAGTACGACATTGTTGTTTAATATACCGAAGCCTTCACTACAAATTGTCGTTGTTATGAGCTATAAAAGGATTACATCTTCAATTATTGCTCATTTTGTTTAAAAACGTTTACTTTCAGTTTCTGGTGTTCCAGAACTGACCCCCCGTTAGTTACTAAGCCCTTAGGAGGTTGCTTCACTTAGAATCTGCCGGCCCTGAACTCTGGTCTAAGAATGAATGACTAGGGTAGTGCGTGAGAAGAATTTTGGCAATAGGGAGAGTTAAACCGAAAGTAGGCTGGTCAAATGTGGCAAATAAGAATCAAAAGAGAATAGATGTGCGTGGATTTTTAAAATGCGTGCATAAAAGTGAGTATACTGAAAGATGTAAGAAAGACTGCATGGCCTGGATTCGAAGCGAATAACGCTGGGAAGTCTATTGGGCTCAGGCCCGAGCATAACTTGGGAAGGAGAAAGTAATTCCTTCTCGAACAGTGCCTTCAGTTATTGCATACGAACGGAGGCCTTTTAAATTTGCTACGCAACGCTTAGACAAAATGCAGTCTTTTTTGCTCTATAAAGTTATGTCCAGAGAAAATAGCGATCAATAACACGAAAAATAACCATGGTAAATAGAATGAATCTCATTAAAATTAGAAAAAAAATCGTTAAAACATTACCTTTTTGTTTGTAGGATTTAACAACATATTTATCTTATCTATAGAGCAGCTTCAACATTTCTTAAGACCTTTTCAAATTACTGAAGGAATAAGAGAGGTAAAATTAAAGTATTCATTTCTAAACTATACATTGTACCGAATAATCCCCAAACGATTTAGAAAAGTTCTGGCTGTGGTCGGGATTGAGAGCAAAAATGTCTGATTTTCAGGCCAAGTTGAGTTCGGGCTCAATGATGAACGGGAAGGGGCGAGAAATTCAGTCCTTGGTGAGTTTTAATACAGGGCCGGCCCAACATAACAACCGAACTAAGCATCCTATAGGACAGAAAAATTTCCCTAGTAAAGATTATCTGGCTATGTCTTTGATTCTTCATAATTCAACAATGAAATCTCCGTGAAAATTAGTTTTAATTTTATACATTTATTTTTTTATGATAATACTCAGAAACGAACAGAATGAAATGCAATTTCAAAACTCGAAATCTTTAGCAATACTCGAAATCTTTAGCAATACTCGAAATCTTTTGCGGTACTCGAAATGGTTTAACTATTGCGTGTGTTAAACAATTACATTTAGCCACCCATTAGGTTGGTTTTAATCTTAATAACCAAAATATCTTGATCGGTCCCTGAATATCTATTCAGTAATTCATAAGGAGATACATATATGCAATATAATGAAAGTGAGGAAGAGCATTATGAAAAAAGACTGAAAAGTAACGAAGTGTATATCTGTGAAAAATAGTGTCGAGTATCAATTTTCCGAGCTCAAATTAACCGAGATTCCGTAATATCCGAGTTACATATTTGTGTGATGTCTCTTTTTCACTTAATTACGAACCGGTATACTGCTTAAATTCCTTCTGCTGTAACTTACCATTTCATCATAGATATGCAAAAGCTGGCTTAATAATATAACCGGAGAAAAGAAGTGAGAACTGAATGTGGATACATTACAAAGAAAAGATAAATATTTTGCTTAGTAAATTTATTAATCAAAGAATAATTTTAATTGTAATTACTCGTCGTGCTGAGGCAAAGCACGAAAATAGCGTGCTTGTTTCATAATTTCATGACAATGCGATCCTTCCATATTATCCGAGTTTTCGTTTATCCGAGGCGGCCCACATAAACCCGGATGATAGAGACTCTACTGTAAATTAAAAAGGAAGCCTGATCTTCCCATAAAAAGAGCTCAATCCATATCTACATCTTTAGATGGAATCATGAAGTGGTGCGATGGATGACAATCGCAGCCAAAAGTTCAGTAATTAACTTCCTCGTAACAAAACCTATTTCCAATGATTATTCATATAGCCTACGAGGGGAAACCTTATTAACAGTAGAAACGACGAAATACCCTTTAAAAGACTTTCACAAAAAACTTAACATCGGGTACCAACATCCGTTTTTTATGTGGAGGAGTGCTTAAGAAACTCGGATTCGTCAAGAGAATGGTCGATCGAAAAAGAGTCCGTAAGCGATCTTATTTCGCATTGGTGAGGCCTCGCCTTGAATATACGTGTAGTGTATGAGACCCTGCCGAAGAGTGTTGTATTGGAAAATTAGAAAAAGTACAACGAAAGGCAATACGATTCGTTATTGTCACGACAAATCAGTGACCGTTACTCCGATACATTAGGACTCATGATGGGAAAATCTAGACGATAGAAGATTTAAACAAATGCTAAACTTACTTAATTAAGCCCATCACACTGTACATTTCTGGAAGATGTAGCCGATATTATACGTCCTACTTATGAGATAAGCCGTTCTGATAATGCAAGAAAAATCAGGGAGATAGAGGCGAAGCTAGAACCAATTTTGTCAGAAATTGGTTTTTTTCCGCGAAGCATATGCGAAAGTAATCGATAATAGAAATGGAACCATGGTGCTTGAACTCCCTGCTACACGCCGAAAGGGGGATTGAAGAGTACATCTGTATACATATAAATGGTGACATTCATTCCAAATTATCAGCAGATTTATTCATCCAATCTGTCAAGGCTGTAAGAATGAAAAACATCTTCCAAAAACGATTTGACGAAGAGGATAATTTATACCAATTTTAAAATAATAAGTTTGGGGTTAAAAATGGTATTGTCATAAGTGCTTCGATATCTAAGGTCGTTTTGCGCGTGGTACCCCACCAGGGAACCGAACCCAGCACCGCTTTCAGTAAAGGTGAACGTGCCGCCCACTTTGCTATCCGGAAGCCCACGAATCAAATATTAAGCAAGCTATGTAATGTAGCATAATTAAGCAAACGCCAGTCCATTTTGTTACATAACTTATGGAGATGAAAATTCGTTTGATAATTCTTGCGCGTTTAACGTGGCGCAGTTTTTCTTGGGTGATTTATGCGTAGGATACGCTCGCGACGCCCTTTGGACATTCTCAGGAAAACGAACCAGCGTCCCGAGTATATTTTATAAAAATATCTCTCGTTTCGGCTAATTAATAATTGGGTTCTTTCCGCGAGCGACTTACGAAACAAATATATTCATATTTACACGCGGACAAAAGTTTTCTTCATTGTTTTCCTCCGGCAGCAAAACCTGCTTATCCAGAATCGCCCCAACTTTCCGAACTACAAATCCCTTTTCCTCGCCTTCGGTTACGCCGACTTGTAATTCCAAATCCGTCTTTTACTTTGGCCATTTTTCATGTGACTTGGCGCGGGATGAATAATTGTAAGAAAAAGTTTGGCGGGCAAATGATAATTAATTCCTTTCTGAGAACGATTCCAAGAGGCAGAAAAGACTGAAAAATCCCTTCACATCAGAGCTAATGGCTTAGAGCCTCTTTCCTCTGTAACTCCTCATAAATAGTTCCTAACGAGAAGGGGCGGTTAAGCCCTACTCATCCTCATCTCTCTTCATAAAGAGGGAAAGATTTCATTTATCAAAATAATCTCCGTCGTGTATATATTTATATATTTATGAACTTATGTATTCACATACCAGATTTCAGTTTCTTTCGTATAAAAGACACTTTATTTAGTTTTGCTGCACTATTTTCTCTTTGGTAATGTATAATTAGAAGCAATGGTATATTTCAAAGATATAAAAAATACTAGAAAGAAAATTATTTATAGATTCTTATTTTTCTCACTAAATTTCAATGGAAAATATTCATTAGAAATATAATGATATAGATTGTTATTTTTATCACCGAAATTTGAATGAAAATATTCATTAGAAATATAGATTAAACAGATATCACTTAGTTTTCCATTCAGCTAATATTTTTGAAGAGAAATATTTTAGCATATCTTGTAAGATGTTGTATGTATGATTATACCTGCCTCTGCAAGGTAGGCTTTAGTTCTTTCAAGTGTACCGAACCCCCCCAATGGATGTTCTACTGTGTAGAATTTCTTATTTTTATAAGTAAAATTTTACGGAAAATATTCATTATTGTGAAAATTATATAGATATTCTTTTTTTTATTACCCAAAATTGTTTTCGATTCAAAATCTCGACGGGGCATAGTGACTTTGAGAAGATATTTACTTTTTGCAATATTTACGAAGCAAAATAAGTAAATATTTTCGTTGCTTTCAATGAAACATTGGTTACTACAACAACGAATTACATACTTAAAGATTAAACTATCAAACATTAATCTTCTTAAGAGTTTATTTACATCGGTTATAATCTGGTATCTTTGTGTCTGGACATTCCTGAGTGAATGGTTGTGAAATAAAAAAAACATCTCTTCTAAAGTGAATAACTTCATGAGGGGAGGCAGAAATATTTGAGAAGGAATAAATTTAACTTTTAGAGAAGGAAGTACGAGATATTACTATCGTCAAAAGTGAATATGTGAAAGATTAATGGGTGTATGGGAAGATGTGTACTATGATAGAAGTATTGTCTATAAAAGAGAAAAAGATATGCGCATTTCGAAAGGAAAAAGGGTGAGCAGTATGTATTTACATGTGTAATATATGAAAATTAAAATCGAAATCATTCGAAGGCTCACAGCATTGAAACTACAGAAAAATCAAATGGAAAAGTGATCTTATGTCAACGGTATTAAATTCTCACAGCTAAGACTAAAATTCTAATTAATGCTGACCCTCTAAATAATCTTAATTTTCATCGACAGTTAATTTTTTTAAATACTTTAGTATGAAACAAACTGTTTTAGCTGCACTAGTTAATTCTTACATAGGTAAGTTATTTTCTGTTGGAATACCACTTTCTTTAATTATAAACATGAACTGATTCCCTAATGCCTTTTAGTACGAAGACTATTAGGGGAGAATTAATTGCTTTCATTACTCTTTTAGAATAAAAGTACCCAAGCAACCGTTATAAGCGGTGCTATTCAAATGACTATTTTATCTATATCTACATAAGTATCCTGCAAGCCGCCTTTCGGCGAGTGGCAGAGGGTGTAAACACTATATTTATGAGTAAATTAATTTTAATAATGAATTTTAATGACTGAATTTGCTTTAAATAACTTTATGTGGTAATCACGAACTAAATTTCATCGCACCATATATAGGAGGTAGGGTTAACTTATAATGAATGTATTGTACTAAAATCGCATGACCAAACAACTTATGAGCTGAAATTGTTCCTCCTATTTAAGAATCGTTTGAATTTTTTTTCTTTATTTACTTTTCTTTTATTGTATGTAATAATGTAAGAGAGAACTCCGAAAAATATAGGAATAGTAGATTATTTGCCTTATATTACTATTTTCAAAAAAAGGTATAAGGATTATATCTGGCAGTGAATCGTGGGAAAATTGTAAATCCTTCTTTTCTAGTCTCAATATCACGACAATCTATAGATTTTATATATACGTAAATGTAATATACGTAAAGAAACCTGTCTGCAATTCAGATTTAAATCAAATATGCATGGTTACAATACTAGGAACAATAATAACCTAGACATAACCCCAATGCAGACTTTCCAAATCTTTAAACCACTTCCATGTGAAGAGCTTCCAACTGTTTAACAAGCTACCGATAAATATTCGCAATCTTAATTTGAAAAATTTTGCCTGTTCTGTCTACCTTTTTAACTAATAAAGCACTGCATTCTTTGAATGAATCTAATGACCGTATTTCTGCTATTTAATCCTGTGTATGTACTGTAATCTTGTATGTTTATTGTATCCTCAGACGATGTCTTGCACCTTGAACGTATGGTTATTAGAGAAGTAATACATTATTATCATTATTATTGTGTAATATATTTAACATTTATGCATATGTATACAAATTGCACGTGGATAGTGAGTATATATTTTGTTTGCATCGTGTATTTATAGTATAAATATCACTTAATTATTTAGCCATAAAACTGCCACCAGGAATGCGGACTAATCGTAGTTTAGTTATGATAACAATAATAATAATACTTAAGAACTTACGAAAGTTATATCACCCATTATAATGAAACTAATATGGGCATATATCCACCCGTATTAAATATTTTATACATTCAAAAGTAAACAAATATGTATGATAAACTCACTTAATGCATAAGTATTTATTCATCTTGACTTTGATAATTTTGTCCAATAACTAATCGTCAATCTTGCCGTCGATTCACCTCCACGCACAATATCCGTCCGTTTAAACGCCAAACCCATTCGATTTATAAACAACACACCTCCGGGAAGCGACTCAAACATTTGTACATGTTTGGACGAAATCAAAGAAGACCCAGACGGATACATTAAGCTGCCTCCTCTAAACGCCTCTCGCGTCCAATCGATGGAGGTACTTTAACGTCCGCTTAGCGGCGCAATTCATCAAATTCAGACGCTTCCATTTCTGCTGAAAATGGACTTTCCATTGAAAGGAACTCCTTCCTTACGATCATTTTCGCAAATGGCCCTTTCCTTGCAGAAGCCCATCGCATTCGTGTTTTTCCCCTTCATTCGCGACGTGTAAACACGGGCGACCGTATTTGTCGTCGGACGCGCAGTTATGGCATCGAAGTTAAGTTGTTTCTCCGGCGAAAAAACGGGGAAAATTCTCATTTGGTGGCAAGTGAGAAACAAAGGAATTAATGGGTGCGGGAAGAGATGAGGAGTGGTTGGAAACGAGCACGTCTTCACTTAGCGGAGGAAGTGGAAGGCATTGTCGCGAATTAGCGTAAAAGCGGCTGGAGCCCACTAATGATAGGCTGCTCGCGTCCGCGTGCAAATGATGCAGGCCCTTGAAAAAGCGTGCTTGCGGAACCACGAGTGGTCTCAGAAAGTGTCCCTCCTGGAATCTCGTTTTAAACGAAAAAAAATAAACCAAGACGATGGATCTAGGACGGCGATGGAACTTGCGAGCGATGCAGCAGCTTTGGACTCAAGTGTAGTCGTCAATATTGTTTTGTTCTTGCTCGTTGGATATTCAGTTCTTGAAAGAATTGGCAATACCCTTAACTTCAACCACACTGCTAAAACAATTCAAAACTGATAACTTCATTCTAGCGGGTGCTACCTATATTGGACCTAAACGTTATATCAAGTTGGTGCAAAGATTGGCAGCTTGATTTGAATGTTAAGAAGTGCGTTGCTATGTATTTTATGCGCTCCACCAACGTCATTAGCGTATAGTATGAAATGTCATCATACCCACGTTCGTGCGGCACAATAACTACCCAGGAGTTACACTCAGCAGTAGTTTGTCGTTCAAAGAACATATTACTGATATTGTAGAGGAAAGGCGAATAGAGTGCAAAGATTAGCAAGTAAACCATTAGAGGATGCCCGTCTAGAGTCTAAGAAATTACGTACTTTTCCCTCATTCGGCCTTGTCTGGAATACTGCTGCGCGGTTTGAGATCCACATGAAGTAGGGTTAGTTTCAGATTAGAGATGGTTCAACGCAGAGCAGCTCGTTTCGTCACTGGTAACTTCAGGTTCGACAGTAGCGTTACGGCTATGATATGAACTCTTGGATGGAACTCGCTCCAAGTGAGAAGATAAGATCATCGACGTAAGGTTTTCGACAAATTCATCGATTCAGAATTTTTAGATGAAGTTTAGTTATTCCGGTAAACAGCGAGAGCGATCTCCAAGAGGTGACGACCAATCGTTACAAGGAAGTAATCTCTAAAACAGCGACTCATGTAGAAGTTTATTAAGTATAACACAAAGAAATTCGTTACACTCTCACAATCCTAGTCTGCGTGATATCTGACGACTGATTCATCGATTCAGACTTTTTAGAAGAAGTTAAAGGCATTGTTATTCCGGTAAACAGCGAGCGCGATCTCCAAGAGGTGACGACCAAGCGTTACAAGGAAGTAATCGCTAAAACAGATAGTAACTTCTGGTCGTTCTTTCCGTAGAGCATTGGAGACGCGAACACGATGGATCAGGTTAGGTCTTTGGTGTTGCTATACCCCCTGCCATGCGTCACTGGCGGCTTGTGGGGTATGAATCTAAATCTAAATGTTTATAAAAGCGGATTAAAGGAGGACCCCGGAAACCATAGACCCAACTCATTATGGAATTTCCTTATCAAGCAATTTAGTTCATATTCATAGGTGATGCGAAAAATTGCTAAAAGATCTTAATGTAAAAAATGCTCTAAAGTAAACTTTTTCGAAGTGAAACAATTGTGTTAGAATCACTCATACAAAAATTATGAAACTAAGAAAAGGGTCATTCCGTGTCAAGTGGACCAATGGTCCCCGCTCGACCATCACGGATTTCAATGAAATTTTATGTGAACATTAACTCACGTTCTCAATGAACATTGGTCAAGGTTTACATCCATCGGTGCAATACTTGCAGAGATATAGTCTTTTGTTTGATCCTCTACCACAGCCCTCTACAGTAAGACATTGAGTTTTAATCAAATTTGAGACACGTTATCTCAGGCAATATTCTTTATAGAAAAACAAAACTTGGTATTCTTACAAAACTTTTGTTGCTCTATTATTTAAAATAATAATAAAACTTTCATGAGCGTAATTTATGAAGACATTTTGAAGCAAAATTGGCACAAAAATTATGGTTCGAAAAAAATTCTAAGTTTGGCATTTTATATCTTTGGAAATAAACATAAGAGAAAAGCGAACTTTTGTGTCTCGGAATAACTCAACACAAGGTGCATTAATAAACAGTATCATTTTGCTAATACCTTCCGTTAGTTTAAAAATTGAGTGTAAATGTTACGAATTAATTTACGACGCCAAATATAGGGTATATTCATCTTACATTTACTAATAAAGACCCTCTCGAAACTCTTTCAAATTATTATTATAAGGAGCATGCTTTTTTCCCTCTAAAAAATATATATCTAGTTTTTCATGTTTGGTCCACTTGACATGGAATGACCCTAAAACAAACTTTCTTTCACTCCTACTTTCCCTTATAACAGAACGAATTACGCTCCAACTTTAATCCTCGGTGATACTCCCCGTATGTATTTCGCCAAGGTTTTAATACACTACTTGAGTACAAAGTTACTACTTGAAATTCAGTTCTCAAAATACTATTTCTTTCGCGGTAAACTGCAGAATTCCCCTTCTGTGTTAAAAAAAAATGGTTTACATTTTTTCCCTTGATAGTCGCAAATCTCGGATGTCTCATTCTTTGGAAGTTACCTTAGAATAAAGAGTTTACACGGTCATCATATGTTAATTAAGAATACATCCTCTAATCTGGCTAAACAAAATCGCATTCTCTAAAAAAGAGAAGAAGATGAAAGGACAAGTCCTTCTAAGGACTGGATCTTTCCGCGAACGATACGAGAGAACAATAAGCAAAAGGGGTAATGTTTGTTGTTTATATCCGCTGCCTCATGCCTTAAGTCTGCTTGCAGCGGGTAAAACGTGTATCAGTGAACTCAAAAAAGTGCAGCGCAAGGCGATTTGTTAAAAAGTGCTACGATAGAAAAGCAAGTGTTATAATATATAATTATACCAATGCTCTAAGAAGCAGGTTGGGAATCCTTGAAAGAAAGGAGATTAGACCGATTGCTTGATACATTCAGAGAAAGTACATTTGCGGAAGACGTAATCGGAATTATGCGACCCCCTTCTGCTACTTCGGCCGATCCGAGAGTAAAATGAGGGAAATAGATGAGAGGGCAAGTCGGTTTAGGGACTCATCCTCGCCTCGAATGATACGTGACAACAATAAGCTAAAGAGGTAACTCGAACGCTTGGTACCTACACCCCCTGCCACATGCCGGAAAGTGGCTTGAAGGGCATTTATATAGATTTAGAAGTGAAGAGGAAGATCAGTTAAATTATGGCGAAGGAAAGGGTCAGCTTCGGTATTAAATTTTTATTTCCTGTCGATTTTGAAATTTTGTGATTTGCTGTTTTTTGTACATTTTGACGTAGAATACGACGAAATAGTTTTCTTTAGTATGAAATTTTCATGTATTGTGTTAAAATTATAATATTTAATATAACTTAATAAATATAAAATAATAAC
>KZ308298.1:398869-491398 GCA_000376725.2 Ladona fulva | reverse complement strand
ATATTTAAAAATAATATAATTCAATTTTATAGATCTGTGACTTCGTCATTGCTCCAAAATTATTGCAGGCGGTTTTTACATTAACATTTATGTTTATAAAATAAGGCTGAGTGAAAAGTAAGATATTGATTTTAACTTTAAAGCGACTCGGGAGGTTATTCATAATTGTTTTCTACATTTTGGGTACTACGCTCTCTGATGCTTCTTATGATATTATACGGAATCTATACTCTAATACTATGTGAAAATCTTCAATATTACCGAATGATGGAGATATGTAATTATACTATCGCTTGAATAATTTCATATCCACTTGCTTAACATTATTTTTTCAACGGCGCCCATCCGGCGGAATATAAATTTCTGTTAAGAGAATGGAAGAAGAGACTTTTCAGTCTCAATCTCGCCTTTAATAAAGACCTTATTATTATTATTATTATTATTATTATTATTAAGGACATAACAAAAGCTATAGATTGAAAAATGCATTGCAACATATAGCTATATATCATGTATATGCTTTAGATGTATTACTCCCGAAAATTACGCGGTACACTAAATGCTTAGTAGTGGCACACTTTTGTACCGCGGAAAATTTGTTAGAAAGCATAAGTAGAAGATTCAGGAATATTTTAAACTATACTGATATTGGATATATTCTCTTCTTTTTAGAAGAACGGCTCGCTTTTACTCTCCGACCAGAGACATAATTTCTGGGAACGCTTCTCAGTTTTCTCTGACAGCTCGCGAGCGTTTTTAATTGTAATAACAAAATCAACTGCTTCGTCGACGATTTCTGCACTAATAAATTCTTTAACTATCGACATTCTGTAATGTAGCCTTCTTTCTTGGAGTTCATTCCAACCTAGGGACTTGATCAAAGAAGAAACGCAGCTTTCGAACCTAAAATCTTTGCTAAATAACCGAGCTACACTACATTCGAACGACACTAAATCGGAAAAAAATTAATTAAATTAATGAAAGGTTCATTTCCCGCAAGGATTGCTTCCGAGAACTCCTTCAATATGGCGGACGCGTTACGCAAAACGGAATATCAAGATGGTGGAGATGAAAGAAAGAAACAAATGAAGACTGAAAGCAATAGACTATTGCAGAAGACCCTGCAGACCCCTGTGAGAAAAATTTAGAGATACGAATGTATAATGTATATATGTTTTACACAGCATAAGAAAATCAATTCATGTTCGAGATTTTTTACTAAAACCTTAAAATGTGTCACCAATGGCTGGAATGCGAGAGAAAGTGTTATCCACGGTGGAAACGTATGAATAATCGAGAAAACACGGGGCGTATAGGAAACCAGTGCATTTACTGATAATGAAGGTCAACGTGTTATTAAGAAATACGCTCGTCAGGAAATTGTCCTCATTGTCCGCCCCCCACCCCTATTCGTGAGTTCATAGACATACTCCTGACCACTCATGCTGCTGCTCATGCAACTTACTTAATGTGCTTCTTTTCAGGAAATCTGTTTCAAATAAAGAAATAAAAAACAGTTTTCAGCTAAAAGCACCACCTAAAATGTTCAGCACGCGAACACTCCTTTCACTCTAAAGGCGTTGTAAGAAAGTTCAGAAAAAGAAAAAACTCCTTTTCCCTTTACAAGTCTCTAGATTGTCCCTGTTTTCAGGCGATAAGCAGGGCTAACCAAACCATCAAAGCGCTGACGATCTTGGGGAGTCCTGACTATGTTCTCTCTCACTATTGTCTCAGAAAGAGGTATGTGCATGGAGTACTATCGTTTGACTTTTCAATGGGGACCCCTGTGTAATTACAAATAAAGACATGTGATATCAAACACAAGGAAACAGAGAAGTAAAGAAGAAATAAGATGAACATACCTTGATGTAGATAATCCAATCAGAGCTATCTGTAATCTTAATTCCTTCACTGAAATTCACATACACTTAATACTGAATATTGCACTTACTTATTTCACTCATTAACTCACTTCCACACTCTCACAACACTGATGAATTACTGCCTTATTTCGCCTCTCCGAGGCCACCACGAACGAAGGAAGCCAGAAGGTCTTCGGTCGTCCCCGACAAGACCCTTTCTATCCGCCAAGAGGAAGCCGCTGCAGAACCTCCGGTCGAATTGGAACCAACGATCCAAGGGCCTCTGCCTGCAATGCTTCCCTTCCAGGTGTGGAATCCTCTGCCCTCGAAATTCCGACGGTCGAAGAAGATTCTCTGCCAGCGTTGCAATCTTTGTGGGGAAGACCTTTGATGCCCATTCTAAAAAGGAATCAGAGAAAATTAACTTACTATGCTAGTTTTATGTTAGATGCAATTAAAACGAGATGAAATACCGAAAATGAATTAAAAGCACTGCTGAGAAATGTACTATTGTAAGTAATAAAGAATCGGCGCCAATTCGCACGTGCTAATAGCAACTAAGGAAAAGTCATAAGAGCTAAAATATAGGCAGTATCATTAAAATTGGAGTATTTTGCAATATATCATTGACACTACAGTTATTTGAAATACATAGTAACAGATTAAAACAATATTCCAGGAGCATAAATGCAGTATAACACAGATATTGTCTGACAAACACAAGAAGTACGTTCACGCAACTGAGACCGCACAAAAGAGCGGGAATAAAACGGAAGTGCACGGAAAAAGGGAGGGGAATTTTTTTTTTTTTCCGCGTATTTCAGCCGCGCTAAAGTCAAACCTAATTTCGAGCGAGTCAAGAGTCTCCTGCTTTTATTCCTGGTGCTTTTGTGAGGAAGAGATCTTATATTTTTATTTACCTGGTAGTCTTGCACCATCGGGTTTTGTATTTTAGGATGTTCAACAAAGTTCTCAAACTTTTGTAGAAATAAAATATTTGTCATGATTTTAAAAATTTAAGAATACATATTTATACAGCAAAATGTTTGTATCATTGTTTCCCGCTACCGAAAATTCACTATTCATACACAAGGCTATCGCTGTTACCAATTGTTTATAGTTTTTATTAAAGCAGGATCGACACTGAAAAATGTCACTTCCATCTAACCAGTCAATAATAAGAACATTAATAAATTTATAATGTATGTACTTAAATAGAGATAGAGAAGAAATTTAGAAGGAGTTAGCCGCGAACCAATCTGAGTAAGCAAACTAATAGCAGCCTTACATAATTATTTTCCTCTGAAGTACATACAGAAAAATTTGAAAACTTAGATATATAACAACTAACTTTGTTTTGTGGGATGAATTTTTTGGATTAATTATTTATATTCATGTAATATCCATCAGAAAACCATCGTTGGTCAATATAGACGAGAAAAAAAAATCAACGAACACAACGGTCTATGCCTGGACCAGGATTTGAACCCGGGACTTCCGTAGAGTTTGATTATCTCCAATCTGATATTCTGCGGTTCAAGGTTTTTAAGGAATTTGGATACGGTGAAGTTGAAGAGGATTGAGATAAAGTCAAACTTTCAGAAAGACTACTTTCTGACACGAAAATATATGAAAACGCAACAGGGAAAGAAAGCTACTGTATATTTATTTGCCAAGTGGGGTTGATGAATTTTCAGATTTGTACCCCGCAAGCAGCCTGTGGCATATGGCAAAGGGAGTATCAACACCTTACCTAATCTACACTATTAAATTCTCCGAAAGAGCGACCAGAAGTAACTATCTGTTTTAGTAATTATTTCCTTGTAATGCTTGGTCGTCGCCTCTCGGAGATCGCGCTCGCTGTTTACTGGAATGACAATACCCTTTACTTCTCCTAAACATTCTGCACCGATGAATTTTTCGAAAAGCTTTCGTCGGTAATCAGATCTTCTCTCCTGGAGAGAGTTCCACCCGAGTGATTTTATCATGGCCGTAACGCTACTGTCGAACCTGAAATCTCCACTGACAAAACGTTGATACTGTATTGGATAAACTTTTCAAATATTTCCTTTAGTGTCTTTTGCCTGATTCCCGAAGGTTTTCGAGTTCAAAGCCTTTCTTTATACTGGCAATTGTTCATGGCAGTTTTTCACATTACTCTAATAAATTAAAAAACACAGCACTGAAAAATGAGTTGATACAATGTTACGGATTTCGGATTGGGGATATTCAACCTGTAATGCAATACAATACAATACAGACGTGTTTATTGCGCGAAAGTGGCACTGACGAGTTCCATCTTTCATTCAATCCTAGTCAAGTTTATGTACAGATACGAAATATAGCGTACTATAAGATATAAAACTACAAAATATATAGATTTTTAACAAGCTCAGTGGAAATAGAAATAAAGAATCGTTTTGTGGAGGTAAAAACCGATTTTTCAATCACAGAAGGAATTTTTCCACTGTAGGAAATGAGAGGAAATGGAGTGGATAAATGGACGGACAAAGTAGACGTAGTAGATATATATAAGGAGAAATGAAAAAATGACAATCATAGAGACAATTAGGAAGAGAAAGAGGAATTGGCTAGGACATGAGTTAAGAATAAATGGATTAATAACATCAACGATAGAAGAATTTGTGGCTGGGAGAAAGACGAAGGGAAGGAGAAGACCAAAGATGATGGATGACCTGAAAGGAATGGATGGATATGGGAGAATGAAGATATTGGCTCAAGTCAGAGAAAGATGGAGTAGAATATAATAAAAGGACCTAGCCATAGCAGAATGATGGTGATGATACTTGTGTACAAGTTGGAAAACACCCACAAAGAGAAGGTATGGTGTGATAAACCTACGAATGTTATAGGAAAGAATGAAATATTAGGTACTTAGCAAGTCGGAATGCTAATACTTTCCCCTTCGTCTGTATATGATACGAAGTTCTTGCAACCAGGGTTTGGATAACAATTCTTGTATCTTAACGTCGAGGGGCCAGTCTTCCCTTCCTCACTGAGAAGGAATGGCCATATGTTACGCGCTTCCTCTGCCCTTCCGAGAGAAATGTCTCACTTGTGTACGCATGGACCAATCGAATCCCGAATCGTTCGCCGATTAGTGCCTCAATATTAAAGGCACCGCATTTCCTTATCTGTCCGTCACGTGAAGGTTCGCTCGAAGATGTCACGTGCTCTTCGATCACGAGACAGAGAGATCACGTGTCTG
Organism: Ladona fulva; assembly: GCA_000376725.2. Classification (NCBI taxonomy): domain Eukaryota; kingdom Metazoa; phylum Arthropoda; class Insecta; order Odonata; family Libellulidae; genus Ladona; species Ladona fulva. The sequence goes on along the minus strand of KZ308298.1, from coordinate 486,307 downwards.
ACGGCGAATCGCACGTGCTGATTTCCTCTCTCAAGGGATTCTGCAGACTATTGATGATTCCGGTCCAGCGACTCTTTCGTTGTCTTTTTCAGGTGGAAATGCTTCTCAGCTTCCAGTCTCCCAATCATGCGTAACCATGGAAATTCGTTATTTTGCTTCCGAATTCAAGGAAGTTGGTTCTAACCTTAACTTGACAATTTGGAAATGGTAACAGGTTCTCAATGCCCGTTTTTCTATGGGCCAGTAAATGCGATTTTTCGATAAAATTGGAAATAATATGCAACTACTGTCCATTCCTTTTAGTGTTTATTATTTGTGTTATTTTTATTTATTTTATCTTTATTTTTATTTAACCATCGATTTATGAAGATGTAGATCTTTTCATTTCCAGGTCATGAGGGTATCTTCTTTACTCTCTTTTCTCTATTGCTATAAGTAGTAAATGTGGCCCTGCTACCATTTCTATACTAATGGAATATTTTCATTTGTTTCTTGGTAGGGGATAGAGGTAAATGTCACTTTCATTTACTATTGTCTCAGTGTTGTTCATGGCTGTGATAATATGAAAGCTACTGAGGTATGATTTATGCTGAATAATAGTATTGATTGAGGTCTCTCCTTATGCGATATTACGAAAATTGTTTCTCGTGGAGTCTCTGTGCTTCACTAATGTGGGCTCTTTCTGCTAACAGCGTTCTGGCTCAGTGAAGAAAGCAATGGCAAACTACCTCACTCCTCATTTTTCGTAGTCGCCTTAGCCCCCTCTCCAAAGCTTTTCGTAGGTGACGGTGAAGGGGATGAGGTTCAAACCAGCCCCTGGGCCAAAGACTGTATAGACATTTTTGTGCATATTTTACACCTTCTTGGCTGGTGGGTATTTTCCTATCCTGTGGATACTGTTTTCTAAGCTTTACTTATGTGTTTCTAACCCAGGAATAATTATTTCAATCCCTTTTAATTTAATTACTTTTTAGTACTGTTTATGAATTAAACCTAATTTTAAGTTGCTTTAACTATGGATTAAATGGAGGAGGAATCTTACAGTCTCAATTACACTCAAAGTAAAGACGTTATACTCGGTTACCTCGATATATTTTTGAGAACGCCCTCGGAGTATACAATCTGAGCATCGACTTCGAACCGAACCGAAGAGAAATGTATTTTTGTCCTGTTGGAGACAGAACACAAACCGGAAAATTAAAATTCCCCATCTAAACCGTAAAAGGAGATCTTTATTCTGTTCAGATTTCTGGGTCGTATTTTGAAAACGTTTAACGACAGTTGTAATTGATTTTGTATATCCGTGGGTTGCAAGTAAAAATTAATACACAAGGATAAGGATAAAGGTATTCCTGAATGCGTGCACCTAGGAATAATCCCATGTTCTGCCTCGAAGCTTAATTGGTTAAAGCATTTGCCCGGAAAGCTGATGACCCCAGGTTCGATTCTATCAGATTATTTCATGTCTTTTTTCCCAGGAAAAATTAATATTTAATACTTTAATTTAATAATAATGAAAAGTAGTTAAATAAGTTTCTATCTGTAATTAGGTAAATAATTTACGGTTAAGGATTACGGATGAATACGTAGTTACTGTCAAGACACCTTCGTTCCACTATTGCGCGTAACCGTAACACTTTCTTACATGTGATCATAATGGACGTCGTACTTTGTTCGTTTCTTTAAAATCGCAAGTATCATTCTATTTAATTAAATTTGCGTCATCGAAATGTCACATAAAAAGTTGTACATAATTAAAACCTCTCATAGGCTTATAGCGTTTCACCTTCGAAGCAATGAAATCGGCTCGACGGTGCTTCGCGTTTGGATGAATGGCATTCTGGTGTTAGCTTGAGACTTGCTCTTCTGACAGTGCAAATACATCCGAAGTAATCGAAGATTATCGAGGAACTTAAGAGAAATAACTCTTAACCTGATATATGAGGCATACAATTACAATACAAAAAAAGAGTAACTTAAAATAGTTCAATTCGCTTCAGAAATGTAAATTAAAATCTTTATAGTTGCTTTAATTGTCTTTCTATCTTCTGATTGCACCTTTTTATCGACATAATAAGATTTCACAGGTAATCATAACGAAAGATATTATGTTAAGTGAGGGAGATACCTTCATATTGCTCGATAATTTCCGCTGTGAACATTAATGGAAATTGCGAGGTTATTTAGCATTATTATTTTATCATCAAGAGACTCACTTTTATTGCAAAGATCACGGTTGTTTGCCCTTTATGTTACTACTTTCTTTCCTTTCAACACTCTCCTCAAGACAGAATGTGTTCGATAATATTTGATTCCAAATTGCAGTAAACTATTATCTGTTACTGTTCCGTCATTAATACCATTAATGAATCACAGGAGGAAAATGGAGAGAGAGAGAGTGATTGGTATAAATATGAAAATGAGGTTCTATTTTGGAAAGAGAAAGATAATTTTTACTATTGCTTGTATAATGAAAGAGGACACTTTCCCAAGGAGAAACGGACATGAAAAAAGACTGACGGAACCGGGACTCGAACCCGGGTCTCCCAATTGCCGGTTGGTAAATAAATAACTATAATGATTGACCTATATACACAGGTATATAGGTCAATCTCTTAATCTAGAACGTATTTCAGTGAAAAGACATGGTCGGCCTGTACACTTAACAGTTTAAAACAATCAAAATTGCAATTTATATACTGTATACCGTTTAATTCAGAGTCCAATATATAGTCAGGATGAAAAGTACTTACTACCAGAGTTTACGATATCGAAACACATTTCGTTCATAAAAGTATAAAGCACTTTCAAACAATGCAGTGAATCTCTACTTAAGTGACAATATCTTTGACGTATACAACCTTAAGCTATAAGTCATAAACGTTAAATTCAATCTCGATACTTGAGAACGTAGGTCACAGAAAGACCGATGGGATAATTAATATTAATCAGCAGTATTTAATAATTGCGTAGAAACCTAGCATTAACTTGTAAGTGAAAATAGCAAAATCGGAAAATTAGAACTTTTGAGGGTCGGCCTAAACACTTTTATCTACGGTATTTTATTCCTTATGAAACGCGAGATAGACAACCATCTCCATAAAATGCGTCTGCAAATTATTCTACTGTTGTTGCTAGGGAACCCCGTAACTGTGCGATAAAGGGGGCGTTGTCTTTTGCGAAGTGACGTTCTCAAGGAGCAGTGCCTCTGAATTTTCCTTTTTCTAAGATCCAAAACATCTTACTTGGCGCAGTATAGTTTCATTCCGAAAACACATAAATCGGAATGCATGCGATTGACAGCGACTTCTCCTTTAGGGGAATTTATTGCTCTCCCTCTTCGGGCGACAGATGAAACATCTTCTATTCGGGGGACAAAGTTTGCCCTAAGAGAGCTCCGCTTGAGCAAGACTGCTTCTCGGCTATTTACGGTTTATTGTGATCGTGGGTAAGGGATTGATAATTATAAGATATGCGAATTCGACAAATATGAAACAAAGCAGGCAACTGAAGGTTTCTTAAGGTACCCTCCTCAACAAAACTGGTATATCCCATCAAGTTTGAATGGCTGTATAAATAATTTATAAAAATATTTATTGAAATATGGTGTGAAAATGGCGGCTAGATCTTAATTAAAATAAATACTCTATAGTTAAATTCCCCGAAAGGAATCGATTGCGTCAGATTTACCCGTACAAATTTAGTAATGTAAATTAATATAAATGTAGTAAATATATTACGATAGAGGAGCAAGTGTAACGCAAATGCTCACAGACGCAGGTTGGGAATCCTAGAAAGAAAGGAGATTAGAAAATAGGCTGCGATTGTTAGATAAATTCAGAGAAAATACATTTTCGGATGACGTAATTGATATTATGCGACCCCCCTGCTACTTTGCCCGATCCGACAGTGAGCGTAAAATAAGAGAAATAGACGCGAGGACAAGTCGTTTTAGAGACTCTTTTTTTCCGCGAACGATACGCGATAATAATAAATTAAAGAAGCAATTCTGCTCTTGGTGTTCACACCCCCTGCCACACGCCGGAAGGCGGCTTGCAGGGTACTTATGTAGATGTAGATGTAGTCGACTCAGTTGAATATCTCGAAATCACTCTCACAAATAACTTTAACTGGAGCTACCGAAAATATCTGCAGTGAAGTAGCTAGTAAGTCCGGTTTTATAAAGCGCATTGTAGGTAGATACCATGAAAAAGCTGAAGAGCGATGTAATTTCACATTAAGTTCCGTCTGGAATATGTGGCGAGTATTTGACCCAGCGGATGAAACGTATACTCGCGAATTCGAGAAAGTGCAGCGCAAGACGGTTCAATTCGTTAAAAAAAGGTTTAAATATCTTTAAAAAAAACAGTAAGGGAATGAGGCTTACTGGGTAAGATAAGGACTGAGGTAGTACCTTAAATATCCTCATGAGCTAAACAACTAAGATTAGTGGAACAAGTTCGGGCATCACTCGTGGTCCTTTTCCACTTTTAATTGCATTAAATATGGAGTCGGTAAAATATTATCACATCTTAAAACAATCATATTTTAGTAACTTCCATGTTAATAGAGCCTTGAACAAGATTATGAATAAAGTAAATAAAGATACAATATCCTTTATCTTTTACCGATAGAAAAATGAAAAATATTTCACATATCAAAATGTGGTAACGGGAATACTTCTATTAACTCTAAATACTCCAAACAAAGTCAATATCTTACCGCTGATTGACAATCAAGATATTCATATCTGGGTTCGAGTCCCGATTGTGTCAAACTTTTTTCTTGCCCATTTTTCCTTGAGAATTCCATTCCATTTTGGATTGTGCGGCACGTATAAGAAGATGTAACTGAACTGTAAATGATGAGCCTCATTAGAGAATTGGTGTTACTAAAGAATTAAATATCGGTATTCTTTGAAGCTTCCTTACAGTTGACCATCGATATTTAACAGATAAGACTCTAGGGAGTGTTGGAGGGAAGAGAAAGGAAGACGGATGAATTGGAGTCCCTCGGGAGGCGACGAAAGATTGAGACAGAGGAAAGGGGTTAAAGCGGGTCGTGTTAATGCTGATTTATTTGGGCCAAAGTGCGCGCCTCCCCAACAAGGAGACACCCCGAGAAGACATATATTTCTGTTGCGGTCTTCATCAACTCCTTCACAACTACTGAGACGGCTCCCTTCTAAGACGCGAATCCATTTCCATGAGTTTATCTCAATTTGCAGTTGCACTTCAACGGAATCTGAATGCCGATTTACACAATTATATGTTATCTTATAGATATATAACTATGTGGTATATTCAAGCCTTCTTCAATTTACTATTTTCTTTTTTACTTTTTACTATTTTTGTTGTAAAATGTAACAGGGCATTTGCCCTCAATAAGATTGTTATCGTTATCATAACCATCATCTTAATCACAGACAGTTGATAACGACTGCACAGTCCACAAAATGGCTACACCATGCCAATACAAATGAGCGAAAATCCCATTGTACATAATTTAACTAACCAACTATCTGTAAGCGAATTCGGCATATTTCTTTGCGCTGCAATTTTACCAAAATATTGCTCCAATTTCGATTATTTATTCATTTAAAAGAAACCTATAAACAACAAAAGGATTTATCAATGGATTGAAAACAAAACTATGCAACAAAATGTGAGCGATTTTTTTAAATACAGTAAAACCCGGTTAAGACGTTTTTCAGGGGACCAAGCGAAAATTGCGTCTTAAGCGGGATAACATTATAACCGGGTTGTGTAATGCCGGTTGCCTAACATAATTTTGAAGAATGGTCTGCTTGTCGCACAAAGAGAACCTCTTAGTTACTTGCGCAGTTACAAATTCCATTTTATCAGGGAAAAAGGAAAAGAATGGTACTTTTTCATTATACTTATAGTTCATTTATTTGTTCCCCGATGGATTTTCGCAACACCTCTCCTGATACTGTGAATTTTATTATTTGATCGGTTTACATACGAGCAAAATTTACGTACTTGATGCAACCAATGAGGAACGATAACGCACGTTTTTCTTCGTGTCAAAAAATTATGTTATTATTATTAAATAGGAATTTTATTTTACATAACATGCTTTCTTGTGAGCCGAATAATCACAGGGAAAACTTAGGACATTCTTAAAACATCGCGGTTTTGTATACTTCCCGATGTCAAGTGGCCTCAGTTTTTCCGTGCCGTCCGCATTAGCGCACAGAAGCACCGTTAATCTTTCTTTACTGAGTTTTCCTCCATGGCACTTCTCAGTCTTATAAACATAAGACTTATTCGGCATGAGCTTAAAAATAGTCCAAATTCATCCGCATTGAAAATGTTATTGGGCTCATACGCCTTAATCAGCTGCGGGAGGGTAGCGGACCTCCAGATTTCAGCGTCCTCGTGACTAACGGACTCGGATTCTCCACAGATTTGCCTATAGAAACCATGGCGGTTTTTGAACCTATCAAGCCAACCTCCTCACGCCGAGAAATCTTTTATTCCTAACTTAACGGCGACTTTCGCTACTTTTTCTTTGATGATAGTCCCGTTAAGACGAATATTACAGTATCTTGCTTGATGGAACCATTCGAGTAGTACTTTTTCCAAGTCCTTATGCTTTGGAGTTTTTACTTTCTTCTTAGAAGATCCGCCACATAAGGTTACTTTTGCCTCAATGTCCTTCCTCTTCTTTAAGATGCCGCTTAACGTGGAAGTTGGGATGTCAAGGGAGTGTGCGAACTGTTGCTGCGTAAGATGGGGTGTCCTCTCGTCATATTTTTTAATAATGGCGAGTTTCTCAGAAATCGAGAGCGGCTTCCTTTGTAAATTTGTTTTCGGCATCTCCACTAAAACTTCCACTGAAAAGCAATTTTTTAACACGTATAAACAAAGGGATAAACTACAAACTGTTCGATGGTAGTAATGAGACGTACGATTTCCGCTCTTTCCGCAATCTCTCCGCAAGACGCTCCACACCTCAGAAAACACTGCACTGCCAATCAGCTAAATTCGATATTTTTAGAAATCGAGTTTCCGATCAAAGAAACACCCCATAGCGACTTTTTATCTAGCTTTTCGCATGGGACAAGCCGGATAGGGAGATTCTCACCCTATCTTACAATTAGAGGTAAAATCGGCTCCGAAGATGGGATGCGGATTATTCAGTTTCGCCATATCTTCTTTTTCTTCTCAGGAAATAAGTCATCGGAAACATGAGATTCAAAAGGAACCCCCTTAGAACAAGGCAGAAGAGGAGAGATAACGGCGATACAGATTACGTAAAAAATTTTGGTCTATCATATGAGATGGACATTCGGTTAAAGCAGGTTGTAGCGCATCTGGGGACGGGCAAATTTTTCGTCTTAAGCGGGAAGCAGAGCGTCTTAAGCGGTATTTTTACCATGTGATTCGTGTGGTAGGGACCGGAACCGGAAGAAAAGCTTGTCTTAAGCGGGATAACGTCTTAAGCGAGTACGTCTTAAACGGGTTTTACTGTATATAAGTAGACGAATATATGAAATAAAGAATAATACAAATTATACATTTGTATATAGTTTTTGCTATAATTTTAACTAAAGGTACAGGTGATAATATAAGTCATACTTGAGTAAATATCATATAAATGATTCTGAAGAAGGAAAAATAGATAGAACACTGTTGTACAGATGTGGCAAGCGGTAGACAAATGACGGTTTGGAGATGGAAAATGTGGTGAACAAATAAATAAAAAGTTTAATCTAGACTGAAAGGCATGGAGGGAAAAACGGAAATCAAATCATTATTCCTGCAGCCCTTAACAGTATTCTAAAAAAAATGATCGTTGCGCTTTAAACTTTGGGTAAGAATCCTAAGGTAGTTTTTCTAATTTAAGAAATGGCTGATGACGATACCTGAGAATTGAAAGAAAGAAATTCATTCGTCTTTGAAGATGCCCAATATTAGAGTCAAATATATCTCGATTTAAACGAAAGTTGTATTGAGGCTTATGAGAATCAAATACGTTGGATAAAATTTTCAAATTTCCTTTGTGCCCAACTATATTTACGAATGTAGAAAAAATCCGAATGAAAAAATAATGGAGCATAGTTACTGAATTAGAGGTTTATAAGCACTCCGTAATCTTCACTTTGGCAGTTCAAACCCGCGTTTAGAGACAAACGAGAAGTTCCGGATTACCGATTTCTAGGAATTACCCTTTGCGCATTTCGGAAAAAAACTTCCGTTCTCAAGGGTTCCACAATGGGAAAATTTTAAACCTCTTATAGGAGAAATTTACAAGAAATAATCGATGTTAATGTAACAAAAATGAGTACCTTTTCGGTACCTATTTAACTCCTCACGGCAGACATTAGTACGTGGTACCAACCAAGATATCTGGGCAGTAGTCAGTGCCTCGTGCCGAGGTGTCGATATTTGCAGATTTTAGTGTTTTAGTAATCCGTTTTATGCTAGAGGAAGGTTTAAAGTTTACTGTTATGAATGGATATGTTATATGGGATCCGCAAAATGAGATTAAGAAAACAACAGGAATTACAAAATTACTCCAATTACTCATCAAAGTCGTTGGAAAAGGGAAGAAGAAATGTTTGTGATTATATTCTGACCATGATGATGATCGCTTTGCGCTGAAACTGGTCGTTTGAATTATATCCTGTGGAAATTACGAAGTTTTCTTTTCATTTTCATCATGTCTTTTCAGAAATGATTGATTATATGAATACACCTTCAACATTTGTCAATCACATTTGGCTCTTTGGTAATGAACTTCCGGCAATTATTTGTTTTTATAATTCTATCTTGAATGGCAATCATAATGCCTTCTGTTTCTGAAAACATACGCGTTGTTGCTTCAGACATATGGTAATATTGATTGCTATTCAATATAGAGTCATGAAAATAAATTATAAGTTTTGCTATTATTATTTATAGAAATACATCTCTTTTGCGCTGAAATTTAATTTTCCATAAACATGGATGGAATACGAATGAATGTAATCATACGCAATGGATCCTTTCGTGTTGAGAAACGTTTTCGCCTTCATTCGAATGTTTCTTTCCCCATTCACTTTCGCCGCGAAATTTTGATTAATAAGGGTCGGTAAACTTTCGCAGCGGCGGACCCGAACTCGAACCTCGGACTTCCAGCACAATGGCCTTTTGCCTCGCTAAGGTAGACAAATAAAGTTATAACTTTCCAGAGCCCCGTAATGAATAGGGAGGAAATTGTTCTCGGGCCGAATGTTCGTATCCTTTAGCAGGCTAAGGGAGCATTAATGGGGACCCTTTTGTGGGATCCGCATACTTGGCAAGGTAAGATCCGAAAGGGCCGCACGGAGGCCGCGGGGTCACGAGGGAGGGCCACACCCATTCGCAGTAATCCAGACAGAATGTCCTTTGTCAACGCCCTCCTCCATTGTACTCCCCCCTTATCTCCCGATTGCCACTGAGGAGTATCACTAGCCTAAGAAGAGTCCTCGGACATCTTTTCAGGAAGTGCGTGCCAAACCCTCGCCTACTCAATCTTCAAACTCCTCCTTTTCCGAAAAATAAGAGAACTTAAGAAAATCTGCGGAGTTTTTAAGCATCGCTCAGTTTCTTTCGAGTTGCAGTAGTTGTTTAACTGTCGAATGAAACACATCGTTAAATGTCACCGATCCGCAGAGAATACTCTGAGAATCCGCGTTCATTTTGAACAAGTCAAATCTCAGGTTTGTCTCTTTTAAATGAACTTGGATGTAAAACGCTAGTGAAGTTCATTTTTAGTTCTAATGTTTCTAGCGTAATTGAATTAGAAGGAATCATCCAATATTTTTAATATTAAATTAATAGAATATTTTACGTATTTAAAGAAATAATATTTAATGATTTCTACAGCAGATTTTGGCCGTAATCGATCGGTTATATTGTTTCTATTGCAGTAAATATTGGTCGAATTCAATTGGTATTAAACCAGGAATTCAACCTGAAGATGTCAATTCTTTGACGAAACTAGTCGAATAAAAATCTGCTGAGGAAATTTCTAAGTATTCTTTCTTTCAATATGTGTGTTGAGTTCCACAGGGTCACGCTTGGGCATAGTAATTTTATTTTAGAATATTTTTAATTGTAGTTATAACGTCCACTATAGATTTTTGTTTCAGATCTGGCCAAATTCGATGAAATAAACCGAAATTTCTTCAAAATCCACCACAGCTACCGTAGTCTTGACAAAGATTGCTTTTTTCTTAATTATAGTTTTGTTTAATTCCTCACCATTTCAGTAAGAGTGTGGAATTAGTCTTGTCTGGAATAAAAGATGGCAGCTAAGTGACTTTTTGTTTCTAAATTTGAACTTGAATAAACGATCTTACTAATACATTGTCTCGCCGTATTTCCAAGAATGACGACTATGAAATTTCAAACATTACCAATTACAGTAAATTTCGAGATCCAAAGGGTTAACAGGTAACAGTATTATATGTAATTAATAAATTAGAATAGCCTAAATAAATGTATCTGATTTTTTAGTTTTATGGGAAATTAATAATTATAAAAATCAATCGTCTTTATTTTGGCGAGATTGAGACATAAAGTCTTCTCTTCTATCCAACCCATCGTCTAGTTCCATACAGATATTAATTAAATTAAGAATATCAGTAAATTAAGTTAAATCAATTTAAGGGCATCAGTTAAATAGCCCACAGCTATATCATAAGGCGAGTAAACGGATAGTTTCCAATTGTCATAGTAGTATTGTTAAAAGTGCTTCGACAGCTGAGATCATTTCGCTCATACGCCGCCACCGGGAATCAAACCCGGGACCGCTTTCACCAAAGTCCAACGCGTTGCCCACTTGGCTGTCCGGGAGCCATCCAATTACAATTAGTACACAGAGAAGTAAACAAAGATGAAACATCTCCATCAAAATCACTATCTTATCATTTCTTTTTTTAGCTCTCTGATAATTAACGGGGAGCTCTGCCTGGGAAACGTAATTTTTTTCCTGTGGTTGCATCATTATCTAATAAGAAAAATCTTTATATTTTCAATCTGGTAATTAATACGTGGGAATAAATTTCGTAATAGTTTTTAAGATGAAGAAAAAAATGGTCTGTGGCAGGCAAAGGTGTAGAAGGCAGACGCCGAGGAGAAGCTAAAGAGTGTATAAGGAGATTTCGTGCAGTGGAGAGGGAAAAGGGGGAGACCTTAGATCCAATCTCAGACGCATTCTCTTAAAGTACTCGTCTAAGTGTGCGTCATCACTTCCTTTGTGCTTAAAACAATGAACTATAGCGGCAGTTTCGTTAGCGATCAATGTCGACTCTAGAAAATCCTTGCTTGTACACACTTTTCAACTACAAAGTCACAACCCTTATAACCTCGCTCAGTTACTTGCTGTTAGATCATGCTCCTATCCCTCAATAATACTCTTCGATTCGTGATCAAAGATTGTTTCACTCTATCGAATCAACTTCGTTTCTGATTCAGAAGATAAGAAAGAAAAATAAAATAACCCATTCCGCAATCATTTATTATTCGGTAACAATTTTACGATGTAGCTGGTAAGGCAGAGTACATTAGAAATCAGTAATTGAAAAATTTGATCACTAAATTTTTGTGGATGATATTGAACTAATTAGAACTCTTTTTTGAAAATAATATTTGACTCCTGCAAGATTGCGATGTGATAGAAAACGCTCTATTAAGCATCGGAACATTGCGAGTGTCTTAAAAACCTTCATTCCAATACATCCTACTTCTTTAAATTTTTAGGTAATCTTCCTCGACAGCAATTTTATTTGAGAAGGAAAATAAATAGAGGTTCAAATTAATACTACGGAGCAGAGGGATTCATATGCTGCACGTTGTACAATGTACACGAGTCTTTCCATTAATTCCATTTTATTTTCCAAACCATCTCTTCTCTGTAAATTCTTAGTTGCCATATTTTTATAGCTCTTTTTAGATCTATTTCGAGTCACTCATTAGTTATTGTATTCAAAACCTTCTTCAAATTCATGCTATTATTAATGAAAGGCAAAAGCAAAGACAAATAGACTTTATCCTTAAGAATTTTTCGATAACTCTTTAACTCTTCACCTCTTACGCCAAGTTTTTCTTTACGAATATTTGAATTGGTGAATGTTTTGAAGGCGCTTCACCTCATATTGCATCTTCGTCATTTATCTTTTATCCACGACGGGCAGCCTTTCGTTTGTGAATAGTTGTCATGACATTTTCGAGGGTGCGGTACAAAACCAGTTCGGAACTGTGCTGCATGCGCAGGATGATTTCCCTTGTCTACACGGACGCTAAAAACGCAAACTGCGCATGCGCATCCGAACTGGTTCCGAACTTGTTCTGAACTGGTATTGAATTAGTTCAGGACAGGTTCTGGACTGCCTTCGCGAATACACCTTATTCCTATGTATAAAGCGCACTTTAGCAACCTTACGGAACAGCTTCAAAACAAGGCCATCTTGACCGCATACTTTTAAATTCTGTAAATGAAGAAAGAGATCAATCACAGGATCAAAGTTTGCCTTTAAAGCTATTAATTACACAGTAATGGTATTTTCCAAAAAATGCAAATCAAGGCAGCATAAATTATAGATGAATTTCCCATTTCTCAAACTAAGTCATACCATCCTGATTCAGAAAGTAATGATTTTTAAAATTCGCTTTCTGATGGGCAATTAGCGAACAAAGGCGTTTATGTAAGCGGCGAGGAAACATTTCCTCCGAAGCAATTATTATGCATTAATCGAAGCAATGAAAGCGCGTCTTAACGAGCCAACTTCTAAGACCCAAAGAGGGATGAGTGCCAAGGGGAGCAAGAACAAGGGTGTTCCCTGGCGAAGAACTCCGTGGGTGACAAATGACGGACATCGCTCCGCCGGCCAAAGGAATAATTAGGGAAAGGGGTTCCCCTTGGTTATGCTCTCTTCACCTACAACCCTTACCTTAACGGTCCATTCCTACTACAATGCTCCATTTGTCCCGACATTTTTATGCTTTGAACTGTTAGAGATTGGACCGAATCTCAATGAAAAAAATTAATGAATTAAAATACGTTAAATTGGGACGACGAAAGCATCAGTCAGGAAGCCTTAATTGGAATATTATTTTCGAATGGGGGGCGAGGGAGATCAGCAGGCAACGTTTAAAATATTATTTTAGACGCATTTAATTTAACTACTTTTGTAATTATAATTAACCAACAGTAATTCGAGTTACTTCGTTAGCCTATTGTTGTTACGTATCGTTCGAGGTGAGAACGAGTCCCTAAAACGACTTGTCCTCGAATCTATTTCTCTTATTTTACGCTCGGATCAGCCGAAGTAGCAGATGTGGGTCGCATAATACCTATTACGTCTTCCGGAAATGTCGTCTTCGTAGCTTGATATTTCTCTTTACATAACATTCCCATCGCCTGAAATCACCTGAAATGCTCTAAATAAAACCTTTGTAATAGGGCATAGTTACACTACACCCTTATTCCTCGACATACTGAAGTTATGAGAATGAGGTAGCTTTAATAATGAAGGCGATGGTAAATATTTTCGTGTCAAAAACAAAAGGCATTTGTGAGGATAGAAATATGGGCAATAGTGTATCGATTCAAACATTTGCTCACCCCGAAACAGAAATCGAATGGTAAGTGTATTATAAATATTGTGGCGATAGAATATCTTAAAACTATTTGTTTAAAAAGAATAATGATAACCGTAATAAATATGCGACTTCATTCGGGCGAAATTGGGACTAACAAGTCTCTTCTAATCTATCCGTCTAGAATCTAACCCGTCGTCATAAGAAGTTTAAAAGGGGTAGCTTGAAAAAAGTGCACAGAAGAAAACTACTTAGTGGGTTTAAAACCTAATCGAAATAGCAACTAGAAATAAATTTTCATAAAAGAGCAGATAAAGAAAATTATGAAATTCGTATAATACGGTTCCTAAGCTGGTCAGTATTAAGATAGCAGTAAAAGTTCTAAGTGCTAAGATGCTCGTAAGGAAATTTAATGATTTTATTACTGATTTTTAGCTTTGTCAATATTATTTGAATATTCATATTCATGAATTTATCATACTACTAATTTGAAGACGTCAGGGATATTTGGAAGTAAGCTTTATATGAATATAATCATATTCTCACATATCTAGACTTGTCAATGAGTACAACAAAACCAATAGCTAAATAATTACAATTTAATCTGAATTACAATTGTATACGTACATATATCCGTGGCGCAGCGAAGGGGGGTTTTAGAGTGAACCCCCCCCCCCCTCCAGTAGGGTTAAATTCTTTAAGATCGCAATCTAGTTCTTCAATCTCGAAAGACCCATTATTATGCTGCATAACCATGTAAATCTCCTAATCTTCAATTTAGTTAATGTTTTTGAAGGAAACTTTTTAACATAACTTGTAAGATGTAGTGTTCATAATTATCCCTGCCCCTGTAAGAGAGGCATATTTTAGTTTTTTCCACTGTATTGGACCCCCCATAGATATATCCTGGCTGCGCTACTGACATATATAATCATCTACATTACAATATATACCAATATTAAATAGGACGGCAGATCAAGACCAGTTATAGGGGTGGAAGACAAAAAGGTTTTTTATCTGAATGGAAGCGGTGTGCACTTAATGGTGCAATCATAGTGGGTCAACGGTTTGGGTGTGCATTCTAATTATTTAAATTCTGCTTTGTTGGATTAAAAGGTGGAATTTACTCTCAAAACTGTAGATTGATAGATAAAAATCGAGAGAAGACGTTGCTTCGGCGATACGCGTTTGACTGACTTCTAGACGGCAAATGAGCCAGCCTCCGAGTGCGCGATACAGGAGCTGTAAAAAAGCGCTTGGGGCTGCTGGGAAGGGGTTGAAGGAGCAGTGGATCGATAAGGGGCAGATGGTCACGGAGACCACGAAATGGTGCGCCTAAGTGCTGCTGGACTCTCCCATCAAACCTTTTTCCGCTCGCGCTAATGTCCCTGAGTCATCGGAAGTGACCGACATCACCTAAGTAACCATGCAGTCGGGTTCTTTAAGCAAATGGATGACTCCCCCATCCACGGAGGTGCCTCCAACGCCGTCAGCTGAATTATTAGCCATAAGAGAGTACCTAAAGGTGATTTTTAACTCTAATTGCGCGTCTAAGAAGTACTTCTGTGAAACTTGGAAAGTGTCCACGGACGAGAATGGAAGCTCTAACCCGTGGAAGAGAGTTTTAGAAACCCAAAATTAATGCGAAGGAGTAAATTTCGATGAAAAACTTCTTTGTTTGCATTTTCATGAAATAGAGCAAACTTTATTCACGAAATCGATTTGTGTTTTGCAATTTTGGTATCTTCTTCTGTTTAAGATGCACGAGCGAAGTCCTTATCCACAGATTAAAAAGGAAAGGATGAAGAATGCACGGTATAACTAGCAAATCTGAAGGTCGCTGAATAATATGATTGATGAGTACTTGTACCTCTAAGTACTTAGAATGACACTTTCACAGCGAGACGTCAAAAATTCCATATTATTCTTACATAAGCCTTTCATTATAAATTTATAGAGATCTGATAGTTCCCAACTTAATCCGCAATTATAAAAATTGAATATTAGCCGTTCAATTAAAAGTTACCTAAAACAATGAATATAATGAAATAGAGAGATTGGAAAATTATTAGGATCTGTACTCGATCGGATACAAAGAGAGTAATATACGGGAAGGAAAACCGCACAAAATTCTGGAAATAGCTTTAAAAAGATGGTTTAAGACAAAATAGGCATATAAAGGGAGATTTAAAAAATACCAAACATTTACAGACTGATACCTGAAATTAAATCAACAGGAAAAGCGACAATTCAGCGGTTATTGTGATCATAATTTTCAATCGAATATCACGTACTGTTTGTATTCCCATAAAATCATACATTTAAATGGTATATTATTTGAGCCGTGATAGAAAAATTCATTCACAAAACCTTTTATGAGTAATGTAATTGTTATATACCTTTGTGGACAATCGTATATATAATTTAACTAGCCTACCGTATATTATACCCGAATACTTTTATTTTACCTGAAAAAGTACCGAAGGGAATTTTATTGATTTATTTACATTTCGATGCTCTTACAAAGAACTATCACTATAAAATTACAGGAGAGGCGTGAACGGTAACATTAGATCACAATTCACTCACCAGAACAATCCGAATTGTCGGGACTTGAACCCGGTATCTTCGGGTAGGAGAGCTAGCGTACTAACTAATCCGCCACCATGGCTGATTTTCGATTTCTAAGAAAGTCTAAGACTAATTTACTTCAGTCACACAAGTCCTCCAGTTCAACAACAAAAGATTGAAACCATCACACCCTTGCGTCTGATTTATTTGGTCTGGAATGAATATTTCACCGGGTAATTTGAATTTTAGTAATCTACTGCTCATTTCTTAGGAATTTTAAGCATCACCCTTACACACGTATTTATATCAGCTGAAACTTAGGGAATCAAACGTGAGGAACGATTGATGATTTATTTCATCACCGATGTATTAACCAATTTCATCTCAGACTCAGCCAAGCGACGCCTAAAATAGTATTCTTCGCTTCGAGAGAGGGCTGCGATAGCGGCGTAATTCCGGTAAAAAGAGAAAAACCGGAAACTTGAAAACAGCACCATCTTCTTGAGGCGGTTCTTATGAAAGCCCCGAACACGTCTTCTCGGATGGAAAATGCAATTTGGCGTTGTTTCATAAGATCGACATCATCGGGAAATGAATTCTTCGCACACATTCCGGAAGATTCCGCAGGTGCAATTAAGGCGTCCTTATTGGCAAAAAACGCGCGAATTCATAAGCGGAGAGCGGCGGCCGGCGTCCAGCAATAATACGGCGAGAATGTTCCGCCTTCACTCGTTACTTCATATCCCCCTGTTCTCCCTCAACACTCAAATTCCTTCATCTCCCATGATTTTCCTTCAAATTACTCGCTCCATTTCCATCAAGGTATCGCATAATAACTGATATAAAAACAGCCCCCCTTCTTTACTCATATCCAGGGCCGGTTCAGACAGGCGAGGCGACTGCCACGACGCAGCAACCGAGGGGGCGTAAACAATTGAATGTCGAAAAGCTTTTGAGCCCATGCGATTAAGAAAATACGAAACTATTCCTGCACTTAATTACAACTATATAACTGAAATTAAAATTGTCACAAGCTCGAGTTATACGTACGTGATTTAAAAACTTACAGGAAATTGTTCACTGTCGTTCGCTGAAATCCTATTATAGTGATAGGTCGCTGAACGAAAAAAATTCGCTTCGGAATCAAATTTGTTAGCCGAAATTTTCGTTAGCCGAAACGATGTTATAAGGCGTCTCACTTATGAATGTCTTGAACATAAACATAATATGTTAGGTGGAGGAGAGGCCATTTTGGACTAACCTCGCCATGAGAGTAAATAATAATAATAATTGTTATTATTATTATTATAAAGAACCCATTTTTGTTGATAGTTGTCCCCTATATTATGTCGTTAGTTCATTTCTTTGCCACGCATACATAAGTAAAAATAAGATTTTGGAATGGTCCGACCGCTCATGTTTGCTGCGTTATATCATCATCGCGTCCACTAAAACATTCTGTAGCCGAGTCCATATTCGCTAGCCGAGTTCGATAAAAAGAAAAAATCTCCGTCAGCCGAAAAATTCGTTGCCAAGGTCACTCGTTAGCTGAGGTATCACTGTATTACTTCTCATTATTGTGCGCGTGAATTTGTCAGTAGTCACTTGCAACAATACTACAAGACAATGAATTTCGGTTTAATTTAGTTTCAAACTCTCCCGGATGCGATAAGGCTACTCGAGTGACTTTATGAACGCCCTTAGCATATCAAAGTACTTGGAATTATTGAAATGACGAATGATAAATGATATGTTATACGGATTCGACGTCACGGAACTGATAGTAGTAGCCCAGATTGGTTATATTCGGAGGTAAAGAAAGAGAGTCAAACATTTAAACACTTACAATTAAACAATTTCATAGTTGTGGAGAAATAATGGCGCCAAAACCGTCAAACGTAAATTGAAAAAGTAAAATTAAGAAAAGTAGACAACTGATCTTATGGCGACCATGTCTCTAGATCATAAATGCCAATTCATTTTTTTTTTTTTTTATATCGCTAGATGTGTCCTGAAAATTAACCAGAAAGTCACTAAATTCGGAAAAAATATAGATAAAAAGTAGTTAAAGTATAAAATACCTTAAATTTGCCGCAAAAAAATTTAAATATTTGTTCGCAAATTACACAAATTAATGTCTTATAAGAGCAATGCGTCTTTTATCAACTAAAATTCATTTCAATTTCATTTTAAATTTTAGTCGAACGTGTTATGTTAAGGGTATGTAAATGAGGGTCGACCTAACAGAACATGCTCCATATAGTAAAAGAAGTCGCTAAATAAAAAAACTGTCGATAAAAGAAGGAAAATGTAGTGGCGAAATCGCTAAATCGGCAACCATGCTCTACCAGATACTAAATACTACCTACTCATATTTAACATTTCCTCCGTTTCAACTCTAACGAGGAGAACGAGCCCATTGTATTTGTAGGTTTTAAACTTCAGCAATCGACGGTGGCTCGTGGATTTTATTGCTGACCGAGAAATTTTTTCTTGGTCTATCTTATAATATATGTACTTTCATGAATATGCATATCAATTAGGCCTTCAGTTACCCATCAGATTGCTCATTCTTCTCGTTCCTCGCATTCATTCAGCAATCCAAAGCAATTCATCCAGATGCAACGAGGAAACCTATTTTGGAGCAAAATTATGGAAAAATTACTTCTTCAAATTTAGATCAAGAACATCATTCTTCTACATATTGCGTTATAGGCGACAGTAATTTATTTTACTTTAGAAATTCCGCTTTGTTCCAAGTAACTCCCTTTCATTTGGGCCTAAACACCAAAGCAGGTTTCCTTATGTTAGAATTCCAGAGACGTATAATTTCTAACTTATAAACTCTTACCTAAAAAATAACCTCAATTTCCAAAAGTACAATTCTGCATTATCATTACGCAGAACTTACGTCATACTTATAATCCCTTTGTGGATGTAATTGACGATTACATTTCTTAGAACAGCATTTTTCATTCGAATTCATCGTCAATTTTTAAGGAGATATTCCACCGCAATATTTCATTCCCAGTGAGTCCCCCAATGGAATATTATTTCCTTGGGCAGATATTTCCATTCCATTGTTCTTGGGAGAGGAGATGTCCATCCTTTGAATCTGCTCCCCCGCGATGACCCTCTTGTGGTCGCCATCCTATACCACCTGGTGATTCTCCATCTCTGCAATCGCTGTCGGTAAATCAAACGTAGACATTCGCCACGTCGACTCTCACAGTTCTCTGGTTATCTCCTTGGAATGGGAAACATTTGTTTTTCTCTTCTTTCTCCCGATGTTAGAGCAGAACACTTCTCTTCCCAAACAGCATTTGCAATCTCTTTCCAAAGTTCATCATCTCATTGCCATGCAATTTTATTGGACCCACGAGCGTCCTTTTAAATTCTAATTAAAGAAAAACAAATTTCCTACAAATTTGTTTCTTATAATTTACCTTATGGGATGAGAGTATTAGGCAAAATACCCGACCAAAACGAATTTTTTTTTATTTTTGTGAAAAATTGCCACTTTTTGAAGAGCTAAACAATAAACAAGAAACTTTAACTTAGGATTTTCCATACTATCTTATTATTTGATCAGTTTCTGCCTTACAGCCACCATCAGGTCAACATCAAGATCCTGATGATGGCAGTAAGGCCGAAACCGGTCGAATAATAAAATCGTGTGGAAAATGCCCACTTTAATTTTCTTATTTGTTAAAGTAAGTACGAAGTAAGGTCTAATCATATTGATTACTTTCGAAGAGCTATTATTCCGAAAGTTCTGGGTATATGGACCTTATTTTGGACATACAATGTAGGAGATGCTGTTTGATTTAAAATGTAATGAATAATTTCTTCAATAGGGCTCATAAGATATATTGAGCAGAAACCGAAAAAGTGCAAAAAATTCGTTTTTTTTGGAATTGCGCAGCTCACACAGGTCTTTCGAAGCTACAAGATCGGTTTTATTCTATCGACATACGTCCCAAGAACACATTTACCAATTAGAAAAACATGACCTTTTGTGTGTGTCTATATGTATATGTGTCTATTAAATATAGTGTTATAATGATAGTATTATAATGAAGAATGAAAAGTCGGACTTTCACTTTTACCATAGAATGTTTATTCTACGACCATGGTTACGACTCCTTGGTGATTTTGAGCTGATGATAACCCAAGGGGTGAAAACAGTGGTCGTAGAATAAATTTTCTGTGATAAAGGTAAAAGTCTTTTTTAATTTTTTTCTCAAGGATTTGGCTGCTACAAAAAGTAACCATTCTTTAGGGGACGCAAGAGTAAAAGATAATCGATATTCGACCAAGATAAAATTTACTATTGGTTATACAAAGAACTACTATCAGATACGAATAAGAAGCTAATATCACAAATTCGATTTAAATTATTCCAGTAGTAGTACTGTTAAAAGTACTTCGACAGCTGAGGTAATTTCGCACGTAGACTCCCACCGGGAATCGAACCAGAGACCGCTTTCATTTTCAAAGACGAACGCGTTGCGCACTCGGCAATCCGGGAGCCCATTGAAATTATTCTTATCGTTATCAATTTATTAGTGGACCTAGGTTTAGATATCACTGTTCACTTTAACATTTTTAACTTTGCTAAGGTTTATAAATAGTAGTTCAATTCGTTACGTAAATGGAGGGCGTCTGATGCCAATACACTTCTCTTACTTTCAGCAGTCACTGCTTCTATGTTCCCCTTTCCTAATATTTAAGACGGCCTAAATTCCCTCCGGTATTAAAAACTTAAGAAGCGGAAGAAGTGCGCGTTGTTAAGGAAAAAGGGAGCGAGATTTTAACGCTGCCATGAACGCGCTGTTCTTGTGATGTTGAGGGAAGAAATAAGATGGATTCGACACGGTCAATTTTCAGCGTCGTAAAGTCTGAAAGGAGATAGTAAAAAGTAGCATCTGAACTTCTTCAACGAACTTTTAAATTGCTCTTACTCCCTTCTTTTTTGTCAAATAATAGCTGTAACCATGTTATTTATTTCTAAAAACCAGAAAAGGTTCTGAAAATGTAAGTATTTGGTTACCATAATCTAGTAAAATGTGAGAAATTATCAGAAATAATCCTCACCCAATATGAAGAACCTCAGGAAATATTTTCAAATTGAAAGTAACATCTCACAAGCGTACAAGAAAGCCCTTTCTTTCATTATTGCAGGTTTTAAATTACTTTCAATCAACTTCTTTTAGTTGATGTGGTAGATTTTTAGGACTACAAATATAATAGGCATCAATAGAGTGGAAAAGGGTAAGAGATACATTTTCACGATAGGGTGTGCATGCAATCCCGAGCTTCTATTGATTCGAGACCCAGAATTTTCAGACCTTTTTCAAATTCATTTTTCCTCAGAAAATTAGCAATGGTTAATTTCATAGAGGACGGTCTATGAGAAATTGTAAAAATTAGTACTTTTGGTTAATACGCTTCGATAATGACAGAAATGAGAGGTGAATGATAACTCCTGAGGGATTATCGTGAAATTGTTATCTTTCCTCTACATCTAAAGTAATGCTCTGAAAGCCGCCTACAGCGTTCGGGCGTCTTATATTCAATCTTACTGCATGAAGGAGTAGTAGTAAATAGTTTTCACTACTTTTCCTAGATTATCTTCGGATAATTACTCCGACGTTTGCCCGTCTATGCTGAATTGGCATGATGCAGTTGCAGCAATAGTAGTTTAAGCGATTCGCTGGTGCGTTTGTGTGTTAGTGAGTAAGGAAAAACACAAGAATATGCACCTCGGATGGTACAGATTCTCGGTAAATCGAACTCGGATAGTCGAGACCCTACAGTAATTCCAATTCTTGTTCTGTTTACCTTTTTTACAGCACAACAAGATTGACATAAAGAGTTGAAATTTATGAAGAATCAAAGAAGATCCAACTTACGTTCAGCTTAACAACCTCGAAAATAACAATTTTCAAGGTATTCCATAAGAAGTGACTGAAATCATAGCCACTAGTCAGAATCAGCCATCCCTTCATACTGTCTACTAGACAAGAGTTAACATCGATTTCTTCAGGCGTTACTTCGTGGAAAACAATATCAGAGAAGAGAAAAAAACTTTGCACTTTTTCCAACTTTTTATTACCATCGACCGGTTTCGCTAACGGAGTAGCATCGCCTAATGACCTGACCTGACCGTGACTTATGATCACCTGACAATGTTACCAGGTCACTAGTAACTTCCTCAAAGTTTACAAAGAGCACAGTTTTTTTTCTCTTCTGTGATACTATTGTAAATGTAAGATACACTTCCCTCAATCCTCCAACACCATAAACGTATTTTCTTAAGATCTATCAAACTAAAAAGCTCCTCCAACTGATAAATTAACTCCATTAATTCAACTAATTATAATGGCTAATGGTCAGTGAAGTTACAATCCTAACAGGCTGCTGGAACATCAATAGCGTAGAGATCCCTTAGGGTGATTTTATTGGAATAAAATTTAGATAGAAGACAAATGGAATGCTAAAGCCAGGGAATATAGCAAATATCTATCAAAATAAGAGAGAGTTTCAGGTCAAAATATTACGAAGACAGCTGCAAAGAAAAAGGCACGTTATACACAAAGATGAATTCAGACCAAAGGAAAGCTATGACAAGGGACTGTCCATTTTTGCAATCTTGCGTAGAAAATCTTTTATTTCTTGCCGACTGCTATCGGTCACGTACATGCCACACCCTCCCGTCAATAAAAACCCATTACGATCCTTAACGCCTTCAGAAGCGCCGTTTATTCCCTATCGAATGACACATAAAGACGTACATAAAAGTGAGATGATGAATAGCCATTCCTCTCCTTTTCTCCCCCTCATTCTTATTTTCCCTTCTTCTCTTTCACGACCGTGTTAACAGCGCCCTCTGACGACATCACTAAACTTCTTCTCAAAAACATAATTACTTTTAATTGAGCGCTTCTTAACCCTAAGAAGTTCTGCTACTTTAGCATACAAGTCTTTATTAATTTATGAATGATAATTTATTCGAAATATGTATGATGTAAGAGAAACGAATTAGAAAGAAGGATACGTATAAATATATCGATAACAACATCGAACATTATATCGACAATTATATCGACAACAATAATAATAATGACATTTTTTTAATTTCTATAGATTTACCAATTGAATCTTACAATACACCAACTGAATTGCCTGTTACAATTACTATTTTCATCAAATCATACAGAAAATTTTCCAATTTTCCAAATTCCAAACCCGAAAAAGTTGAAGATGGTGTCAAAACAAATGTTCAATGGAAGTATCGCAAGTATAGAAAATTTAAAGATTATGGTCCTCCTGAACCAGTTAGCGGACATCATCAGGACATCAAAGGCTCAGGTGCCGTGTCTAACTAAACTTAGCTAGACTTAATTAGTGTCTTAACTACCAGTAGTAGTAGTTAATATTCTACTAAGAAATTCTATCAATATTTCAGATTCGTTAAATACAAATTTCAACATGGTATGTACAGCAAACAAAGAAACATTAAATATGTGTTAAACAGCCAATAATGTATTACTGCAAAAGTTGTAAATGTAACCAAACTAAAGCATAAAACAACTTCATGTTATCATTGCATTAATAACAATGGGATTCTTGCAAAGCAGTTAAAATAACCATAAGTTGATAAATTAGCTTAGATAAATGGCTAAAAACAGGCATATTCAGAAACAGAAGAATTTATGATCAAGATGCAAGGTGAAATTATAAATTAAGAAAATATAGCAAATATATTATTATGGAATCGAGTATTATAGATAAAAATGCCGAAGATATAGAAGTCAAGGAGAAACTATTGAACACTTCAGAAGTGTATACTGTGTCTTAGTGAATATACACAATTGTAAGATAAAATATACAAACAGATCTTCACTATCCTTCACACAAATTGCCCCTTGAAAAAAGACTTTAGAATCAGATATCAGCTCCCCCAATTTTAGAACATGACTATGTTAAATTATGTTACGTCGAGAATATAATTACCGACCGAACATGCCCAAATAACAGATCAGGCATCTCTCAAAAATAAAAAGAATGGAATAACATTTCTCATAGACAATTCCGTACCGAAAACAATTAAGGAATTAAATTCAATGAAAATATTAAAAAATATCTCCTCCTAGCAGAAGAAATTGAAGACATTTGAAACCAAAAATCTCTAAAAATTATACAAATAATCATATCTTCCATATGAGGAAAACCAAAAGCATTCGTGGCAGCTTAAAATTACTTGAAATTGCAGACAACACATACATACGTCGAAAAAATGGCAAAAAATAGTTTTAATCAGTATATGCTTATGCAGTAGTAAGAAGATTTCTTAACCATCGAAAAGATCAATAAAACAATAGTTGAGACTAATCCCCTTGGTACAACTTGTGCCCAGGATGGGTGAAAGTTTCCAGTATTCATTACTGAGATGTGAATAAATAATATTGATAATGATAAATCATTGACTTTTTTGGAATGCTCAAATATAGATGGGATGGAAAAAAATGAAGGGTAAACCAAGTACGATTTCGAAGACCTGGGAACACTCCAGTTTAAGTTAAAAAGAAGCAAATGCATTAGTTAAAGAAAATAAAAGTGGACTTGATCCCAAGAATTCCAATATCCATCTTAATTCCTTTTTACTGTGACTATTAGCATTAAAATTGAGGATACCTTTAATTTCAGTGTATCAATAGTCACAATAACTACCCTCAAGAATAGCTATTGTGGTAACTTTGAAAAAATGGAGAGAGATAGATTAGCATACAGAAAAATGCATGAATTAGAGAGAAATGGAAAATTGTCATACAAAATTTTACTGGTGGTGGAGTTAAATGTTTAATCTTTTAACTACCTCAATGCTGATTATCTATAATCGTTCACCAAGTAATTTTTATATTCGAATGTCTTCAATAGGCTAGAATTAAAGAAACTTTATATTCCTACTCCAAAACACTATAATGAATAAAGTCTGATCCATATTCGAGTAAAATTATTTCAAAAAAAATTGAAGCTTTATTTTGCAGTATGAGAAATAAGGAGAGTCTCAAGGTCTTAATATTGTTGATTTGTAAAAGTTGTGGAGGAAGAAAAATATTGCGAACATTTTCACAAGCATATTTATATGTTTATTACCAAACTATAAAGTCATATAGATTAAAGAATACTATTATTACGTCTCACTATCATGTACGTCATTCGATAAGCCTTTCATAACTACATAGTTACTTCTAACATTACATGTAAGATAGTTCGCGGAAAAAGTAGCGATATAATAAAATTTATTAATTATGCTCTGGGAAATGCCAATAAGAGCAAAATATAAGTATAATGACGTGAATTCTCACACAAAGATAATTAACACAACAGTAAAACGAGGAAAAAATAAACATGCAGGTTACAAAGAAGAGTAATTTATAAATATATTAAGAAACAGACAAAGAGAAAAATATTACGATATATACAGAGAAAAGAAATTAGAAATATAAAGAAACAGGAAAATTGATCGTAACTGAAGAAGAGGTGATTAAATAGTTTAAAAGATTGCACAGAGGTAGAGTTTTTAATCTGAACAGGAAGTGAATTCCAAAAATGTGATCAGTGAAAAAAGTATGCTTCATCTCTCTTCATTTTTCGTCATACTTGATATTTGGCATTCAATTGTGGAATAATCTCTTGTTGTCTTAGGAATATTAGTATAAGTTTGGAAATTTCTGGAATATGTAATAGTGTATTGGATTAGTCGCTAATAATTTTAACAAACCAAATACATCTCAAACCTGAGACTCTTGCTTGGACTCACGAGGGACAAGTACACTTTCCTACCTTAATTATTATAGTATACTAAATATGGTCATTGTCCCCTCTGTGCTACCGATCAATAAAGTGTTAAAAGATCTCCATCTTTACCACTTTATTAATTCGAATTCGTTAGAGTTGAATTATAAAAAGGAAGCGGATTGCTTTCACTGAAGTTAACATTCGATTCCCTCTTCGTTTCGATACATTCGGAAACTTTCGCGAGAGAATCGTAAAAAGGCATTTCGTTGGAAATATAAGATGTCCTTTTATCCACGTCACTCCGTTCGCCTCCTTTTTACCGCTTCCCTTTTATTTCCCATCTTCCGCCTTTTATTTCTCCAAAGCCAAGATGCTTCTTTTAAAAGGGCCTTTTACTGTCCCTCCAACAACCACAAGGGCCCGGAATTGACACCTTTCTCACTCTCTTACTTCTTACCTCTCATCTCTCTATCATTTTATTGAGAACAATAACAACATTAATTTCTTTTTTATTGGCGGAGGGACGTAAGGCGGGTTGCCCGCCTCGCAAGGATAAGCATGCCATAAAGCCAAGCTGTTATGGGCTGTGAAGGGGGAATAGGGTGACCCCAACAACACTCCCTTAAGGTCAAAAGTAAAGACATCGATTTCGAAACGTGTCTTTGGGTCTCTCTCCAAATAAGTAAGACACGTCTCTTCGGAATGTTGATTTCAATTCGTGTGTTTTCCTTAATGCTACTTGAGTAATTTTTCTATTGAACATCGCTACTTAAATTTTTAAAAGAATTTAAATTTAGGGTGTTTTTGTTTCAAATGCTATTTTTATGAATTTTTGCTTTAGTGAATTATTCTTAGAGTACTGCTCAAGCAATTTCCATGTTATACAAAGTTTTCTTCACATCTCTTAACTTTTACTCTCGTTGGTTTGTACAGGTTTTTCAAACTGGATATTTTTGCCTATGATTTTACTTATGTTTTGTTTACATCCAAACATTCTTCTTAAGTTTTCTTCTTTATTTCTATTTACAAATTCATTTGTTTTTATTTGTGACAGCAGGTTAGATGTACGAAGAGACCTTTTAATCTCAATCTCGAATTAATGAAGACTTAATAGACCATATATATTTGTGATTATTAACTTATATTTTAATTGCGTGTTTCATTAATGTTACGGCTGGCAAATACCTGGTAAATGACACATTTATATAGTTTTTATTTAACAGAAGAAAACAGTTAATCGAAAAAATTCATACAGATCAGGCACAGTTTCAAACTGTACATAGTTTTTGAGGACAACTTCGTGTCTTGATAGATTCCCTAAATTTTAATTCTCTAATACTTTACTTTCGTTATCTTTAACAAATCACGATAATAAGCTGTATTTAATACATATTATTTATTATTTCACTATTTATATAATAATAATAATGATAATAACATGCCTTTATTCACGGGCGAGATTGAGACTCATTAGTCTCTTCTTACATCTAACCCTTACATCGACCGTTTGTACGTACTTAAATTGTATTTAAGGTTCGAATTATACCCGTGTAGATGAGTTTAGTTAAGTTTACTGTACTATATCCTTCAAAAACTATTTTCTCTGCGGTTTCACGAAGCCTTTCTTTTCTTTTTTCATGGCAGCGATGTATTTTTTCATCATCTTTAGTTTCTTCATTTTCTTTTTTCGTTGCTATTTTTACTCTGCCTTTACCCTTTTTTAAAAGGACAAAGGGTTAGATATAAGGGAAGACTTTGAAGTCTTAATCTCGCCATGATTAAAATCGTATTCTATTCCATTCTATTTTTGTCTTGCACTACAGTGATAACTTAAGCACAAATTATTTTCCCTGTCTTACGCCGTATTGGTGGAATATTTAGGAATTGAAAAAACTTCCTTGTTCAGTATTAGTTACCTCCATTCTACCCAAAGAACGCATCGCACACCGAATGTAGCGACAAGATCGATAGCAATGTGAGGATATTTGCGGATGATTCGGTAGAGAAATATCAAGTGACGAAGATAGTGCTTCACTCTCAAACGACTTAGCTCATATGCAAATGTGGTGCGAAAAATGGCAATTAGATCTTAATGTAAACAAATGCTCTGTAGTAAATTTCTTCGAAAGGAAACTATTGAGTCAGAACCGCCCGTACAAAATTAGTGGAACGAATTTAAATGTAGTCGACTCAGTAGAATATCTTGGAATCACCCTAACAAATAACTTAAACTGGAGCACACACATTAGAAAAATATGCGGTAAAGCAACTAAAAAGCTCGGTTTTATAAAGCGTATTGTAGGTAGATGCGATGAAAAGGTTAGAGAGCGATGCTATTTCACGTTACTTAGGCCCCATCTGGAATATGCGGCGAGTATATGGGACCCAGCGGACGAAACGAACTCTCGCGAACTCGAGAAAGTGCAGCGTAAGGCGATACGTTTTGTTAAAAGGTGCTACGATAGAGAAGCAAGTGTAACGCAAATGCTCACAGACGCAGGTTGGGAATCCTTGAAAGAAAGGAGATTAGAAGCTAGGCTGCGATTGTTAGATAAATTCAGAGGAAATACATTTTCGGATGACGTAATTGATATTATGCGACCCCCCTACTACTTTGCCAGATCCGACAGTGAGCGTAAAATAAGAGAAATAGACGAGAGGACAAGTCGTTTTAGAGACTCTTTTTTTCCGCGAACGATAGGCGATAGTAATAAATTAAAGAAGTAGTTCTACTCTTGGTGTTTACACCCCCTGCCACACGCCGGAAGGCGGCTTGCAGGGTACTTATGTAGATGTAGATGTAGATGAATGTATCGACTGGAACTAACATATTCTGCGGAAATATAAGTATGCATGATTCCTCCACTGATTTAACGGTGTGCGACAATGTATAAGTCCAAATTAGAGATTAACAGAGGTGCATTTCTTCCTTGAAATGTTAGTGGTGATGATGGTAACTCTAATTATCGCGTGAAACAAACGAAGAGATAATTTGAAATGTCTCAGTTATGGAATTGAAGGAATAACCGTACCAGGGTTATCCTCGGGAATATTGGCAGCAATTGAAATTACATATAATGAAGTTCGTGAATAGGAAAACAGGTTTTGGTATATCTTTCTGAAATATATCATTTGCAATAATTTTGATAGTTGAGTCAAATGACAGTAATTTTTTAAAAGTGCTTCGACAGCTAAGGTTCTCAGATGAGCTCACACCGAGAATCGAACCGGGAATCGCTTTCATCGAAGTCGGACGCGTTACCATTATGGCTTTCCGGAGGCTCCTGACTAAGTCAAGTTTCGATTTCAAGGTTGTTTATTAGCTCAAAGCTAAGGGAATGGAAAGAAATGAAAATTAAATAACTCAAGCATAGTATAAAGAGAATCTCCGTCACTAAATACAAAAAGCGACGACACCTTGCGAAAATCCAAAGCGAAAGGAATGTTTTCCCCTTCACCGAAACCAAAAGCTTTTCCTTACCAATGGGTTTCTTTTTCACAGCATTCGAGAGCGTACGTACGAAGGACACGTGACGTATCTTTTGACGTCAGCGGACAGCCTTTCTTCCCGGTTCGGCGGGCAAGCGGATGAAATGTTTCCGATAGATTTGTCGCCAAGGATTCTTTCCTTATTTTATCGCTATCTTTCCCATTCGTTTGGAGCGATTTGCGTTTTTTCCGCGGAAATGGAGGCGATCACGTGCTTAGGCACGACTGCGGCCTTCGGATGCGAAAGGTGTTGACGAGGGTCCATTGAGATCATTTAATGGTGAGGGTCCCCGAATGGCATGACGGGTGATTCATTCGTATTGAAATATATGCCTAGAAGAATTGAATATATATCAAAACCTTGTCAACGCGTAATCGTTAGGGCTTGCCATTTCCCGGGTTTTTAACAATCCCGGGATTCCGGGATGAAAAAGTTGTCGATCCCGGGATCCCGAGAATTTTCCGGGATTGTAATATTTAATCAAATTGACGAAAATTGTACAAATGCTCCTCATTTTCATATTTTGTATTTTTCAGCAATCATTTTTAAAAGTGCTGAATATACGGATATACGTTAGCATATCCACGAAATTAAATTTTTCTGTTGTTTCTTTTATATGTCGACTCGTTATCTTTGTTAATTTCTCAAAAATTAGCACACATTTTTATGTTTCGAACAAAAATGCTAATTAATTAACCTTTCTCTATCGAAGGGAACTCTCACCTGTCTTTGTTTCATTCTCAGCAACAGAAATGAACGAAACAAATTTCTGAAAATCTTTTCTCGTCGAACACATATGAATTTGTGCTTTTATTAGAGCCTTGGATTGCATTTGACAATCTACGGATTCTGGAATGAAAAAAATGTAGATCCCGGGAATTTTCGGGAATATTATTTTTTTAGTCAAATTGACGGCGAAATTATAGAAATCCTTATTTACATTTTTGTGTTGTTTTCTAACCAGATAAATTCATAATCTGTTTTTAACTGTCCTGTCACAAATAAATTAAATTAATTGCAAGCAATTTTAAATAATACGTATAAAACTTACTAAAAATAATAAAGGTTGGAAATTTAAAAGTTTTACTCATTTTCCTTAAAATTTGTCAACAGTTTTTAGCCTGAAGTCTAGAGCTATATTGGTACTGAAAAGGTCAGCAGAAGAGAATGCTCCTTCTGCTTCTATGGATGTGGGAGGGATGCTCAGAAGGAAATTAAACTTACTAGGAGCCAAAAACCGTGATTCCCTGGGATATACTTTGATTTTCCCGGGAAACGGGAATTTGTCTTTACCTACGGGATCCCGGGAAAGCGGAAACCAGGGATGACAATCAGTAGTAATCGTCTAACACGAATTCCTTGATAATACGATTCTAAACTGCGTGCAGCATCATCTGGAGATATTTTCGTTTGAAACAAAGTTCGATTAAAGAAAATAACGAAGATTCATCTCGGTACTACTGTAAGGATCGCTTACTTAAACCATTTCTTCTTCAATAACGAGTTAAACACCTTCTCGCCTACTTTTGAGTACTGTAAATCTACAATTAAAGAATGTAAGGTGTAAGGAATAATAAATAATGATAGAAAAATTTGTAAAGAATGAAAAGCAAATAGTTGGTAGAAGATCGCAGGGAGATTCATTATACAAACCTTTATAATTATAAGCGTCGAAGAATGAGCGCGTTCAATTTTTTAATATACCCAATGCAATACATATACATCTCATTCAAGGCATACATTTCTGTATATTTTGAAAGGTTGAATAAGAGTTTTATAGATGCAATTAGACACTGTTTCACGATACGAACTTCTACGATCTAAATGGGACATAATCCAACCAAAAACAACTAACTCTAAATTATATTCGAATCGCAAATATTTTGCACGCGCGTTTTGTATATATTTATGCATAAAAGATACTAGATTATATTAAAGTATTTTCCACCACTAATTCATTAACACGAATGTTTATGATACAAGCTCGACTTTGCGATTCCTAAGGATTCGTGTTAATGTAGATTTACTGCATTAATCGATGTATTTTATAGAGAAGAGACTAAATTTCCTCTTCTGTACCCCTCCCATTCTTTAAATGAGCCGTCTATTTTTTTATAGTGCTGTAAGTCCCAATTAGTATGGCACTTATTAATCCTTTTTCCCAAAAATCAAAGGGCCCTTCAACTACTATGCAATATAAAAGAGTTGAAATACTTGGCGTTACCTGGGAATAAAATAAACTTAATTTTTGCGTAAAAGTTTGCAAAGGCGCTAATTTATATACACTAGAAACGGAAATTTCTACCAAATTCCTTACTACCCACCTTCTTGCACGATTTAATTTATAATGATCAAATAGGGGTCATTTCCTGACGAATGGAATATTTCTAATTTGTTTCAGGGTAGAGAAAAATGTACCTTTGATTAAATTTTATCTCACAATCAGTTTTTTTCATGAATGTGATAATATAAATGAAGTATGAGTATTGCTGAATAATGACATTGATTAAGGTCTCTGCTTTTTGAATGCTACAGAAAGTGTTACTCGTAGAGTCATTGTGCTTCACCTACGTGGGCCTATTCCGCTCATAGCATTCTGGCTCAGTGAGGAAAGCAAAGGAAATCTACCTCACTCCTCATTTTGCCTAGTCGCCTCAGCCCCCTCTCCAAAGTTTTCGTGGCTGATGGTGGTGGGGATAAGGTTTAAACCAGCCATCAGGCTGAAGACTGTACAGACAGAAAATCAAAGGGTACATATTGAAATTATATAGATTGAAATAGATAGATAGAAAAGGTCTGTAAAATGCATTAATTCTTATTCACGTTAACAAATTGAATAACTTTTTGAATCGTATTTGATCAGGTCTTACATGGTTAACAACGTATGCATTATAGGACGAATTCTGTAAAACGATACAATCACTTGAAAAACAAAATGCATGTATATAAAGGATCAGAAAGAAGGAAGGTTCTTTCATATATTATGCAGCACACTAAGATTTTATGCTCGGCACTGGTCCGTAAGCAATACCATACATTACCTTTTTGGATAGAAATGTATGCTAATAATTCACTATCGACTCGCGCCCTCACCTCTAATATGCATTTACATCACATTT
This sequence comes from Ladona fulva, assembly GCA_000376725.2. Taxonomy (NCBI): domain Eukaryota; kingdom Metazoa; phylum Arthropoda; class Insecta; order Odonata; family Libellulidae; genus Ladona; species Ladona fulva. The sequence continues at coordinate 453,728 of KZ308298.1, read as the reverse complement.
ACCACTTTAGTTTAATCGCCATGACGTGATCTGATGCCAAGGGAGACGTCTGGGTTATACGTCATTCGTAAAATATTTGAACACACTCTAGAGGCGCTAAATTAGATAAGACTGTTGGGTGAACAAGAATAACCTTTATATTTTCATAAGTAGAACTTCCAAGGAGGTAAACAAGCTCGGAGATAAATGTTTCCATGGTTTTTATCCGGTCTGAGATACGAAAATCAATAATGAGATCCGCCTCTTCCGTTTCTCGGAAGATTTCGCAATCACGTGATACTCTCCAAATAATCCGCAAGACGATCCCTTATACATTCGATGTTCAAGCTTTCTCTTTGGAACTTCTTTTATGTAATTCTCCTCTGAATTACAGTACCATGGATCACGAAGTTATCTTTCTATCGTCTATCTTAACGTAGTTTTAAAGCTAACATTTTACTTTGCGATTAGAAAGTCAAAGAGAGTCGTTTCTTGCATTTCTTACAGGCTTACTTAACTTTCTCAATCAATAGTAAAGTTAAATCTCATAATTTACCTTCACGAATTGGAAATATTATGAACTATTAAATATATATCTAAAATGCCTTTAATTGAGCCATTCTTACTTAAGATGAAGACTCATACGTACAGATATGACTGAAAAAATACTGTGAAATTGATGGAAAGAATCTATTACTTTAATACAGAAAATTGAATGATTATACATGAGAATAATCTCTAAATCTGGTTACTGTACGTCATGTTTTGACTGACCCGTCACTGAAACAGATTAGGTTATGAACACATCGTCCAAGTTTTCTTTCTACACATAAAAGCACATAAAGGTAAAAAATCATGGGGTTGCCATTCTTATTTCTATACCTCTGCTTACATTTATCGGTTCTGACAAATCCCCAAAACTTTCATTCACTCCTTTCGTTCTCAAAGCTACGCACGTCTTTGCAGCACTTCATTCACTGCACTCATTCGTTTACTACTCCGTCTTGCAGTAGTATCTTTATACGTACTTCGGCAGATAATGTCATTTCGCACATTTGGGCTCCCATAGCGAATAGAACCCGGAATCGATTTCATTAAAGGTAACGGCTATACCCACTTGGCTATCCAAATATATTTCACCGATTCTATTGCTGTTAAATTTGTCCCTCTGAGGCTATGCGAATAACCATTCGTAATGGATTTCTTTCGAAGAAATAAATTATTGAACACTTTGCTAGATTCTGCTTTATTTATGTATCATCGCTCCAATTCATAATGCTATCTAAATCATTCGACATGGTTAATCTATCCTCTGAGCTTCCTATTTTCCTATACATTACCGGGTCGTCCGCAAATATCCCACCTTTACTATCAGTGTTATTGCTAGGGTCGCTGATGTACACTAATAATAGAAAGGGACCGAAGAAAGTGCCTTAAGGTACACCCGAGGTCACTTTCACCAGCTTGGAATCACCAATCAGTACTACTCTCTATTGCTCTCTGTCGGAGAACAATAGAGAGTATTCCTTAATCCAGTTTATTGATACCCGCCAGTAAGGTCTGCTAGCTAAGGTTTCATTCTATCGGATGCTATATTTTTGGACATCCAATTTCTGTAATAACACTGAAAAAGAATACTTTCCACTCATTTTACGACACCCAATCCCGCACAGCTGCTTTTTCATCGCGAAAAAGAGCCCTCTCTAAGATGCGGAGGCAATCGAAGAGGGGAAGCGAAAAATCGATATAGGATGCGATGCTCAGTCGCGAAGACGCAATACTAACGATGATGCCAAAAAAACTGAAAAGCGGTGAAGAGAGCGCGAAGAAGGCCCTTGGGATCGCAAAGGGGTCTTAAAGTTAAGACCAATTTGCGATTCACATTAATGAATCAGTCCCTCCTTGGAAAGCCCCCCTTGCAGATTCGCCATCGGCAGCTGTTCACTCCAAAGGGGGCTTTTGGAAGAGGGGAGAGAACCCCGTCGGAGATGAAAGATTGCGAATTGAGGGGAGAAAGATGCGGTGACCGCGTGAGGAAGTACGTGCACGCCTTTGAAAAGCGTGAGTCATTCCCTTCCTTCATTAACTATCCATCCTCGGGTTCCTCGAAGAGATGCTCGTTTTCTCTGCGAATGCATGGATTAGTGCACGCGGGACAAAAGTAGGTTTCAAAAGCAGCGGATCCACAACATTTGGAGGGAGTTTAGGAAGCCAGGGGTTGGAGTAATTAACAGGCGTGTACATTTCAAGGGATGGACCGAAATAAGTGTTGCGATAGTCTGATACCACAGGGGATTGCCTGATTGCTAGTGCGTCTTCTTCGATGGAAGCGGTCGCAGGTTCGATCCCGGTAGGAAAAACATCCGGTCTTGATGCCAATATAAAATTCAAGTTCATAGCTAACCATCGGATTATTCGTCAGTGGGCCCGGTAAATCCCCCATCCTTATGAATTCCATGGCACATTTACGCATTCACTCAAACCCTGCGGCAAACAAAACCACACGTCTGTCAGTATCAATCTATATTTAAATTGATAAAAAAGATAACATCCAATGAGCAATTAAAGAACTTAGTACTGAATTAGCAGCTCTTAGAAAACATCTTGAAAACAAGAGCATCGAAACATCAACAAAACATCTTGTAAAATAGAGCGAAAAGTAGTACCCTGAACCCGGTTCCGCCTTAACCGAAGTCCAAAGCTTTACCTACTTGGCTAGAGAAACAAAGTACATTTTTTTCGGAATAGATACTACGCATAAAAATATCCTGACCTTTTAGAAAGGTATTCTTTGATTCTTTCCGAATTACCCTCATCAATGGGCGCAGAAAGAATGATTTATCAAGTGTTACTATAAAGAGTTCATACCAATAAACCTATTCACTTATACGAGTGGAGAGAGTAAAATCAGATTGGGATATTTCATTACAACTTACTTTGAGTTCCATACGGCTTTTTGCCGTTCTGGTAGCAATGTCATATGTTAAAATTTAACGTTAAGAAAATTGTATCTTTTATAATCCGTGTGCTCCGGTGTCTTCTTTCTCGAATATTTCCTAGAAACCAGGAACAAATGAAAAATTGCTTGATTTCATACACCAAATCTGGACAGTCCTTGCGGTAACCTTAGTTTTAAGTATTTCAGGATTTTCTCGCGCATCATTTTCGTACGGCATTTGTTTCCGTTTGATTACTAGTCGACGTCTTTCTCTTACCATCGATTTCCTCTTTTTTGTTTCCCTCGCAATTACATATCACCACATTTTTTGTATCTATATCTTAGATTTATATATACCTGCATCTACATGGACACCCGGCAAGCCTTCTTTCGGCGAGTGGCAGGGGATGTAAACACCAAGCGTTCGAGTTACTTCTTTAGCTTATTGCTTTCGCGTATCGTCCGTGGAAAGAATTTATCCCTGAAACGGCTTGACCTCGCATCTATTTCTCTTATTTAACGCTCAAATCGACCGAAGTAGCAGAAGGGGGTCGTATAGTACCATTTACGTCTTACACAAATGTACTTTCTCTAAATTAATCAAGCAATCGCAGCCTGGCTTCTAAACTCCTTTCTTTCAAGGATTCCCAATCTGAGTTTGAAAGCAGTCTCGTAGTGCTTGTTTTTTTATCACTAACACTATTACAGCACTAACAAATCGTATCGCTTTGCGCTGTACTTTTTCGAGTTTGTGGGCGCACGTTTTATTCGCTGTATCCTATACGTTCACTTATTAATTCTGAAGGAAATATTCTCGGGTTTCCCACCGGGTCGCGTTTCTCCATGTTGTCGACGTTTCGGCTGCATACGCTCCAGCCATCATCAGGAACTGATGTTCAGCCATCATCAGTTCCTGATGATGGCTGGAGCGTATGCAGCCGAAACGTCGACAACATGGAGAGACGCGACCCGGTGGGAAACCCGAGAATATTTCCTTCAGTCTACACGCCGGGAAAGAACCACTTCTTACTACACTTATTAATTCTGTTTGGTTTCAAACTCCATTGTCCAGAAACGCACTTTCTTCAACGAGGTTCGAACATTTGGAGCTGAAGAAAATCGTATTAAATTAAACTCTTAAGGAAAAAAATCTCGTGTTAATCCAAAACATATTTTTGGGAATTTTAAATCGAGAAATGTAAAATGATCACAAAAAAAACAAATGAGGGGATAGACGTCTCCGAACGAATATTGTTTGTAATTGTGTGGGGCATTATTGTGCATGCATACTGTTGCTTATTATTAGGTACTATATTTAAAATTTCTTTTATATTCAGCTTTAATTGACGAAGAATAATATGTTCTGATATTTTTTGCATATGATTACAACTTTCACAATTTTTACTAATCTTTATGTAATCTCTCTCTCTTTCCTTTCACTCTCTCCTTCAATTTTCGAAGAATTTTCACTCCTTTTCGTGGGGGTTTTCCTGCAGTAGAAACATTTTCTCTTTTATAATCAGTCTTTTTTTCCACAAAACCATTCTGTCTGTCCTTCCTTTATTCCGATTTCCCCTGAGCTTATTAAATGTGTATGTATTGTAGCTTAAAATCTCATAATGTTAAATATTTGTACAAGCTTCTGAAAAGGTTTAAATGGAAGATGGGACTCTCTGGTCTCAATTTTGCACAATGAAAAAGAAGTTTGTAATGTAATGTAATCATTGCTGCTTGTCGTTAAAGCGAAGAGCATCGGTGGAGTTGGAATTTTTTTTCTTTGAATTTTCCTAAAAGTGAGTTGAAGTTTGCTGGTCATTCAACTTTTATCGTTTCCGTTACGCAATAAATAACGATATATTATATCCAACGTATTGGGGAAATAATACAACAATGCCACCAATAGTGTGGATAATTAAGGGGCGTGAGTTGTCTCGCCAGCCAAATGATTAATCGACTATATTAAAGCGTGTCAATTAAATGTAACCCGCAGACAGAAGATCTTTGGGATTAGACAACCTTCACCTTGCATGAAACACTTCTCAATAATAAACTACTTCAAATGTAGTGCTTAAGAGATGACGGAGGGGCAATGTTCCCGTGCTGCAGCAATAAAATGGAAGATGCGTGCGCGTGTTGAAAATGGCATTTGTGTGTTGGGGCAGTAATTGAGTGTGCGAATTGAGGGCAATGGGGATCGGATAAATCAAACTGCATCGAAGGCACGGGCTGGTACGTTAACTGGAATTATCTCTAAGAAAGCGTTTGCACCTGGCGAGGGGAGGCCTCCTTGGCAGATGACCTTTCCAACGGAACAGAGGCACTTGCGCGGAGACCGGTTTCCTTCCGATTCATTACCAAATCTGATAGTACTAAAAACGTCGTTAATCAATTTACACCCACACGAATGAATGAATAAACTCTTTATTAAGGCGGGCTTGGGCCAAGTTGGCATCTATTCCATTTACCTCAACTGCAAATGCATAAGTTAAATTTTATATTTAAAGTTAAAAGAAAAAATACAGCCAAAAATGATTTGGGTTAGTGGAAAAAAATATTCTCGATTGAAAGTTGAAGAGAACAAAAAAAAAGACAAAAGAAATAATGTATTCATTACCAGTGTGTGTGCGACCACAACAAATCTTTGTTTTTATATCTATCTATTTCTAGTTATATGTATTAGTTTTACTCTTTCACACTCTACCTGTTTGTATTTCGAATTATTATATACTGTGTGTAGCATTTTTCCAGTACTTATTGTTGTCGTATCGTTGAGATATTTAGACTTTTTTGTTAGATTTAAGTTAATTTTAGTCAATTATTTTAAATTTTTTAGTTATTATTTAATATTATTACCATACTCAGAGGTTAGGTGGAAGAGAGGCCATTTTGGCCACACCTCGCCGTAGGAGTAAACGATAGTAATAAGAATTCAACTATGCGGGAAAACAGCCAAGGAGGAATTGAAGAAACCCCGCGAAAACACTGAGTGAACGATGTAATAAAGAAGAAAATTTAATTAAAATTAAAATTAATGGAAAAACTTTAAAAACGTTATAGTAAAGTGAATAAAAATCATACAATAATGATATACACGCACTTTACATTATTATTTAAATCAATGACTCACACAATTCATCGATATACATAGAATTAACATATAAGGTCTACATACTTCACGTACATAGTCAAATTGATTAACATGACTTGACTTGACTTGACTTGTTGTTTATTTATGCTGGGCCAGATGAAGCCGAGTGGCCCCCTCTTCCCCTGGCCCAGCGCAAATACTCCACAGAAATCTGATGGGATTACCTCCTCATCTTGCACTAACCTCTTTCAATATTCGTGTAGAATTAATTATTAATCGTTGTAGATCTCAAGCTGACGTTTTCCATGTAAAATATTCCAGATAATAATTCCTAAACAAGAGGAATAATACAATAGACTAGAATACAAACGTCTTTATTATCGGGCCAGATTGGTATATCAAGTCCCTTCTTATATCCAACGTAATTAATTTTTCTAATAGGAAAGGATAAAGCAGTTAAGGAAATGGAATAAAATGTAGAAACTGTGTATCGATAAAAACCTTAGTCAAGGGCTTAGGAAAAAATTCGAAAACAGGAAAACGCCCACAAGAAGGGGCGTGAAAAACCTGCGAAAGTTATTGATATTAATATCTGAATTTTTAACTAAAGAATATTATTTGTGTAACTTGAGAAAAATAGGAAAAACTCAAAGCAAAGAAAATCAAGAAAACTCAAAATAGGTATCTTTATACGATACAAATTTATGTAATAGTTACTAAAAACATTAGATCGCCAAAATGGATTGAAAATTGCGGTCGGAAAAATACAACGGCAATAAAGCTAAGATCAGTAATTATTACTCATACAACAAGCAAGGACAAAAGAGAGGGCGAGACAAAAGATATAGCTGGATAGCGGGGTGACTAAATGAAGAAAGAAGAATATCTTTGTGTATTTGTTTTAAGTAGATAGTACTGGAGGCTTAAGTGTATCGGAATTGTACAGTTAGATGCGGTATTTGAAATTGCTTTATCACTTGATTAAAATATATTTTAAAGGAAGCAGAACAAATTGAGGAGTTTGTTTTAGGAGGAATTCAGGGATTACATAGATTGCAGACTGTGGCGACGAATGTCTTATGGAAAATTTCTGTTCGGTGATGAAGAATAAGGAGTTTCTTGCAGCCTCCGGTGCATATCCATATATAAGGTGTTTAAATCACGTGTTATAATCGGATTAATGAGGGAAAAAATTCGCAATTAATTAACCGAAAAATTACACTTTCTCTCCGCAAATATTCCCGCCGCCGATATCTCCAACACCTCTCAATGTTTCCCCCACTTTTAACACTTTTCATAATTTTCGCGCCAATTCGTCCGATGCTCAACTTTTTTCCGCTGCATTCCGTCCGAACCTCAGGATCTTCCATTCTTCATTTGGATCCACACACAAACGAGCGTTTTTTCCATCGGCCACAAATGCGTCCACTGCCCCGCACAAACACTAACATTCGACCACCCGAAAGCATTTGCGGCAAAAACGGATTAAAAGATTGATGAATATTTACGTTCCGATCCGTCCCCCTCCCGGCGGCGGCGGCGGAACTTTTTTAAAAACGACATTGAAAAAAAAGGGCGAAAAAATCGGGACGATAAAAAAGTCTGCCGAAGTGACCCGCGCGGATTGCTCCCCATTCGCCCCTCCTTTTTTAATTTTAACGCCGCGATGACAGATCTCCAAATGCCATGTGTCAAAAGTGGAGATTATTCGCTCAATTGTGCCCTTCGTTTCTGAGCGAGTGCCCGGAAATATTCATCGTCTTCTCCGATGTCTTTTGGGTAGAAAAAGTCTCTCCGTTTACATCCCAAGTTGAAGATATTTTCATCCGAAAAATTTGTAATTATTGTGCGGGAAATAATGAATCGGGGTGATATAATGAGTGAATGAATAAAGGCCATTATACCTGTATAAAAGGGTGTTTAACAATGGCTAAGGCATACGAAATTGATCGGCGGAAGCAGAGTTGCTTAAATAGCGTATGGAAGATTGCGAATTGTTTCAAAGGAAATAGAATAAAATTGAAACGTGTTTACTGTGGGAGGTATTAGGAATACGAAGCCCCCTATTATATCTAATCCATTTAATTAAAAAAAGGAAAGAATAGAGCACAAAAAAGTGAAAAGGAAGAAAATATCAGTGAAACCTATGTGAAGAGCTTACGAAAAAATACACCAAAACAGGAAAACGCCCACAAAAAGGAGGGTGTGAAAAACCTGCGAAACCTACTGATAGTAAAAGCTAGTTTTTAAACTAAAGAAAATTACTTCTATAACCGGATTAGAAAGGAAATCTCAATTCAAATCGCAAAAAAATCAAAAAAATACAAAAGATAAAAAAGACATGGAACTGCATGGAAAAGTAGCAGAAGTAATGTGAAATGTGCTTCGACAGCTGAGATCATTTCGCACTTGAGCTCCGTACGGGAATTGAACCCAGGACCGCTTTCACCGAAGTCGGAAAAGTTTCTACACCAGAAGACATTAAACCTTGAAAAATACTAAACAAATTAAATAGAGGTTAAAATATACAATATGATTTTATGTAATAGCTACTAAAAACATTAGAATCGCTAAAATGGATTGTTAATGGCGTTCAAAAAATACAACAACAGTGAAAAAGTAAGGCCAGTTAAGCTAAAGGGAGAGGAAGACCGAGTGAATTATAGGCTAATGTGGTGGAAGAGATTCTGGTGAAAAAGAAGTGCCAACCAAGCATTAAGAATTTAAAGGAATTGATGAAAAATGAATTGATGTAAGCGAAAGTTGTATGTAAAGATAGAGAAGTGTGTAGAAGTATTGTCAATAACCACTGCATATAGTTTACCCCGAAAGCAAATATTTGGAGTGGAATGGACGAGTGTAAATATTTCATGAGCTTTGAGAAGTTGAACCTTAAGAAGCATCCGCAAGGGAGAAGGGCGGACTTCAACCTACACTAACATGCAATCTGTTCAAATCTTTCCCTTAAGAAAACGCAAAACGTCATATTCTTTCCCATTTCACCATTTAGATTTTCCTATTTCCTATAACTCGTATATTTTCCACACATCCACTACAAATCAAAATAAGACTTCATAAATGTTTGGTATAGTCATTGATTATTTAAAAAATTCACCAATTGTTATATTTGTAGGTGTACTCGTAACTACAGCATTCCTCAAAGTCCGGCCAATTTTTTTTTAATTATACATTTTGTATGCAGCCACTACCCTCGTTCAATATCTGTCACAGCGCCCAAATATCTCCTAATCCAATGAGTACTTTCATTAAAGGGCTGTAATTAAATGTTAAAAATTATTACGGAAAATAATATTTATTTTTAGAAAAGTAAAGCAGTGTTTCTTTTGATGTTGTTAACGATATAACCCCATTTTATCAAATGTTGATACATTCATCCTCAGTTGCCTTTGTTACGTAGCGTTTAGATGGTAGAAAAATATTCGTTTTAGCATGAAATAGGCATGGGTAGAAAAGCATATATTTATTTTGAAGCATAAAGACCAGTATAGGTTGACAAATAAATCGATCCACATTGAGAACCGAATGAGATTACTCTTGTAAATTTTTATCCTACCTTCAAAACTCCTCAGGTAGTATATCTCTGAATATGAAATGCAAATATTTCTTTTTGATAACAAAAACACACAAATAACTGTTTATGTAAAGATAAAATCAGTGAAAGTACATATCTGTGTAATATTAATTTACTTAGTTCATGCGCACAACCAATATATGCTAAAATCGAAATGTAGATGTTATAAGTTCCATTTTTTCCGTTCCGTGGTGATATTAACTCCTCGAATTCAACCTCGCCTTTGATTTTTCAAGTCATTCATCACTCCGACATTTTAATCGAGAATCGAGTTAATACAGTTTTTTCGTTTGTCACGGATCGAGTATTCCAACATGTAAATTATTTCGGCGGAATAAAAAATCGGGAGCAAAACTTTTTCAAAAATAACTCGATATGTTTCACGACTGACCGCGCGAAAAATAAATAAAGAATTCGGGAGAAAAATTTCATTCGATGATATTTTACCGCCCGATATCGGCGATTTAATTTATTAACCAGATTAAGGGGAGCACGTCGCACGAAAAAACCGAGTCTGGATTTTTTCACACTTTCGCTAACCTCATTCCGACGGCGAATATTCCACTCTTTTTCCCTTCTTCCTCACTTAATCCCCAATACACTCGATCGTCTATATCAATCCCATGTCTCGCATTTATTTTTCGAAAAAATTCTCCCATTCCTCTCTCCCCTTGTCTTTATCGGGACTGATGCCCCTCCCCTCCCCCTCCCCCTTTACGCCCCCCCAATCGACCTGTTGCGCGGTGACGGAGATGCAGTAGCAAATAAAAACATTTTCTCGTTTTTCCCTGGAAGAGGCAAATGAAGAACGATTTGGCCAAATTATCGGAAACCTTTCCGTTTTTTCTATTCTCGTTCCCGAATTCTCCGTCGTAGTCTGTGTTGTCGTATCGACGGAATGATTTCGAAGTTTGAATATCACCGCTTTTCTTAAAATCAAACGTTTGCATCGATGCTTATCGCTTATCACGTTCTGAAAAATCAATTGCATCTTCACACGATCTGTCTTTTTGAATTCGATATCATTAATCGAGACCAAAGTCCAAACAAATTCCAAAATAGTCATCAGTTATCACTATCATACAAGTGGAAATAATGCACTATTATATCACTACTAAACTACGTGATTATCCTACGTTGATATTTGATACTCATTATGAAATATTGACTACGGCAGCCAGCCCCATATGTCTTTTTAAAAGTCATTCTTTGACGATTGTTCATTTTATAATGCAAAAGTTCTGTTCTGTATGTATGCTGTAGTAGTAGTAGTATTGTGAAAAGTGCTTCGACTGCTGAGGTCATTTCGCACGTAGGCTTCCACCGGGAATCGAACCCGGGACTGCTTTCACCGAAGTCGAACGCGTTACCCACTTGGCTATTCGGGAGCCCGTTGTAGCTTTTCTGTTATTTATATCGAATAAATAGCCTTTCAAATGACGTAAACTCTGAAATGCATTGATGTGTCGCCAAGTAGCATAACCCCAAAAACCCCTCCGGGCGTGGATGCCTTGACATCAAGGCAAATCTATAGTTAGCTCCAAAAAATATATTTGTGCTTGAAATTAATTAAAAACAGTTTCAAAATATTTAAATAATAGTAAATTATCAAGAAAGGTAAAAAATAATAAGTCTCGCGTCTGAGACAAATTTGCTGAATTATAATTTGAGTGGATTAAGAGAGAAACACCTTAATAGCATTCACAGCCGATTTTTGATGACCCGTTTCGCCTACGTGTTGACATCTTTTGATTATCATAAATGTTTCGAAATCTTCACATAAAGATACTAATAAGAATTTCGCCTTAATTTATTGGGCGTTCACCATTTTTACAATGCACCCTTTAATGAGCACACCAAAAATCCATGTCCTAGATTTGAACTCGGAAACACAGAATTACTATCTTAGAACGCTAACCACTACGCCAACAAGGCTGGTAATGATGAAGATATCAACGGCTTACAAAACTGGTCATTAAAAATCTGCTTTGGATGTTACAAAACGATTTTTCTTTTAAGATACGTGCTGTGAAATTCCACGAAACTTGATCATATCAATTTTATGACGTTAGTTAATTCAATCCCTTAGTATTTATTACTTATATAACACAACATTACCTATATTATTACCCATATGAAACAACAGTTGAATTCAGAAAAAGGGATAACAAAGCAACTCCTCATCCTAAGAGACAGGATGCTTCGTAATTCCCACAGTGGATTTTCATCGACTAGTTGCAATCATCTGGTAAATATATATATATATATATATATATGGGTGCAAGACTTTCAGTTAAGTAATTCCGGTATAAATCTGCTTGTATAGCCGTACTCGCTTCCAAAACAAAATTAATATATCCTAGCGTGACTTAATGAAAGTCAACACACATCTCAATTGTCATCTCATTTCTCCCAATAAAGACGTTTGTGTTGTTTGTATCTTGAAAGAAAGAGCTCGTGAACTTGTCAACTAAAATCTACTCTGGGAATCACGAAGTGTTCTTTTAAGATGTGTGTTGATTTCCTCGAAGTCACGATTGGACATATTAATTTCATTTGAGCATCTCCTCATAGTTTGAAGATACTTTTCCACAGTGCATTAGTGGAAACAGTACATAACCCGTCGAGTCATCACTCTTCCGTCCCATCGATCAGTTGCCAGCAAATTTAGAACCGGCCCAGGCGTTGCTCACACGTTACCATTTCCGAACCTCATTTCCTGCGGTTTGCCCCATTCGATCGCCATTCCAACTTTCTAAATGGAACACAAGTCTTTCTCTATGACCGCCGTTTAACTTGAGCAAGTCTTTCCCCAAGTTTCCGAAGGCTGCGTGACCCAGGAGCGTTTGCTCGATTGATATCATCTCTTCGTGACGCACCACCGCCGTACGCCCTCTTTTGCACTTCCCCAATTCACTCATCCCACACCAACGTCAAGCCCGTCCTTCTCGCATAAACATGCTCAGCTGTTCGCATATACCTCATACCTCCTCACCTCACTCTACTGTGTAGAACTTTTCGGGATTTAGCAAAGAGGCAATTTGAACCCCTCTATCGCCAGCAATAGCTACTGAAAGTCTCGAGGAGGGAATGAGGCTTACTATATTTGATGAGGAGTGAGGTAGTTCGTCTACACATTCCTTCTCACATGAACACCTTCAACTGTTCGCATATACCTTATTCCGAATACCTACTCGCCTCACTCGATTGTATAGAACTGTAAGGTATTCAGTTAGAGGCCATTAGAACCTCAACCCCTTTCTAAATACCAACAGCTACCGGAAGTCGTGGGGAGAGAATGAGGCTTACTAGTTTAGATGAGGAGTGAGGTAGTTCGCCTATACTTTTCTTCCTCACATGAACACGTATAACTGTTCGCTTATACCTCAAGCCAGTAAATACATTGTATATAACTGTGAAGTATGTATCTAAGTGGCCATTTTAACCTCTACCATTAGCTACCGGAATCCCTGGAATTGAATGAGGCTTACTAGGGAAGATGAGGAGTGAGATAGTTCTCCTACGCTTTCCTCACTGAGCGGTGATTCAATGAGCGAATCGTAAGTATAGCACGGTTACAGTAAAAATATGGCTGCATGTTAGTCTTCAGCAATTCTCATACCTCAGTTGCTTTCGTACTATCTAACCCATGACCAATGCTGAAACTAAAGTAAAGGAAAGTACATTCTTCTCTACCCTAATCCAAAAGACAAATGGAAAACGTTCAACAATATATGGAAGTAGTGATAGCGCACAAATTATAAGCTGTACATCTCTGGAGTTGGTTTTTAGCGTAACAAACAACTCTCTACGTATGTACTCTCCGTCACCTCTATTTTTCACCCCAAGAAAAGGATCTAGCAGCACCATCAACCAAAAACTTTAACTCAAAAAAGATGAATATACAAATGTTAAACTATTATACAAACGCTTTGAAAGGAATGACTATTAACGGGGATTTAGCGAAATCTCTTAGCGAAAGGATAAGGTTGAAGCAAGCTATATCGCAACAGCGTTACAGCTAAAAATTCAACATAGTATAAAAAAAGCAAAACTAAGTATATTGAAATTTTAATGAATTTTCGGTGGAATTTAAGGCTCACTTCGACTTTTTCCTTCGCCACAAAGATGGCAATGATGCGTCAAATCAAATCGCCTACGTATCATTTTTCTATTTATTTAAATATGAGTATATTATATACGAAATAAATGTCAAGTGCTTGACTAGCAGCATTTACAGAGTAAAATTACATTGGGTGGTAAAACAATATTTACTAAGTCAAGCTATATAATCTGCAAAATATTTAAACTCGCTATTCCCGAGAAGAAAATTCTTAAATTATTCAATTTTCGTTCGCAGGATTCCATCGATACATATTTATAAATCAAGTAACGATTATATTTTTCTTTCCCACGTCATGTAACTGAAAGACACTGGCAGAAAAATGAAAAACATGAATCAAAAATGGAAAAACTCCCAAGCATATATACTTTGTCATTTAAATGCACTTGCATAATTCAGATGATGATCCAATGGGGTCGAAACTATGGTCGTAGAATAAACTTTCTGCGGTAAATGTAAAAATGTGATTTTCATTTACTTCATGGTTGAAAACTACCACAAAATCGAGGCCTATTTAGTAGATTATATCAAAAATACTATTTTAAATAATAGAAATACTAATTCTTAGATCGTTTCAATTACCTGATGACAGATAGGTCTATAAGGTGTAACTTATGGTAAAATAAAACTTTGATAAAGCAAATGGTTATTACCGGTTATTTTCTTCGTCTGTTCCTCGAGAATTTTTTCATGTTTTGAGAGGTTTACATTTTCTACATAAAACGGCAGGCAAAACTAAAAGATAGTAATGACTTACCAATAAAATTACTTAAAATTGCTTCACCGCCTCGACTCATTCAGGAATTTGCGGGCTGCACGCATGGGGTGATTTTTCCCTCCTCCTCAACCGACTACACACTCTCGACCAGTCCTCAACGAAGGCTGCAATGTCCTTCCGACCCTTTTTCGTTTCATAACAAATACTCCATTCGATATAATGTCCACCTCTTGTCTTCGGAAGATATCCCATCAGATCAAGCCTTTGCAACGACATTTTCCATTTGGTAAACACAGTTATCTTCGTAACTTTCCAGGTAAGCAAAGTGAAGGACAAGGGCTTCCGTAGGTACGCGTCTCCTAGTCGAGGCAATTTTCGACTTCTTTTTAAAAATACACGTAACGTAATGTGTAGAGGTCGTTGGCTACTTTGCTTAGTGTCTTCGGTGCCTCCCAAGTGGATGTGTTACAATAGTGGTGAAGGATGTTAGCGGACCTGTTTTGGATTGATACGCTACTGTGCAGTGGTACGGATTACACAAATAATAGAAAGCACACTGTTAGTTCGTCCCTGGCTTTATCAGCAGAGGAATTGGTGGTTAAATTCCTCCCAGCTAAACGCCCTAGTGACCACCACTTTTTGTCCCTCTTCCGGAAGGCGTAGTATGGCACGAATTATGACTGTTCTTAAGTCACTGTTCTAACCTTCAAAAGGTTGGAATTTCATGGACTTCAATTGGAGGAATAAGGAGAATGCTCCAAAACCTTCCATTACCCACTACATTGAAGATCCGTCCAAGCGATGGTATTGAAGCACTGTGTATTATCGTGGATGGAGCATTAAGGAGGATAGGAATCACCAATTGAAGGAGACACCGATTCTTCCTGGGAGAGTGATGATTGTTGTGTGAATGAAAATAGAGGTAAGCTGCATCAACAGTACGCCAAAGGGGCACTGTATTACTACTCCGTGATGTCATAGGCCTCATTTGATTAAACCCACTGTGAGATTATCAAATCATATTTATATTTTCTTTTTGAAGATAAAGAATAAAAGTGGAAAGTGGAGTTATGATTTTTATTCGAGCAGAGTCATTCCCAATCAGGATGTTTTGCGATTATCCATCTTCCGAATAACGCTCTGTATCCAAATAAGAAATGTTTGCAACTGAAGAGGGACATCTCCATGGATGTTTAACTGCCTTTGTGGAAAAATCGTATCCGTTTGACGAAATAACACTTTTCAATTTCTGTTTTGAGGGCTGAGAGCAACAGTTATTGTTAACAGTTAACATTAGCGGATATTATTAACACTTGTTTATCAAAATTGAACCCCTACACTTTTGGGGTTGTTGTTTATCATACACCAAACGCCCTCATTTTTTGTGATTATTCACACCTTCGTTTAAACTTAGTTTTCTTAATTAGGGCTTATGATAAACATTTTAATTAATTTATTCGTAATTACGTTGCAATTTGGCCCTCTGGCAGGGTGGCAACCCTGGAGAGGAGTATAGCATAAAAATCAATTTTGATAACAATTTCCTACCATTCGCCCAAAGACGGTGGGTAAACCACTACAAAATCTTTCGTAAGCAATACATTACATATAAAATTTAAACATTAAAATTAACATAGCACAATAAATCATCGGTTACCAGTAAAATAATTTTCTAAAACTAATGTCTAAAAATGAAATAGTTTGCCCAGTTAAAGTAGTCATACACATCGATTCCATGGGAATTACCTCCAATGCGCTTTTTCCTGTGTATGATTTAGAATACGAGAAGGGAAAGTGATAATAAATATTTTGAATCGTTGCAAAAGATTGAAATACTTTTGTCTCTTTATCATTGCAGATGGTGTTCGATGGAATACAGGCGGCGGACGAAGAAGAATGCAGTCCTAACCAACTGGTAAGTAAATATAAGAGATATAAGGGAAGGTAAAGGTGTGACGAAGCCGTAATGGGGCGTAATAGTAGGTTCTAAAAGGGTACGGATGAGGTCGGTTTGGATAAAGGGGAGGATGGGGTAACGTGAGAGGGGGAAAGGGGCTAAGATAGAGGGAAACGGCAGGGAAGGCTGGAGTGTGGGAATGAGAGGGTTGGAAAAGGGGAGTTTGCTGCTTTGGGTATGTGGTGCAGTGAATTGAGGACTGAGCATGTATTGTGTGGTCTCTCGGCCTTATTCTCCTTACTTTAAATGGAGTTATTACATTCGCTGTTAGATTATATTTTTGGAAAGCAAATTGTGAGATGAACAATCATTAGCAATCATTCGTAAAAGTGTTTGGTTAATTTCGATACACGTTCGTCGAATTTTTGTAGGAATGTTACAGACCTGCCGATCTTCCTATGCAGTTAAATTTTTCAGTTTTTTTATAAATCAATTGTTTTAATTTCTTTATTAATTTCGCAAAAATTAGCCCAGATGTCTATATTTCCTCCTAACATTCAGAATTAACCTTTCTTTGTCGTAGGGAACTCTAAAATGTCTTTGTTTCATTCTCAGCCTCAGAAAAGAACTGAATAAATTTTCGGAGTTTTTTTTTATCAAATGCAAATGCGTATGTTTGCGTATTAGATGAATACAGTCCAGGGAAATCTGGTGGAACTTCATAACGATGAGAGTATTTATTACAATACGTGTATAAGCAAGTCCACAAACGGACCGTTTGTGGACTTGCTTGTATGTACACGTATTGTAATAAATACTCTCTTTGCGTATTAGTTCTTGTAATTTCATAACAATCCCGAAATTTCGGGACGAAAGAATTGTCAATCCCGAGAATCTCCCGGGATAGTAATTTTAGTCAAATTGACGGTAAAAATCTTACAGATTATTCTCATTTTCAGTTAGTTTTTTATTGATTTCTAAGCTGAAATAAATTAATATAATATGAATTAATTTTTTGTTTAAATCGCATGCGTCACAAATGAATTAATTACAAGCAATTTTAAAATAGTACTTATAAAACTGACTCTATGTTAAAAGTAGAGGTTAGAATTTCAGCGTATTAATTGCTCTTCAATGTATTTAATCTAATTTTTGCAATCCATTCCTCTTTTTTTAATTTTTTTAGAGCTCAAATACGACCATACTCTTTCAAACATCACCTCTTGTCCTCACATGACGTGGATTAACCCGAAGGAAATCTTAGTGATGCGCGTTTTCGAAATGCGCTCCGTTATTATCCGGAAAGCAGTTAGCGTTGTTTTAGACGCTCGTCACTCACAATCCTTTAGCAGTTCCCCGTGTTCTCAACTCGTACGAATTTAGTCTTAACCACGCCCACAACACGCGATCTCAAACGGATACGCGGTTTTCCTCGAGTCATCTTCTTCCCACCACATTTCCTCTTCTCTCCTTCCTCAGGTCCACTGCCTTTTCTCTACAAATGTTTGTACACATGGCAACACTGTTTATGACTTTTCATTTTGGGAGAATATTTAGATTTATCATTGCATCTTTAAGGTTTAAAATCGAAATGTGGAACCAGAAACAAAATAAAAGCATTCTTGCCTGAGAGAACCCGAACCGATAAATTAAAATTTATTAATCTGAACTTCAACTGAAAACTCTTATTTCTTAAGCGTCGAATTTCAGTTTGTTTTCTTATTACGTCTGTACAGTCTTCAGACTGGAGGCTGCTTTTAACCTCATCCCTCCACCATAAGCAACGAAAAGCTTTGGAGAAGGGGCTCAGGTGACTAGAGAAAATGAGGAGTGAGGTAGTTTGCTACAACTTTCCTCACTGAGACAGAATGCTGTAAGAGGAACAAGACCATGAATGGAGCACAATGACTCTACAAGTAACACTTTTCGTAAAAATCGATAATCAAAAACCTTAATTAATTCAGCATTACTCATACCTCGGTAGAATTTACATTATCACAGTTATGATTAAGACCAAGACAAAAGGATATTAAAGGTATATTTTTCTCTCTCCTGTACCAAAAGACTAATGAAAAATAACCTTTAGAACATGGTAGCAGAACCGTTATAGCAGTTATATATACCGGTCCAGTGGAAAGGGTGACTTGTAATAACTTATTTACATGTTTATTCATTTATTATTTATGAATAGCTATGAGCTATGCAAAACTATGGAGTCAAAGACAATACTTCTACTAAAATGATAATGGAATTATTTTTCTCTTAATTAAATGCTTATTTAATTATAAAATAAAGTGCTAATCGTTAACCGGACACTTACAACTCGACCAGTCTCATTTCGGCGTATGCATTCCTCACTCACTCATAGTTTCCCCCCCTACCACCGTTTACGAGTATGTTAATCTATGTGCATACTATCTATATACCTTTACATCGTTCCCTTTTTGTTTATTTTAATTCACATATCTTTTATTCGTTCTTTTAATTCGTCCAAACCCTGCGAAACCCCCTTTCGCATTCAACTCAGTGTTACGTATTTGGTGGTATTTGTACACATTTTGAATTGAATGTTACGCGCACTCAGTTTCGCCAACTTCACCAATCGATTTGTATTTACATCACCATTGACGCAAGGAACTGCTTTCCCTGCGTGTGTGGATCTGAAGAAGCCCACACGCAACCGTTGCTCGATTGAGACCTCTCATTCAAATCTCCCAAACGAAATTCCCTCCAAGAGAATCCGACCAAAAGAAAAGCTACGCGTTCCATTTTCCCGAATCACAAAGAACCGGAATCTATAGTGCCTTGTGATCAGGAAGATGGGATGCTCTTTTGACTCCCCATTCTTACGCCAAATTTTCCGAGGGGTTCCTTCGCCATTGTCATTCCTCATTTGAGGAGATACGGCGCCCTCCCTTCTTTTGTTTTGCGCGATATCTCCGCGATATTGTGCCAATTTTCGTGATTGCGGCTTTTTGTCATTGAATCTTCCTGCTAAATATCTGTAAATGATTTCCCCGAAAGGTTTTCGAATCAACGTTTATTTTTTCCTTCTTATTACAAAAGAAGGAGTGATTTCTTTTCTCAACTACCCATATCGTAGTATTTAGCGTATTGAATTTGGTGTGCATTGAGTGACGTGTTGCGCTTACACACACACCTTAAGATCGAAATTGAAGAGAAATGAATTAAATCGCTAAATGAACATACGTATATGGATAATTTTCTCCATTTGATCTTCTTTTGACCTAAAGAACGACAGTGAAATATTTACGGCGTTTGTTACAAGAAAGTGAAGCCCAAAGGTTCCGCATTGAACGCAGAAAAGACCCCATTAGACCGTGGGCTTTTGGTCTCAGACTCCTGTCCAGGGCATAAAACTGAAATATTTATCGTACAGGTTCAGCTAAATAACCAAACATCATAGGTTAAGTGCTACCATATTTAATAAAATACCTGTACAGGTTTCCACTAACTTTACTAAATATGGTTAACCGATTCCACCAAGTCACTGCAGAAGTTGATTACCAAGTTGATTTTATTGATTCAGTTCTAGTTTCACTCCTACCGACGTTGTACCGGTTTGAACCGATTTTTTTTGGCGCTCCGACCATTGTAATATCCTTGTAAAAGCTCATTTCATTATGTCAAGCTTTCTTCCTGGGAGACAATATTACGCTACCTGTTAGAATAAAACTTGGTACGGGATAATTGCAAGTCGTAGCTAGATTACCTCGATTAATAAAACTTCCTCGAATTATATTAAACTAATATGAGCATGGTTGGGACCAAAGAAAACGGAGCGGTGTAAATAAAGGTTATCGGTTTCGGTTGGGTTTCGGTTTTTCTGTTCGATTTTCACTTTCAGTTCGGCTTATGTTTTCGGTTCGGTTTCGGTTTTCCGTTCCGTTTCTATTTTCGTTTTAGTCTCAGCTTTCTTCCGTTCGGTTTTCGGTTCGGTTTGGGCTTTCTTTTCGGTTTCAGTTCTCGGTTTGGTTTCGGCTTTCTCTTCGTCGTCTGTTTACGGTTTGGTTCGATGCCCTGTCTCTCGCATAGACTCCGAGAGGGCATCCAATGAAACAAATTGCCGTGTTCAAAGGCCATCTATAATGGCGACATTTACTCGAAAAAGGCGTCGACAGAGGCTCTTCCGCATTTGGCGTCAGCGTTAGGATGTAGTTTACTCGGAAGTCCTCTTACTTCGGCTCAAATCTTGGAAATGAGCGGCGCAAACAGAGGGAGATTCCGATTGATACGCATTTTTAAATGGCAATATTCTCTTCCATTTGAAGAGCGCTCTACGCACCAATGCCTCTTCCTTTCGTGCAGAGAAAACGCTCTTTAGTTACTCATTCCACCGTGTGTGCGCTGCGCTCCTTTCTTTTCATTCGCCATTCTTTTGTCTCAGACTCTTTCATTGCGTTCACTTGGAGCGTGGAACCCGCAATTTACCCCTCTTCTACGCCACCCCCCTCAGAGTAAGAAATCACGCGTAATTCGTGGAGGGGTTTGTTTTTAAACTTAAAAAGTTCTCTGGAATAAGGAGAGTTTCCTTACCCTTCGTCTCAGTGTTTTTGAGGTGATTAGAGAAATAATATCGCTAACTTAGCTATTGGATCAGTCTTGTTCGTTGACGTGGCCGTGATCTGGGATGAATGCAAGATTTGTTCATGGGGAAAGAGTTAAGCGCCATGGTGTAAACCCTGCAGAGCCAACAACCAAGGGGCAGAAATATTTCCTCCCAAAAGCTAATGAAAATATAGACCGATTTATTTTAACATGTATTTCTTCTGAATCTCCAGCGGTGTAATTATGGCATGATTAGGAGAGGCTATCATTTCGAATACTTTCGTTTATTCTTGGCTCTGTTCTTATGGGGGGTATGGACTCCCAAAACCACCCCCTTGGCCACGCCTCTGACCCTGATTATGTTAACGCTACTGAGGTGCACCTAGGCATTCGTCATGGTCACTCCTTTTTGAATGTTTCAAAAATTTGTTATTTAAATACTAAATAATAATAATATTCATAGGTAATTTGCTACACTTAAGAACTTATTCCATATATGGCATTATAGTTCGGTGAGGACAGCAAGACTCCAACAGAGTAAACAAATGCACTCCTCATCTTGCCTCATTCCCTGTCCAAATATTTGACTACTAATACTGCTGGAAATGCGGATCTAAACGATCTTGGAGTCGATGACAACAAACAAGCCGACTAGGAACATGCACTAGGAGCACATAGATATTTCTATTAATGGTAATAAAGAGAAATCGATGGAGACGAGGGGAGAGGGCAGATGATTATAACATAATTGAAAAGGCAAGCGAAGAGGTATGTTGGTAAAGAGTAGCTGGTTGACGGCAGAAGGTAGAAAAAACAGTCGAAAGTTACAAGAAAACTCAAACAGTTTCGCATATTAACGTTGAATCAAGTCGTTGGATAATCAATGTTACGTTTTGGACTAATAGTATGTGGAGAACCGTAGAGTAGCTGTAAGTAGGAACAGAACCTCTGACCAGTCCGACGGAGAAGGGGCAGAACTAAAGCTTGAAGGCAACCTTACTTATGAGGCTTACTTATACCTTTCCATTCCCTTATGCGGGAAACCAAAGCGCCTCACTAAATACGGAAGCGGCGAGAGATGCATGGGAGAATGGAAGACTCGTCATTCGTATTCTGTATCAGGGTTCTTTAACATACAACTAAAAAGTGACCCGCTGAAGGTTTTTAAATCTATTAGTATAACTTTAAATCTATAAGTATAGTCCAACTTTTCAAAGTTTGGAAATTAAAGTTCGATCTCGGAAACTCATATTCTTAGATGAATTAAGTGTACCAAAGAAAAACCGAATTAATTAACATTATCTTAGCTTTCATTCATTTTCTAAATACCTTGCCAGTCTCTTCGTATGTATATTTGTTATGCTAGTGAAATTAATTAGTTATTTGCATTCGTTTATGTTCTTTTTGGCTAAATTAATCCGCAAAACATAGTTATATTAAATTACAAAAAGCTTGGAACTAATTTAGCTTAGAGGGAATTGTAATTTGACAGTTTCATTGGTCCACACGTTTGATGAAATTCCGAAATGACCAGAAATGTAGAACAACCATGTTCTTCATCACCCCCGATAGCTATGACCATCGACCCTTACTGTACTTTAAATTTATTAAATTAATATAAAAATATAATAAGTGATGAAATTATCACATCTACACCTACGTAAATACTCTGCAAGCAACCTTTCGGCTTGTGGGAGTGGGTGTGAAAACCAAGCGTTCGAATCATCTCTTTAGCTTATTATTATCACGTATTTTTCATGGAAAGAATGAGAGCCTAAAAAAAATTCCATAATATCATAACCCAAACGATCACAGTCGATTATGATGGTACGAATCGACATCGGAACGATAGTCATTCTGGAATGAAATTCTGATGAAAAAAGTGGTCACGATTTTTTAAATGTTTCAGCAATTTTCCGTCGGATTTTGAGCAGAAAATCGGGTGACTTCGTTACCTTTTTCATGTTTTTTTTCTATTTTAAGTTGGAATTTCTCTGAGTGATATTATCACCCAAAGAATATTTGTTTCACGCTTCGATTATGTAAACATGCTGGGTGAACGTTAAAGTCGATAAAGAAAGCGTGTATTTCGCTCGTGGTTGATTCGACTTCACATTATGATCCTCCGTGTTCATGCGTGGCTTCAAGTGCAGCGCTTTTTGACTTCTTATATTGGCTTGTGAATAACTTCACTTGCTTTAATGACCCTTTTCAAGGGTGTGTTCTATTTTGTGGACATCAACCGATGCGAACGGCTGTCATTCTATGCGTTGTCGTTCTTCAAGTGTTTTTTCCACTCCCATGAAGAACGCGTCACCAATTTTTGTCTCCTCGTTTTGCATTCTGCATCCTTCTCCTTAAGCACGACTTTCATAGAGAGGGTCAGAATGTTTAGTAATCCTCACTGCTTTGTCCGCCATCTTGCGCGCACGACTTCCGTCTTTTTCAGCCCATTCACCTGATTTGAATGTCGCTCGAGTGCGCAAAACGCTCCTCTTTTTTTATCTAAACGATTACTCTCAAGCGCTACGGTTAATTGGATATTGCTCGGTGGAAGAGTTGAAAAAGGCATTCAGCGGAATCGGGGGCAGGTGAGGGATGCGGTTAATTAAAATGCGTAATGTTTTTGCTGCGGTTTGAAGTGCGGTTGCATCTTCGTCCCATTTTGAGTAGATTCTCTCTTTTTCCATAAAAAGGGATTCCGTGAATATTGCAATCCATTGAAATGCCCGAACTCGGACTGCTGAAGAGCCTTTGCTTCTTCACTATTGCGTCTATTTTTTATAGAGTACTTCAGAGTGCCGCCAGGTATTTTATGAATTTCACAGCGGTAACGAAGATAGTCTTACTATTTTATACATGGCAATGTATTTTTCCAGCAAATACTTTCCATGTGTTTATCTAATAATACCATGATAATTAGATATGATATTTGGAGTAATGAATTTTTATTTATCCTTATGCCGTTCAGTCCTCATTGAGGAGTGACGCAGGTGAGTAAACATTCATGGCAAAACAGATTTTATAATTTTTGTTGTAAACATTCTAAAGCAGGCGCCCACCCTGGGGGGTGGCTGACTGGCTTAAGCCTCCCACCAAAGGTTTATACCAGTATTTATTCAGAACCAAATTGTGGAGGTTTTTCTCGAGGAATATTTGGAATATTAAATTCTAATCTTTATAGGCAATACTTTTTATGCTGAGAATCAATTAATTCGTAAAGTTCTCCCATAATAATCTCCCTTTTACGTAGTCAACGTAAATGGAAGATTAGTGGTCACGAAACATTCAGTATTGAAACACAAAAAAGTACAGCACTCCCTAACTCTGGATGCACCCATAGTCTGATGCCTTGCCTAATACCAATTCTTAGAAGTACCATGTACTGGGAATTTGGCTCTTAGGGATTTGCACCCGTGTCCACCAAACAAACTTCTCAAGGGATCGTCTTCTTTCTTAACCAATTCCCTTGTTATCCATCTCATTACACATTTTATTATTTAAGTATTAACTCTTTGAAAATAAAAAAAGATAAAAGTCTGATTTTTCATTTATGTTAGTATAGAAAACTACCACAGCCAACTTAGTAGCTTCTACTATGTACACTTCTATGATACAAATTTTCTGCAATTAATATCTAACTTTTCACAAATATCTACAAAGAAATCAATCTGCGCAGTTAGTTTTATGGGGTACGTGAAAACAATCCATGTTAATGATCAGGATCACCATACCCATAGATTAATCTTAACATCCAATATTACTCTATTACTACCAGAATTTGTTACGCTGCCGGTCACAACGTATGAGTTTTCCATAAAATGAAGTGGTAATTTTTATTTTATTTTACCATTTTAAGCTAGTATTTTGGTATCACTGGCTATTTTGTTGAACTTTCCATCCAAGGTCACAAATAGGGCATTCATTGGAGGCTAGGTAAGTTAAAAATACCGTATTAATATCCATAGAAAACAGCGATTAGATCAATACCAAATCTCAGTATTTCATTTTATATCGATTCTGTTGATATTTCAGATTTATTTAATTATGAAGAATTTCCCTGCTTTGCGGAAATGTAACACATACAACGATAAGGCAATAAGTAACGGATACAGATTCATATGAAAAAATCATGCAGATATCAAGTGCGAAATTTTTTAAACAGTATAGTGTCCAGATTTTCACTACCATACCATTCCATTGTATGGTAGTGAAACATGGACTATAGGAATACTAGAAAAGAAACGGTTGGAGGCTTTCGAGATGTGGTGTTACAGAAGAATGTTAAAGATCAGTTGGACATGACGACTAACAAATCAGGAGATTCTGAGAAAAGTAGATGAAGTGTGGTCTCTGTGGAACACCTTGAAAAGAAGGAGGGATAAGTGGATTGGACATCTACTGCGGCATGAGGGATTGGTGAAGACCATAATTGAAGGAATGGTGGAAGGCAAGAACTATAGAGGAAGGCCAAGATTAGAGTACATGAAACAGATAATGGAGGACATGAAATGTAAAAACTATTGGGAATTGAAGAGGATGGCGGAGGACAGAGAAAGGTGGAAGACTGTCGCCAACCAATCCTGAAGGATTGAAAACCAAAGAAGAAGAGTGTCCAGAAGTTCTGCCCATATGTTTTGTCTATTAAACATACTTTCAACTGAAGAAACATTAGAGGCAGAGATGTCAATTTAATTTTGCCAATGCCGCTATACTTTCCCTGAAAAGTAGCCAAGAAGTCGATAAACTTTGAGAAAAGGAACAGTAGGTGTGGAAAATAGCGTGTTAATAATGGCATGGTAGGTCATTTTTTAGAATATCTGTCCGGAAAATGGGAGACCTGGGTTCGAGTTCCTGTCATGTCGCTATTTTCACTCCTTTCATTCCTTTGGGATTCAGCCGTAGGGATCTTCCGTGCTATGTTATTTACCTTCCTTTGATCATTAGAGAAAAGATTGCCAAGAGGTAGTTTAAAAATAGAATAGCTGGAATACGCCTCTAAAAATAGAATATCTGTTTATGAGTTAACCTAATTTAAGTATAATGTTGACTCTTTTACAACTTAACGGAATGCTATTTTAAAATAAGTCAAATGTTATATTGAGTGTTACATTGAGATTACGTAAAAAGGCGCAGCGTAACAACGTATCTATCGCCACAAAGTGCAAGATTTCGCTAAAAAGGAAAAAGTGTCTCTAAAATAAGGTAACACTTGGTAAATACAGAACAAAATCACTAAATTCGCAATTATGGTTAAAAAGAACAAAAGATGATCGGAAGAATGAAAGTATGAGAGCCGATATAAACTTCTATAATACTTAAAAATGTTGAAGTTTTATTAATGGCGATCTAATGGTATTTGGAAATGCAGGGATTGAGAACTCTTCTTACGAGGAACTTTCTTCCTCTTCGACGGGATGAGGAAAATCGAGAGGTTTCCTCGCATTAGATCGCCTCAATGGAAGGTAATTGCAGTACCCACAACTTCCATTCCGAGGCAAAGAAGTATGCATAAGGTCGCTTTGATGACACCAAAAGCAATCGGAAGTTTCTCGTCGTGGCCGTTAGCAGGGAGGCATCCGCTAATCGCTGTTTCCCTAAAGGGAACGGAACTGCAAGATCCCAAATTGATCCTTGAGAGGTGGCTTCGCTAGAAATGACCCTCTTTTCGAGCGCACCAGCTCCATGCATTGGTCCTTAATTTAGAATTCAACTTCAAATCTAGATAAGCTCCTTCAAGTAATTTTCGACGAAAGTTATGTCGCATGCACGTCAATGATCGCCGCTCGCCCATTGGTGTCAGCCGTTTGGTGAGGAATTCGTATTTAGCGCTTCCTTTTTTCATTCATTGTGGTGTAGTTTCAACTCTTTGCTTCAATTATTTCTTCCATATTTTTCACACATGTTCGAATGCGAAATATGTACGAACATGCGATATCAGCTCATGAAGAAACCTGGCACGATTTTTTGTTGCAAGAATGGACATTTCCGCTTTTCTTTTCTTAATTTGACTCTCATTTTTTTCCATAGCTTGAAATACTAATCAGTTATTTTAACTCTAACCGGTGAAAATCAACGGAAATTTCCGCTAGCTTTGGGTAGTGCGCCATTTTTCAGAAAAAAGCTAGGCTTCAATTAAAAATAATTTTTAAAATGCTTGGCTCATTGAGTAAACCTGAAATTGCAATCAATGGATGTTTAAATGAACAGCAATAGTCGCCGTTTCTTTTTGTAGAATATTATTTGTAGAATAAATCCAGAATAATTCGACAGTTTAAGAATTAGATGGCGAAATGGAGTAATCACTCGATCACTTTTGACTTGATTTGATATAATATAGTAGTACATTGATTAACAACGGTAATCCGTTCCAAGATTTTTGTCGTTAACCAAAACCATAGTTTTCCAAGGCGCAATTTTTCATAACCATACTGCATGTCAAATATGTATATACAACTCATTTAAATGCCATTAAAATATGCTACATATGATTTATCCAATTATATTTGCATAATCATAAAATAAGTTTTTAACTGTCAATCTTCATCAGAAGGAGTCGTTAGCCGAAGTCTTCGTCGTTATACGAGACATTTTTTATCGCTGCCATTCGTCGTTAACCAAGCATGTACCAACACTGTACAACGAAAAATAAGTTTAAAACTTGCTTTCCTTTGTCCTTTTTCCCTTGGTTTCCTTTTTCCTTTAATAACCTAATTGGAATTCCTTAGAATTTTATGGATCATATCGATGATATAAAATGTCGATTTTAAAATACGCAACTTGTAAACTGCTCAAAGGTGTATTATTCATTCTCAGATGCACCTTTTCGAAATGTCGGCATTGTTTGTTTTCTTTTCCATTGCTTTTTTTGTATTTTTTTGATTGGTACATACAACATTTACTTAATAAATGGTTATTTTTATGATTAGCCATTTATGAGGTTTAATTTGTATTTAGTACTCGTGTTTAACTATTGATAAATGATTCTTATAGATTATTAATGAACGATTAAACACGAATGAATATGCTTTCAGAACTACTGGAACTCTCAGAGTATATTTTATCAAGTATAAACAAGGTTGTCAATCGATTTAATTAAGGAAGCCGTTACATGCCTAGTCCATCGTCTCCACAATACAGTCAGATACTGACAGCGAGAGTATTGTTCAAAGAACTCTATAAACTTCTGTCTTGTCGAATATCCAATCGTAGAAAAGAAGTTACTCTCAGTTTTCCTTTCATTCCCGTTCTGCGATGCGATGCTGTTTCGGTAGACAACGATTTGTAATGCATCCTCTGGTGTAAAAAATGTCGGAGAAAATTTAATAACGAACTTCGCGCGTTGATTATCTCTTTTGTTCGCTGTTTGGTGGGACACATAGATGCAAATTGAGGCGATTGGAGGGCCATCTGTCGGTATTACTTTCAATCGCGGCAAATGGAACTCGGATCCGTTGACTCGTAGGCCTTTGAATCGTCCTTCAATGCATTTTCCTCTTCGTTTCGATCGTAAATCCAATGCATGGATGTCTTACTCTTTCATCAATTGAATTTACGATCAGCAGTTACAGGAAACGGAACATGTTTTTATTATTTAAATTGTACTTATTGTTTGTTCCTGTGTTTCATTCGCATTCTTTTTGTATTTCTAAGCTAAGTTTCCACTCCTTCAACTGCATCTTCAGGATTTTTGCGGAATTAAAAACAAATTATTTCCAAAACCTAAATGATGGAATTAATAATTTGCGTGGTGAAGCTGTTGATTTCCGCTACGTCTACATAAATAATCTGCAAGCCGCCTTTCGGCGTGTGACACTGTGTGTAAACACCCAATGTTCTAATAACTACTTTGGCTTTCTTGTTGTCGCGTATCGTTCGCGGAAAGAAAGTGTCCTTAAAACGACTTTTATTATCATCTGTTTCTCTTATTTTAAGCTCATTTTCGGATCGGCCGAGGTAAGAGGGAGGTCACATAATACCAATTACCTCTTCCGCAAATGTGCTTTTTCTGAATTCGCCAAGAAATTGCAGCCTAATCTCATTTCTTCCAAAGATTCCCAAACTGTGTCTGAGAGAATTTGCGTATCGCTTGCTTTTCTGTCGTAGTACTTTTTAACAAATCGTATCGCCTTGCGCTGCACTTTCTCGAGTTTGCGGATACACGTTTTATCTGCCGGATTCCATACACTCGCCGCATATTCCAGATGGGGCCTGACCAAGGTGAAATAGCATCGCTCTCCAACCTTTTCATAGCATCTTCCTTTCTTAATAAAACCGAGCTTTTTAATTGCTTTACCGCAGATTTTTCGAATATGTGTGCTCCAGATTAAGTTATTTGTGTGAGTGTTCCCAAAATATTCAACTGATTCGGCTATTTCTTCGTTTATATTCATTCCACTCATATTTACGGTCGGTTCCGACGCAATTGTTTCCTTTCGAAGAAATTTTCTACAGAGAATTTATTTACATTAAGATGTAGTTGCCATTTTTTGCACCACCTTCGAATATGAACTAAATCGTTTGATAGTGAAATGCTATTTCGTTGCCTGAATTTGATGATCGGTTGAAATAAATTGAAGAAATGCAGAATTTCGACGGCGGATTTGGAGAATCGACGTTAATGCAGCTGTCGAGAGTGAGCGTCGCATTGGGCAACTTTTCAGGAGATTACAAAAGTGTGTTGCGAAAGAGTAATGAAAGAGTATCTTGGGGGGAGAAGACAGTGCGTATCTTATCACGCGTATGATAAGGAAACATCGCTCTTCGGAGATCGCGCGTGGTTGGTGGATTCTATTCAACATCTGCTTCCATTCGCCGTCATTTGTTTGATGGCGACAATTCTTCGTATCATCTCTTCTTTATTAGGCCTATTGCCATTAAACTTCATTTATCAGTCATTAAGTAATTCTCAATTGCGAAATTAAACCGAATGTTTATCAATGAACGGTGGATTGACAGTCTCAAAGTCGAATCAACTAGTGATTCATCTGTTAACATTTCTTTCTAAATTTAAAATCTTGCGCGATTTGACTGACGTTTATTGCCTTCATTTTAGCTTGAGAAGTCCTTCATTTTGTGTTTGATACAGCTTCTGTCATGTCGTCATATCTTGATGAACTGAATATTTCATTTGTCTTTTGGTAGAGGATATAGTAAAATGTATCTTTCATTTACTTTTTTCTCAGTCTTGTTCATGGCTATGTTGATGTGAAAGCTACTGAGGTATGAGTTATGCTGAATTATGATACAGATTAAGGTTTCTCCGTTTTGAATGTTACGAAAATGTTACTTGCAGAGCCATTGTGCTTCACTTACGTGGACTTGTTCCGCTTATAGCATTCTGTCTCAGTGAGGAAAGCGAGGACAAACTATTCATCTTGCCTAGTAAGCCTCATTTCCCTCTCCTAGCTCATCATAGCTAATGGTAGAGGGGATGAGGTCGAAGCTGGTTCTCGGGTTGAATACTTTACAATACATTTATTGTACATGGTGGTACCAAAGTTGCCATCTCATCGACTTCTTGCAGTATTACCGTTTACAAAAATGCGTATAATACGGGAAATTATCGTATATGATGCATAAAGGATGCATAAACGCAACTCACCACACATTTTATACACCTTCCACCATTTCTCTTCTTTTATGTAGTCCTATGCGGACTATCTGCATTATCATTACCCATCTCTCTTTTAAGATAGTTCAATCGTCTGTGTATTATATCAATTCATCACTCCATTTTTACAGGCACGTGTCAACATAGCAAATTGTGATTGTTTCAATTGAAAATATATAATAATGTTTTACCAGGAATACCGCAAGACCCCCATCCAAAACCTTTTTGTTTCCGTAAGAGCCTGAAGAGCTCTACCAGTAAATTAGTAGAATCTTTCACCCTTCTCTTAATAAAGGCGGATTTAGATATATTTCGCCTTTACTTCCACACATTTAACGTCTATTTGAGATCCCCACAACGTAGTTTGATTTTCGTATTCTATTTTATAACGAATTTCCATCCAGAGTAATCAATTCGCTCCTTATGCTCGAGTTTGTTTATAGTATAAAACTCACATAAATACGCAACTTAGACATCTGCAGCGTTTAGCGATGGATATTGTGTAGTTATCGTTTACATGTCTAATTTTCTGTTTAACATTCGAGACATTTGTTTAAATTTCTTTTGATTTCTCCGATGGGTCGGATGTTGGTGTGCCTGCCTTCCTGATTGAGGTAACGGAGGTTAAATCGACCTTTCGAGATTTCAGGAAAAAAAGATATTAAATTCTCTCTCGCCAGAAATATGGGAAAAACAAGAACTGTTAACTACTTGGGTATTGTCATGGACTAACGTCTTAGATGGGGGGATCATACCAGCTATCTAGGAATAAAACTCATACTAACCTGCTTAGTAAGCGAAAGTGCTTTGGCTGTCGCGCCAGATGTACTTAAAATAGAATACGCTGTAACTTTTAACAGCTAATTCTCCTTTCAAAGAAGCGCACTCAAAGCGTATTTTCGTAGAATAACAAACTGGACACGGCATCAAATATCGGCATCGCAGGGGTAAACGCCCCTGGCAAGCCTAATGGAACACAATGCAAATTGAATTGTATGTCTTTTATAACTGAATCGCAACCTATTCATACCCTAATTTCCTTGTAAATACTAATCATGATAGTATTATAAACTACGTATATTTTCAGAATTCCGATAAATTACATACCCGATTTCGCTGAACCTTATGAATCTCGTGAAATTTACTTAATGTCACCGCTTTAAAACCTCGTTTGTGTTAAAGAATAAGTTCGTTTCCAAAAAGTCCTCCCTTTTCTCGCCATGATATTTCTCCTTCATCATGATCGTGGCACACTATCATAGAAAATATCCTTTGGTAAATCGGCTAAACTAAGAAACATTACCACATTCCCACACGCTTGTACCTGCGGTTTGCACATCGTTCTTAGCATATATGGAATCCCAGGAAGTTGCCCTTTCTACATAAAGTCTGTTATTAGTTTTCCTAACATTAACTCTATATGCATAGCCGCGCCATCCTATGGGTGCAAGGGGTGCATCGCATCCGGGCAGCGGCATCTTAAGGGCAGCAACAGAAGCTTATCCAACCATTATTATTATTACAACATCATTATTTGTTGTTTTCTCATACTTTTCCCATTCATCCCATCAAGAGCCATTTCCATAAATCAATGTGCCAAGATAGGTAAAAAAATTGGTCCTCATCGGAATAGTGAATGAAATTTGTGATGGAGTTCTTTTTTATGTTAATGTACGTACAAGAATTCTCAGTTATGAGATCTCGCAATGAACATTTTTTAACTTAAATGTTATGCTTTATTTCTTATTTTCCTCCATTCTCTAATGTATGATTTTTTTATGTTGCAACACGATTTTTATTAGAAACGTTCATATTTTGTTGCGATAAATAAATTTCACACATATCATTTTAAGTCATGCGCATTGCGATGATAATGATTATCGAAATGAATGTGAGCTATTAATTTAACTCTTTAAATTAAAAACTTAAGAATTTAATAGATCATAATAATAATAGAATATGTATAATTAAGTGTTTCTGATTTTTGGTGACCAATGTAAGTTGGGAAACGAAGTCATGAAACACTAGTTTTTTATAGCCTTAAAATATCATTTTTCCCTGCAAATCAGGCAATGTGTGGATTTGGTATTTCATTTTAAGGTGCGACAAATTATGCTTGCACCCGGGCAGCAAATAGGCTGGGCGCGGCTCTGTCTATATGGGCCTATAATCCCCATATATTGATATAGAATAACGCATCAGGAATTCGTCTTGGTCGCCGAGGGGATCGGTTGTTTTATAACCACAAAACTTTCGTTTTTTATCACAATTCTCACTATTTAGAGTCTATATCGAATGTCCACGACTAAAATAAGATTCAATAATCATTTTCCATATACTGATATAAATTTCTATGCAAATTCATCCAATGAGTGTAAAAAAGTTTCGTTCTTCTGCGAGAAGAGAGAAATATCGAGAGGAACGTAACTCGAACTGTTTAATACCCTTCATGACATTTATTTCCTTGATATCGACCGATGATTTTTCGGTGTCTTACGAAACCACAGACTCGTTACCATGAGATTTAGTCGAAAATGTCTTCCCCTCCGTTGAAACATTCGGTGAATCAACATATGGCGTAAGGACTCTGCTTGTTTTCAAGGGATAAAAGTCATCCGTGACACTTGTCTTTGATTAGAACGCAGGAAACGTGTGGCCGGGCGAAACCCTCCGGAAATCTTATTAGTGGTCCTCAGGTGAAGGTCGTAAAGCCCTTGATGGCGGCCCTCCTCATCTTCGGAGATTATCCTCTTTTTTTTCATTCCACTCGAAAAGGAAAGACCATCTGCTCAACAGAGGGTGTTGTATCGCGAGAAATTACGTTTCGTTGTCATCCGATTACAGCTCTATTCTAGGATTTCGAGAATGGCGTTCCCATAAAAAGAGCGAAGACAGATAACGGAGCTATAGAGATGGAGTATGCAAGGGTCGAAAAGAGTGCAATTCACAGAACCAAATGTCGAAATTCATTCCTTTAGATGTACGTTAGTATTCTGGAGAAGGTGAGTTCCTCAAAAGAGTTTCACAGTTAATTTATTACAAAAGTTCATGAAAATATATTATAATAGAATAAGGATTAAGGACAGGACTAATACTGTGCAAGATGAAGTCGTGGAACTGAATCACAATGATTGACAAGTGTGAAAAATGGCGACATGATTGGGACTCGAACCCAGGTCTCCCACTCTCCGGACAGGTATTCTAACCACTAGACGTGGCATGGTAGTTCAGTGGTTAGAATACCTGACCTGGATTCGAGTCCCATTCATGTTGCTTTTTTCACACTTGTCAATCCTATCATAGGATAGTTAATTTTCCATATACAAGTAACAACTTAGGCTACGGTCCCTAAGAGAGCCGCTAAGTAATACATTAGAAAAGAGCGAAAAGAAATCATTAACGTAAATCTAGTCCTGGACAAAAACAGAACCTTTTACCAAACTGAAATACCTTCGTCAATCGTAGCTTCATGAAGTTTTCTTTTACATATACATGCAATACAATATTATTATTTACTTAAGTTGAGCGTAAAATGTTAGAAGGGGTATTCTTAAAGAGCTCCTTTGGAATCTTGGAGCGCTTCCAGTGTTTTCACTCGACCTATAAAATCGCCATTTCCCAAAATCTATTTTAGTATTTCTTCGTTGATGGACCGTGCGAAAAGGCCTTTCGTCAAACTCCCAACGACGTCATCTCTTCCCTTTTTTCTCTTCGAAGACAAAACGGAATGCACGCTCTCCTCATTTAGGCTCATTCCAAGTGAATGACGTCACCGAACCCCATTCCCGCTGCCCCTCCGCAACCTAAGAATTTTGCATCCGAGGGAAGTCGCTCTTACGCACAGTTCGTGTGCGAGTCTGCCATCGTAAAGTTGGTTAATTTGCCAATGTGTTTTTTCTCAACGCGTTTCTTGATAATTATCGACGTCCTTTTTATCACCCTACAACTTAGGACTTGTCTATGTCTATGTAAGTACCCTGCAAGCCGCCTTTCGGCGTGTGGCAGGGGGTGTAAACACCATTATTCTACGTCCTTAATCGATTACCTTCGCGTATCGTTGGTGGAAAAAATTAATTTTTGAATCGATTCGTTCTAGCATCTATTTCCCTGATCTTCTCCCACGTTACGGCCTATGTAAAGTGGAGGAAGCATCGGCTACATTATATGTGAATGTGCTTTCTCTGAACGTATTTACTAAATGTATCCTTTTCTAAATCTTTCCTTTAGAAATTTCCATTCTGCGACCTGAAATATCTGAGTTACGCTTACTGATTAATCGTAGCAATTCTTCCCAAGAAGTGCCTATCGCTGCACCTTTTCTAATTCCCAAATACAACACTTATCGGTCCATACACTACACGCATACTCAAGGTGAGGTCTAACTAACGCGAAGTAACACCGCTCACGGACTTTTTCTTCTCTCCGACCGACTATTCTTTTAACGAAGCCGAGTTTCTTCAGTGCTCATCCACTTACATTAAGGATCTGGGTACTCCATATAAAGTTATTTGTGAGGCTTACTCCAAGATATTTTACTGATTCTACTGTATATCCCTCAGAATTTGTAATTTTCTCGATGTGTACGTCGCAGAAATGTTTCTCGGGTTTCTAACCTGGTAACTTCAGAATGGAATGCGGAAGTTTCAGTTGTTTTCACTGCCATTTTCAATAATTCCAGTGATCCTTCCACATTGATGGCAGATGTGATAACAGCGGCATTCCACTCTGAAGTTCCTCGGTTAGAATCCCTAAAAATATTATTGCGACATTTTTCATTTGTTTCCCTCTTTCACCTTGCATCTAAGCCTAAATTTCTTTCTTTGGCAATTTACCCCGACCAGTATAAAATCCACCAACTTCTTGCTCCAATTACTTCTTCGGTGGATTTCTTCTTTTCAAACATCAGCTGAAGTTTATCGTTTGTTTACTTATCTACATCCGTGTATGTACTCTCCAAACTGCCGTTTAGCATGTGGCAGAGGGTGTATACACCAAGACTCTACTTCCCTAATCGGTTACTTTCGCGTGTCGTTCGCGGAAAAAATTAATTCTTGAAGCGACTTTTATGTATCTAACTCCTTAAACTTTTTCGGAAATTCTCCTAACCGACATGCTTTTTCTAGTCTTCATCTCACCCACATTCTTAAGCATCCAATCTTTTGATAGCCACATCTTATAAGCTTTGTTTATATACTTCTTTTTGAAGTCTTCGACCTAGATATTCCTCCATATTATCCCTTTTATACTTCATCTTCAGGTATTGACTTCAATATTGTTCAGTATATTGTTTCACAGCCGCAAAAAAAAAATACAACACACGTTTTCATTAACTTTCTATTAATTTGTGGTTCTTTAACTAAATTAGCTTGTATGATGCCTTTCAATTAATATTTCCGATGTATCGTATTGATTAGATTTATATCAATTTTTCTTTTTTTACACCTTTTTACTCGGTGCTTTCGCGAGTCCTTATTCACCCCCTATCTTTGAGGGTGATTTCTTCACAGTGGTGTAATTCTCTTCTTCGACCTCCAGTTGAGAATATTTTCCCCAAAAACCCAATCTTTTAGAGTTTTTGTTTTATTAAATCTTCCTACTCTAAACATGAAATTACTTATGTATTGCTAATAGAGGTTAGGTGGAAGAGAGGTCAACTTTGCCTAACCATGCCTTAATAAACAGTTAATTCATTTACTCATTCTTAAGATCTAAGCATGTATTAGATTTTGCTAAGAGTAGTATTTTATTTCAAAATACTTTCTTTGCATTGACTTTCCTACTGACTATCTACATCTTTCTACTTCTGTTTGTTAGCTAGTTTGCTACGTAGGAACAAATTCCTTCGTCGCGAGGACTGAGTACTTAGAAAAATATATGCGTGGGAAATAGGTACATCTTGTTATTCATCTCCATTACCACGTTGCTTACTTTTTTAAGCCTTAGTTAGTGTGTACAATGACTTGTTGTCAAAGAACGGACTGCCATGTTACAGTTCCACAGAAGGGCGGAATTAAGCTATCAGAGGTCCTGAGCGCAAAGATAAAATTAGGAATTATGAGTAAAAGTTAAAACTTTTTCACAAAATACACAAATATACATTCCATGGTAATCTAAGTCGTTTCACTATGGCGAGAATAAACAGACATATGACTACAATACATGGTATTTCTATAAATTACAATAAATGTTGGTTAGACATTTAAATTGTACGATGACATGAATTACGTTATGTACTCTATAAACATATGACGTACACTTACTCAACAAATATAAATATATTTTTGGTCGCTAGAAAACAGTTTTTCAATGAGGGTTTACAAGTACAGTCTTATTGGGGCCCCTCTTTTTGGTTGAGACCCTCAACTAGCGCCTAATTACAAACCCGCCCCACATGAAAGTGTTCTCTTATTTTCTTCTTCGGCTCCTTTTCTCAACGCATTTCATCGAGTTAAGATTCCCCCGTGAATTGGCAAATACATATGCTATGCAAATCATCGATTCTCTCGGTTCGGTTTAGGGTAAACATCCCCTTTAGAAAGCGTTAAGGAAGAGCGTTTTTATCCTCGCGATTCCCAAAGTTCCTTTGTTAGATCCCCGCGATTGTGAGAATGGAAGAAGCGTGACAGTGACTTCGCGTGTTTCTTCAGCGTTTCGTCGACGACGCCCTGGCGTTGCGTGCGTGCCACACATGCGTGTACTCATCCACAAGATGATATCGAGCCGAACGCCCCTTCCGAACTGCTTAATTCGTGACCGACGCCTCTTCCTTGCAAAACTCACGGATTTCGTACCGCTCTCTCCCCTTCTCCCATCATTCCTTATAATTTCATTATACAGAAGTTCTCTTACTTCTTCAGCTAATTTATATTTCTCTTATGCATACACGTTCTGAATCTCGGTTCTTTAAAACATTTCTAAAGATTATCTACGGATCTGAAATTCTTTGGTTAACTTTATTCCTTTCAGTGATACTGAAATTGTTTTAAGCCAAAGGTTCAGATAGAGCCTCTATGTATCGTAGTTGCTAATTTAGCGATATTTTAGCCAAATCTAGAGATTATTTCCTTGTTTCAGCGACCTCTTTCCTATTTTAGCGACTCTATACAAAGTAACGCCAAATCATCTAGATTTCATCTATATAACATGTTCAGTAACGTCGTCCCTCCTCTACCTACACTTAGCAGAATATGCTTAACTTATTTTAAATTAAAATATAATTTCCTTCGGTCGATGAAAGACACAATGGTCATACAATAAATTTAATTTTACTAAATAAGGTAAGAACACTTAGTAACTTCCACAGATATATTTTATTTCACAGAGGCGACTAGTTTCGTCAAATCGACATCTTCAGGCTTCATCGATTTGACGAAACTAGTCGCCTTTGTGAAATAAAATATATCTGTGGAAGTTACTAAGTGTTCTTACCTTATTTAGTATGGCTCCCTTCCACAAAGTTGAGCTTGATCATATCAAATTTAATTTTTGTAATTCTTGGAATGATGTTCCACTTATCGAATGACCGAATTATGAGGTGAATTTAAGCTGTTTTATCGTAAAGAATAAATGTTGCACCTTTTCATTCTTTTCGTTACGGTCACCTACCATGAAGTCGTGCCAGAAAGAATAGAATGCTAATTTATTTTTAAGTAGTTTTTAAGGACAATTTTTCGGAGTTTATTGACTTTTAAGCTATTTCTCAGGGCGTATCTAGTGACTGTTTAAAAGTAAATTGGCATCTATGCTATGAATGTGATTAGATTTTATATTTAGATTTACACCCCTCAAGCCGCCAGTGGCATATTGGAGGGGGTATATTAAGACCTTACCTAGTAATCTACCCTATCAGCTTCTCTGATGGTATGCGGACCAGAAGTAACTATTTGTATTAGTGATTATTTCCTTGCAATGCTTTGTCGATGCTTCTCAGAGATTGTGCTTGCATTTTACAATTGCAATTGTAATGTCTTCTACTTTGCCTAAAAATTCTAAACTTTTCACTTCCATCACTTTTCTGATCAATTACAAACTGATTTTCAACGAGCATAAACGGAAGTTTGATTAAAAATCCAAAACGAAACTTATTACTGTGGTGTTTAGGGAGTTGATTTTAAAAATATTTATTGAATCTGCTATTTACATAAAATCTATAAATAACTAACCGTTCCTTTCTTTCGTTCTGGAATTCCACTTTTTTCATAATTATTTCTCTCGTAATACTTCATCAAAACCGTTTTGAGTTCTACATAGTGCATAGTTAGTATGATATAAGAAATCCCATCGGGTACTCAACCCAATAGTTTCACCAATAGCTTCCAAAGATTGAGAGATTATATAAAAATAGGATCGGGGTATTTTTAATAGTAATAACTTCTCTAATGGAAACATGAAGACCCCAATTACTGCCATTTCAATAATGTTTACCATTTCCTATGAACACAACCATTTCCTATCCTGAAAAATTCGACTAGCCAGGCCTCGAACTAGGGACTTTAATGTTCGAGTGTTAACAAGCTAACCGCTCCTTTCCCTTGCTTTCCACAATTATGTTAAAGATAACCAATAACTCATTTCATAGCCTTCGATAAGAAATAACTATGGAGAATGACTTTATTCATCACCACTCTTACCTTATATACCAATTTTTTCCATGAACAAGACCGAGAAAAAAGCGACTGGTAAAATATACACTTTCCTTTTCCTGAACCAAAACGCAAACGAAAATAGCAAAAACTTACAGTATATAGCCCAGAAAACGGGATATCACTTCCAAACACATTAGAATGGCTACGTCGTTGTGTGAGCTAAGATGCTCGGGGAAATAAATCAATGTATCGGAGAAAGTGCGAGTCATAGCGTCACTTTGAAGCGCCCTCAAGATGTCTTGGTCCTCCCCTGTGTGTCCTTTTCTTCATTGTATGTGCTAGACTGTTGTCTCGAGGCAAACTTAATCAGGCGCGCCCTTCCGGGAAATGAAGGAACTAAAAGACGACGTATTGAAGGGGAGGAAGGAAGGGATAGAATGACGTCTGAAACAATTGGGCGCCACGTCTTGCAAACAACGCGGGTCCTTTGATTGCTTTCATTTTTCGGGTTGTTAAACTTAGAACTAAAAGTGAATGCAAAATGTTTAGATGCTCTTCGTGTTATTCTAATTGTGCGAATTAATTTGTCAGTCGATTAGAGCGCCAGACGTAATGTCGCTAACACAGTAAACACAGTGTCGCGATTAATTTATTCTCAACGACGCTTATTCCACTAAATAACCTACGGAAGATATAGTAGCCAAAAAAACTGAGTTAACAATCGTAATTGAATCAGTGAAACTTATTCTCACCTCATCAAATATGTGTGATTATAAATCTTTGAACTGATAAGGCCTCCGGGTAGACATGCAGGCAACTTGTTCGACTTCTGTGAAAGCGGTCCCCGGTTCGATTCGCTCACGTGCGGGATGACCTTAGCTGTCGAAGTACTTTAAAAATGTCTTCCACTACTACTTTGAACTGAATAGGCTTGTGTTAATGTTAAGAGGCATCCTTTAATCGAGTTTTGCTCTCTGATCTAATCCTCTACTTTAATTTTACTATATACTATACGTTGATTCTCCGGGTGTGTGGTTTTCTAGACATTAATAGATTTACATCCCGCTAACCGCCAGCGGCGTATATCGACCCCTCACCTAATTTACTCTATCAGCTTCTCTGACGCTATGCGGTAAAAACGACCAGAAATAAGTGTCCCGGCGATTAATTCCTTATAACTCTTTGTCGATGCCTCTTGAAGGTTGCGCTTCAACATCTTCTCAGTGATTTAAGAAAAGTCGAAGGATTGAGGGAGGATAAGTCAAAATATATTACAGATACCGTATACAAAAGTAACTATGGTTGCTTCTTTTCTCGATTTTAATTGTAAAATTTCCAAACGTGTTTTTCGCGGTGCATTTACATAAGTTATTTAACTTAGCAGAACTATAACCGAAAATTTACGTTATTTTCAGCCTAAATTGACACTGCAGGAAAAGATTGAAGAATCGACTTTGAAGTAAATTATTGCTGTAAATAAAATTGCTTAGGAGTTTTCATTACGCATCAAAATATCTTGCAAATTGAAGAGTAAAATTATGGCAAAATGTTAGCGGTAAGGAATGCTGGAAACCCTCCACGTACACACGCGGCACACTTATCGGGAAGCACTGGTTTAAACATAAGATTGTGCAGAGTGACACATTTCATGTTAATTAAAAAGTAAAAACTCAAAAATTACCAGTGGTTCCAACATTTGGAATGTGGACCTGAGGTCTCCAAATGCCCAAGAAATAAATTTTCAAAAATGATCTTTGAAAATTGTTTCTCCTACATTGAAACCATATGTATCGTTAGGTATAAATTGAGAATCATATTAGGAGTTAAAAATCAAAAACTAAAGTAAACCTAAATCTGAGAAAAAGGAGTCACAGAAGTGAATAATAATAATTGTTAATAGTATATAGAATTGCACTGATCAGTGGATATTATCTTTTCCCAAGAGTCTTTTTAATCATCCTCATAAACCTATTGTAAGTGAAAAATGGTTAGTATTTTACATCACCGATAGCTTGACTTTGGTCGTAGACAGTTATTATCCATCAGGAAGATCGATCGTCTGATAAATTTGAGAAACCGTGATTTAGAATTACTTAGACGCGATTAAATAAACACTGTGATGATGTTCTGGTGAAATCTGTATTTGCCCAATCCTTGACGACCATTTCTTCCATTCACGATGATGGACAGATAAGGTCCTCAGCCGAGACCAAAAGTACCAGCACATCGCTGGCACCAGTTGTTCTAAGTGTTTGTAGTATATCGAGTGCCTTCCGAAATGAAATCCCTCCACCGGATGTCCCAAGATCGCTCTCTCCTTCGACGTCCCCTTTTCATGGCGATGATCGGCATGTCCGCTATTTTTCTCTGGACCATTTGATGGATGTTGTTTACCAGAGAAGAGAGATTTGGGTTACACCCCTCGGGAGACCTGTTGACCGCTCGAGGGACTTTTGACCCGAGGACATTAGGGCTCATCTCACTTTGTGCTGCATTTCTTCGTCGTGCACGGGTCAACATACTTTCGATAGGATCGAATGATTCTCAACGTCAATCGATTACGAGCGATTTTTCTATTGCGGGAGGGTTTCAAATGGCCAAATGTACATCTGCGCGTATCTTACGTTAGTTGGAATTAGATAAAGTTATGAAATGGTGCGATTATTAGCAATTAGAGATTGTAGACAAATGTTCAGTAGTTAATTTTTTCGAAAGAAAATATATTATATATGATTACTCGTGCAGCCTCCGTGGGATATTCGCGAACGATATGCGAAAGTAATCTATTTGGGGAGTAGAGTCATGGTGTATGCACCGCCTGCTTTCGGGGAACTTACATAGACATAGGTAAAAGCTTCCTTTTGACATATGAAAGAAGTTTTAAGAATCCAAGATATTAACAGATATATTTACTTTAATTCTGCTGTATTCTTTACAGAAAAGCGGACATTTAAAATTATCATTTTCCGCCTCTAATTCTCTAATTGGGTATCGATATCGGCGAAAACCACAGAAAGGTCGCTACACTTGCTACAAATCCGTACTCTCAGTACTCAGTGAAGTCATAAGCCCTTCTGTATTTGTCACTTGAAATAAATTGAGCATTTAATTTAGAATTTTCAAACAGTCTTTTCCAGCATACACATTTACCCTGAGAAGCCGTCCTGATCGAAAGGTTAAACAACCGTTATAGTAACGAAGAGAGTAAGGCACTTAGCACAAAAAGCCGACAAGATATGGAAGTTAAAATATCGACATGACTGGGACTCGAACCCAGGTCTGTCACTTTCCGGTCTGGTGTTCTTATCTCAAAATTACCATTCTGTCTCAACCCCTCTCTTTAACGGGATCCTTGTTTTTCCTTGATATCGGTTATACAGCAACTGGCACCCCCTGCCACACGCCGGAAGGAGGCTTGCAGTGTATTTATGTGTGTGACAAAAGAATGTAATGTTAAAAAGATTCTCTGATTGACATTCTGAGGTATGAGTTCAGCTAACTTAAAGGGTTTATACAGTATGCATATGTGCTCGAAATCTTTTACTTCTATAAGAGTGTATCTCTTACATAATGGTGTATCTCTTATGATTTTTCATTTATTTCATAAGCGCCGGGACCATATCAGTACCATCCGATGCTTTTCAAGTTAATATTCGAAGAAAAACCAATTGATGATACTCAATTTCATAAAATACGCGAAGAAAATATTCGCAATTCACTAACAGACAAGGAGAACATTAAATAATACAAGGAACTTAACGGATGTTCTTTTGAGGGGGATTCTTGGAAATCTCACAAAACTGTGAGACGTAAGATATAGATAGACGGATATATTTATTTATTTTCAAATTAAACTATAAGTTTCAATGCGAGGTTAATAACGTTTATATTTTATTTGGATATTTTGTAAGGGATCCATAAATTCATTCATAAATGCTATGGGAGAATTAGGTTCGCAAGGAATTTAGTGTATTACTTTAGAGGTTTATTGCGCACGGAAGTACTGTTTCTGCTCGTCCTTTACAATGTACCTACGGATTTTATCGGGGTGTACCACAATCCTTACAATCTGCTTTTGTGGGCCTATTTTGAGACTTCTTTCCCTTTCCTGGATTCGGAGCGAATACATCTTCTGGTAAAACATTTGCTTATTAACGAAGGGAGACTGAAAAACGCAGAATATCGTGTTGATACGCGCTTCACACAATGCTGTATTTCGCCCTTCCTCGTGGAAAGGTGTCCCCTAATTGCCCCTACCACCTGTGAGTCTTATCTACTACCTGTGGACTGTCAGTCTTGAACGACAGTGGCGCGCCCACCGGCAGGAGGTGGCAAATGGACTATCCCAGCGGGAGTTTCCGACGTCAAGACATCACGCACCAATTACGTAAACTAAGAAGGGCACGCCCCAGCGGGCACGAGCACGAAACGCCCACCTCCGTTCATTTGTTTCCGTCGCGATTCACTTTCCGAGACGTATCAGAGTCGACTGTTTTAAGTAAATTAAGTGCGAATCTTACGTAATGGAGAGATGCGTCACAGCGCGTCCGATCGGCTCGTTCTTTAACGACACGTAATTACTGAGTTAGGCTCTTAGAATCGGAGACCTACAGAAAGGCACGTAATAATCGTAGGTGATTTCGTTGGAGGGGTTTGAGTTTAAATTACGACAAGATGAAAGTATAGATTCGCCTTTTTCATTCATATGCTTGCGCATTAACACGCGTTCCTTATCACGAATTTTAAATTTAAAAGTTTTAAGGAACTTTGAAATGTTGTCATTCAATTTTCCAAGGCGATTTGCTTCCTCCTTTAAAACCCGGTGTGTTGCGTATCCAGTTAAGGCGTTAAAAGGTAAAATGTTAGTATCAATCATATCATCGATCAAACAGGTTGGAATTTTTTATATAAGATAGGAAAAAAATATTTATCGCGGAAGAAAAATAATTTATAAAGCTATTTCCTAGTTATTCACTTGTTTCTGACCTGTAAGTCATAATGAGTTAAAGGAAAGTCAAAAGTTAGGGATTTTTGAAGAACAATGAAACAACAATTACCGACTTCAGTGGTGTAGAAGTTAGTGCTTCACCCTAACAACGCCGAGGTCCCGGGTTCGATTCCTGGTTAGGGCAAAGTAGCTTGCATTCGTGATTTGAGAAAGATGTATCAAGAGGAATCTCCTAAGCTCAAAATGTACCTAATAAAGTCGACATTATTATTAATGTTGTTGTTGTAGATGTTGTTATTTTCATTAAAATTAATATNAATCCCTCCACCGGATGTCCCAAGATCGCTCTCTCCTTCGACGTCCCCTTTTCATGGCGATGATCGGCATGTCCGCTATTTTTCTCTGGACCATTTGATGGATGTTGTTTACCAGAGAAGAGAGATTTGGGTTACACCCCTCGGGAGACCTGTTGACCGCTCGAGGGACTTTTGACCCGAGGACATTAGGGCTCATCTCACTTTGTGCTGCATTTCTTCGTCGTGCACGGGTCAACATACTTTCGATAGGATCGAATGATTCTCAACGTCAATCGATTACGAGCGATTTTTCTATTGCGGGAGGGTTTCAAATGGCCAAATGTACATCTGCGCGTATCTTACGTTAGTTGGAATTAGATAAAGTTATGAAATGGTGCGATTATTAGCAATTAGAGATTGTAGACAAATGTTCAGTAGTTAATTTTTTCGAAAGAAAATATATTATATATGATTACTCGTGCAGCCTCCGTGGGATATTCGCGAACGATATGCGAAAGTAATCTATTTGGGGAGTAGAGTCATGGTGTATGCACCGCCTGCTTTCGGGGAACTTACATAGACATAGGTAAAAGCTTCCTTTTGACATA
This sequence comes from Ladona fulva, assembly GCA_000376725.2. Lineage (NCBI taxonomy): Eukaryota > Metazoa > Arthropoda > Insecta > Odonata > Libellulidae > Ladona > Ladona fulva. Next base: position 408,774 of record KZ308298.1, on the reverse strand, counting down.
TGAAAGAAGTTTTAAGAATCCAAGATATTAACAGATATATTTACTTTAATTCTGCTGTATTCTTTACAGAAAAGCGGACATTTAAAATTATCATTTTCCGCCTCTAATTCTCTAATTGGGTATCGATATCGGCGAAAACCACAGAAAGGTCGCTACACTTGCTACAAATCCGTACTCTCAGTACTCAGTGAAGTCATAAGCCCTTCTGTATTTGTCACTTGAAATAAATTGAGCATTTAATTTAGAATTTTCAAACAGTCTTTTCCAGCATACACATTTACCCTGAGAAGCCGTCCTGATCGAAAGGTTAAACAACCGTTATAGTAACGAAGAGAGTAAGGCACTTAGCACAAAAAGCCGACAAGATATGGAAGTTAAAATATCGACATGACTGGGACTCGAACCCAGGTCTGTCACTTTCCGGTCTGGTGTTCTTATCTCAAAATTACCATTCTGTCTCAACCCCTCTCTTTAACGGGATCCTTGTTTTTCCTTGATATCGGTTATACAGCAACTGGCACCCCCTGCCACACGCCGGAAGGAGGCTTGCAGTGTATTTATGTGTGTGACAAAAGAATGTAATGTTAAAAAGATTCTCTGATTGACATTCTGAGGTATGAGTTCAGCTAACTTAAAGGGTTTATACAGTATGCATATGTGCTCGAAATCTTTTACTTCTATAAGAGTGTATCTCTTACATAATGGTGTATCTCTTATGATTTTTCATTTATTTCATAAGCGCCGGGACCATATCAGTACCATCCGATGCTTTTCAAGTTAATATTCGAAGAAAAACCAATTGATGATACTCAATTTCATAAAATACGCGAAGAAAATATTCGCAATTCACTAACAGACAAGGAGAACATTAAATAATACAAGGAACTTAACGGATGTTCTTTTGAGGGGGATTCTTGGAAATCTCACAAAACTGTGAGACGTAAGATATAGATAGACGGATATATTTATTTATTTTCAAATTAAACTATAAGTTTCAATGCGAGGTTAATAACGTTTATATTTTATTTGGATATTTTGTAAGGGATCCATAAATTCATTCATAAATGCTATGGGAGAATTAGGTTCGCAAGGAATTTAGTGTATTACTTTAGAGGTTTATTGCGCACGGAAGTACTGTTTCTGCTCGTCCTTTACAATGTACCTACGGATTTTATCGGGGTGTACCACAATCCTTACAATCTGCTTTTGTGGGCCTATTTTGAGACTTCTTTCCCTTTCCTGGATTCGGAGCGAATACATCTTCTGGTAAAACATTTGCTTATTAACGAAGGGAGACTGAAAAACGCAGAATATCGTGTTGATACGCGCTTCACACAATGCTGTATTTCGCCCTTCCTCGTGGAAAGGTGTCCCCTAATTGCCCCTACCACCTGTGAGTCTTATCTACTACCTGTGGACTGTCAGTCTTGAACGACAGTGGCGCGCCCACCGGCAGGAGGTGGCAAATGGACTATCCCAGCGGGAGTTTCCGACGTCAAGACATCACGCACCAATTACGTAAACTAAGAAGGGCACGCCCCAGCGGGCACGAGCACGAAACGCCCACCTCCGTTCATTTGTTTCCGTCGCGATTCACTTTCCGAGACGTATCAGAGTCGACTGTTTTAAGTAAATTAAGTGCGAATCTTACGTAATGGAGAGATGCGTCACAGCGCGTCCGATCGGCTCGTTCTTTAACGACACGTAATTACTGAGTTAGGCTCTTAGAATCGGAGACCTACAGAAAGGCACGTAATAATCGTAGGTGATTTCGTTGGAGGGGTTTGAGTTTAAATTACGACAAGATGAAAGTATAGATTCGCCTTTTTCATTCATATGCTTGCGCATTAACACGCGTTCCTTATCACGAATTTTAAATTTAAAAGTTTTAAGGAACTTTGAAATGTTGTCATTCAATTTTCCAAGGCGATTTGCTTCCTCCTTTAAAACCCGGTGTGTTGCGTATCCAGTTAAGGCGTTAAAAGGTAAAATGTTAGTATCAATCATATCATCGATCAAACAGGTTGGAATTTTTTATATAAGATAGGAAAAAAATATTTATCGCGGAAGAAAAATAATTTATAAAGCTATTTCCTAGTTATTCACTTGTTTCTGACCTGTAAGTCATAATGAGTTAAAGGAAAGTCAAAAGTTAGGGATTTTTGAAGAACAATGAAACAACAATTACCGACTTCAGTGGTGTAGAAGTTAGTGCTTCACCCTAACAACGCCGAGGTCCCGGGTTCGATTCCTGGTTAGGGCAAAGTAGCTTGCATTCGTGATTTGAGAAAGATGTATCAAGAGGAATCTCCTAAGCTCAAAATGTACCTAATAAAGTCGACATTATTATTAATGTTGTTGTTGTAGATGTTGTTATTTTCATTAAAATTAATATTATTACTAAACAGTGAATTTATCGGAACCTATTTCTCAAAAATCCCTAATAAAGTCTATAGGCTTGCACAAGAGCTAATGTCCAGTGAGGTCCATGTGATGGTCTCATTACTCTAAAAGGGCTAAAAGAGACTAATGAGTTTCGACCTCGACTTTAAATTAAGACGTGTTATAACTATATTCTTAATTAAATATTTCTCACGTAAGTTTTTACAACTCAGCTGATCAACCTCACAGTCCTTGTCACCGATAGCAAATATAAAAAATATAACAAATGTACTTCTTTGCATTAAAATAGTGCTTTAAATTATAAAATTTTGAGAATTCAATTGCCATTTCAACACCAAGACAACGAGAAAAGAATAACACAGCTAACAGCTATAATCATATCTGATTACAAATATTAAATACGCAGAAAATATGTATAAAACTGGCGATCCTTCTTCGGAACCGATCGATTCAGTTTAAAAATCATGTTTTTTAGGAAAAGTACCATATTAAGTTTCTTATTTTACTAAAATATTCGCTAAATCTTTCTCCGATTTTATGAGAGTACTACTATGACCCTATTTTAGAGTCGCAGATATAAATGGAAAAGGAAGGTCGAGAAATATTAATGAGAATTAAGCTTCGCGATGTTTATTCAGTGTGTCAACTATATGTCGTCTTAAGAGCTACTTGAATGTTGATATCGCCCTTTCGAAGATAAGAAGAAGCTAACGCGGAGAGAGATAAATCGTCAACATTAGATGTAAATAACGCCCAAGGGATGCCAACTCCCGAGAGAACAACTCGATCTGGTCGTAGTGAATACATTAAGTTTCTTAGATAAGTCTACGAAGGAGCATTCTCCAAGAAAAGCTTTGCTTTCTTTCCGGGCATAAAACGTCTTCGTCGCAAGAAGCAAAAGGCGTAGCTTCCCCGCGGCGACCAAAGCCTCCACTCCGTGATCGAGTTTTCTTGTTTCTCAGGAGGACGTCTTCTCGAGAGGCGAATGCCGCTCCATTAAGACTCCTTCGGGGAAATGTTCTTGGATTTCGCCGATAAAAGAAGTTTGAGAGAGAGAGGAAGCTTGTCGCGAATGAAATGTATTACTCCTGACCGACCATTATGAGGAATAAAGTAAATCCATGCTCGTGGTTTTCAGTCGCACAGAAAAGTAGAAAAACCACATGGATGAGGAAAGGTTTTACATTTTTACATTTGTTATTCCAAAGCTATTTCTCACGCTTGTTATTCCAAAGTAGAAAAACGTTGGCTTTTCGTCTTCGTATTCTTGCTCGTTCACTTGACTATGGTTCTTAGAGCGGGTACTGAATCCAAGATAGTGATACTCAACTACACTTAATGAAGTACAGGAAAACGGCTGACCTTTTTTCCATTTTATTCAAACAGGAGATCTCAAATTACTGTGAAACGGGCTCCCGTACAGCCAAGTGGGCAATGCGTTCAACCTCATTGAAAACTGTCCCGGGTTCGGTTTCCGGTGGGGACCCACGTGCAAAATATCCTAAGCCGTCGAAGCACTTTTAACAATACAACTACTGGTTATAAAACCTGCGCAATCCAAACCTACTTGTAGTGTCCAAATAATTCTGTATTTCCTTTCTGATTTGATGTATCACTTAGCACTAAAATCAGCCGAAATGATTTAAAGATTTAAACTCCTTGTCACACACTTAACATTTTGTAACAATCACATTGATAGTAAAATTAGATTAGTAGCGGACGACACGGAATTTACTGAGAAGTAGAAAGCATAGCGAATAGATTAACTCTGTCGAATGTCTTAGATGAAATTATGAGAAGGCGATTGGCAGTTAGAGCTAAATGTAGACAAATGGTCAGTAGTTAACTTCTTCGAAAGAAAATCTATTATTAAACTATTATTATTATTATTATTCGTACGGTATCCGTGGGATAAACTTATTAACAGTAGAATCGGTGAAATATCTTGGAGTAACCCTCACGAATAATTTAACATAGAGTACCCGCATCTATAATATATGCGGAAAGGCACTTAAGAACTCGGCTTCGTGAAGAAAATAGTCGGTCGGATTAACGAAAAAGTCCGTGAGCGATGTTATTTTGCGTTAGTTAGACCTCACCTCGAGTATGCGTGCAGTGCATGGGCCGAAAAGTGTTATATTCGGGGATTAGAAAAGGAGCAGCGAAAGGCGATACGTTTTGTGAATAATTGTTACGATAAATCATTCAGCCTTACTCAGATGTTTCATGACGCAGAATAGGAACTTGTAAAAGATAGAAGATTTAAACGGCACCCGGAATTTTGGTCCGCGGAGATTTGGTCCGCTACGTTTTGTTCCGGCTGCGGATTTAAACAAAGTGTTAATTTAATAAATAAATGAAAGCTCGTTTACAGATGATGTAGGCGATATAATGTTACATATGCCGTTCTGTTACTGCGTATAAAATCAAGGAAATCAAGACCAGAACGAATCAACACAAGAATTCATTTTTTCCGCGGATTCGCGCAAGTATTTGATAAGGGAAATAAAGGTCGTCGTGGTTCATGCACCCCCGACACACGCCGAAACGTGGCTTCCAGGGTTCTTACATAGACATAGATATTTTGTATAATTGATTGTTTTGCAAAGTCATTCAGGGAGTCGACTAAATCTCCCAATGCCTCACAAATATAGTACAAATAATTATTTATCCCTCTTCCATCTTTAGAAGTTATACATGTACGCTTCACCGTCGTGGTCGTAAGGCTTATTAGTTCCAATTTAAAATTTTAATTTACTTTTAAATTTTTAAGCATAGATTTCGGTTGTTACATCTTAACAGTATTTAGTAAATATCGCTCCGAATTTCAATCCAGGTCAATTTATGAGCGTAATAAAGTAATTGCAGTGGCGCTACCACCAGTTTCGAGGTGAATTTTCCTATTTTACTTTTATTTATTTACAGATTTCATAAGTAGGTGCATGACCTGGTGGCAGTGGGTACAATTTTGAAAGACGTTACAATATATACATAAAATTTATGAAATAAGAATTTGAGGGGGAACATTTATAATCTGCCTGGCATTTGCCCTTGAAGGGAGGGAAACCCTCTTAAAACCTCCCTTAGGCAGTAGTCACAATACTCAATGAGGTAAATGAAAACATTGCATACATTACTAATTTCACCAAGGATTGCTAATTCTAAAAATAATACACTTGCCCTTCAAAAAAATTTCATAAAACCACCATAAAACATAGAACATTTTAAAATTGTCCTTTGTTAATAACCTTATCCCCATCATACCACTATAGCGATCGCATTTTTCCAAGTAAGATCTATATACTAATACCAGTTCACTATGAAAAAGGAAATGACAACAAATGTATATATATCATATATAAGTTACATTATTGTAGTATCTTTTTACACCTTCGTCTAAATGTCTTGCTTGTTTTCGGTAAGAGTTCGATGGCCTCTTCAGGTAACACATTCCATTCTTTTACCCCCCTGTTTACAAAAGGGTATTTAACCGCATCCTTCCTTTGTTTTCTTAATTTTAACTTTTCATTGCGATCGCCACGCGCAACATAATTTGGTTTTTTCGGTTTGTAACTTATAATAAAGATACAAGAAATATGTTTTTTTGCCAGATGAAAACGCTGTTGCTATGAAAAAAAAGTTGTTTGTTTTTTTAAGAAAGTCTACAAGGATAACGATCGTCTTCGGTTATGATATATATATATGAATCTCATTGATCTAACGTAAATAATTCTCATGATTTTCCAGCTGAATAGATCCAACGATGATAAAACTGTACGAGTATTCTTCTAATTCTTGGCTGAGAATCCCTACGGCGATTCACATCACAATAAGAACCCGCAGGCGCAGTTTTCTGACGATGCGGAAGCCTAATTTTTTCCGCGATTGTACCTCTAAAAAAGAAAACGGTCCATTCTTCTTCGTGACAACAGTCCCACTTGAGAGAGGGAAGAATGGGGAGCGATCCAAAGAGTGGCAAAGGGCTGCAGAGGAGTCCTCCGCTTGTCATCAGTAGGTAAACGGCCTTTCTTTGCCTCCTTTTTGCGATGGTGCCAAGGAGAAAAGGGTCTTTCTTTCCGACGATGGAGGCCTAATTTGCGGGCGACACAATTCCTCGGTCGATTGTGGAAAGAGAAGGACAAAAGAGCAAGATATATAATGCCGCGTTTCGAAAGAGAGCGTTCCATTGTGGCTGAGGAACATTTGTCCGAATGAAGCGCAAGTCTTCAATGGAAACATCTAATGTTCGCGACTTGTGAGCACACGCGTGAAAAGCGCGCCCTGTGTGCTGCAGTTTCGCTCTCAGACGCGCTGATGCTGTTGCTGTGCCATCCGTAGGTGAGATAAGAGAGCGTTTCTATTTTGCCTCATCTAGTGATTGAGTCAACTGCATAGAACCCGGAGGACGAAAGCTGTACGTCAGATATTAAGAAGACGCAACGGGGGACTGCTCTGCTGTTCTTTCATTGACATTTTCGTGATCATACATTGTAAAGATGTCAGCGTTCTCGCATTTTCAGACGCTCTTTTGAGACTCTGACCACTCAATATTTCTTATTTGCCTATCCATTGGTCCTGCCACCATGTCCTGACGAATAAAATATTTATTTTTGTCTTTTGGTACGAGTTAGAGAAAATTGTATCTTTCATTTACTGTTGTCTCGGTCTTATTCATGGCTGTGATGATATGAAAGCTACTGAGGTATCAGTAACACCGAAAAATTGGAATAATTAAGGTCTCTCCTTTTTGAATGCTACGAAAGGTGTTACTTGAAGTCACTGTGCTTCTCTAACGTGAGCATGTTCTGCTTACACCATTCTGGCTCAGTGAGTAAAGGAATGGCAGACTACCTCACTCCTCATTTTTCCTAGTCGACTCAGTCCCCTCTCCAAAGCTTTTCGCAGCTTATGGTGGAGGTATGAGGTTCGAACCAGCTTTCAGGCTGAATACTCTACTGACAGACTTATCCAATAGATGAATCTCTCTTTTTTTACCCCTATTCTAATTTACCCACATTGCCCCTTATATTTACCACGCAAGCCGCCTATATCAAAGAAGGAAATGCTTTCCTGTTGCAAGGATGATATTATTTGATCGGTATTGGAGAAGACATTTATATGTATTTACATTAGTACCCCGGAAGCCGCCGTATGGTCTATGGTAGGGGGTTTGAAAACACCGAACTCCCTTACTAACTAACCGATACTAATACTGTCTGATGAAAGAGACCGGTAATAGCTATCCGTTCTCGTTATGGTCTCGTGAAATCTATTTGTCTTTGACACTCGATTGACAACTTCTAAGACCGAGATTACATTGCCTCAGAATCCTATCAGCCGTCCCCACTATATTGCATGTGCATTTTAAACGAAAAACTACCACTGAAAAAGGACTCTTAAATATATAAACTGACTTAGGAATTCTAATGAAAATAATGCCTCTGGTAATACTTCCTCTTCTGGGAGAACTCGAGAAAGTATAACGGAAAGCGATAAGTTTTGTTCGATCCGACAATGAGCGAAAAATAAGAGAAATAAATGCTAGGACGAGTCGCTTTAAGAATTCATTCTTCCCGCGAACGATACGCGATAACAATAGGTTAAAAAAATAGTCCGAACCCTCGGTGATTTCACCCTCTGCCACAAGCCGAAAGGCGGCTTGAAGGGTATTTATGTAGATGTAGATGTAAATGTAGATGAAGACAAACTGCATTGTTTCTATGAGCATCCCCCACTGCAACACGCCAAAAGGCGGCTTGCAGAGGTATTTATGAAGATATACGAGTTATAAAGCCTCAGGAAAACCATCCGCATTCCGAAAAATAACCGCATTCTTCCAAAGCTTACCTATTTAAATATATTTCTCTAACAAGGGGAATATCTGTGTATCGAGGATTCGCTTGAGAGTATAACGATATGTTCCTTCCTTAAAATTAATAGAAACGTGGCCGTCCTTTGAGACCACTAGGATTTTTTAATGTACAATTTTCTTTCGACAATCGGAGGTAAGCAACCACCCAACAATCGTTCACTATCAAGTAGATCGCGAAGTTTCTCACGTAAGATATTACTTACTATTACTTTTTTAAATAAAATTTTTATGACCATTAAATACCATATTCTTGCCTCCGAGAAATTCTTCACCCCTCTTGTCAACATTTACTGAAATATATGTTAGTTAGGAACTCAATTATTATATAATATCTATTATATTACTACGTATTGAATATTATTTCTCGTTAACTACTTGCGTCATTGACTTGTCCCTTTTATGTCGTATGACCCCCAAATGGAAACCCTGAGGAAAAGTGAGATATGTATGCTATGGATAGGTTCGATCGTGCAAGGCCCAAATTCCCCAAATAAGTTGTACGTATTGTTTACATTATATCCGTTATGTGGATCCAAGCTGTCGTGCGTAAGACTTCCAATCTTACATATCCATTAATTTCTTTGATGCATACTATTGTATTTAATGCGTATACCACTTTCACTAGCAGAATGCTTATATCACTTTCACTTGCAGAATGTATAGCAATCTATTTGGGGAATGTCAGATGGAAGATAGAGTGACATATTTCTGTCGTTTATGAATGTGTAAGAAACGCGTTAAATTTATCTGCTTACACAAGATCGATATACTATTTATCGGGTTTAACTCCACTCTATCCTTTTGTATCAGTCATTTTATTCTTATAAACTAACGTTCATGAGGCGACCTCTATATGACCAAGTGAGGAGGCAATTGGTGTAGGTAATATTTGGCCAGAGAGTTCATATCCCTTTATGCCTCTTCGGGTCCTAATGCATTTTCTATGAGGACGAAAACTGAAAGACAGGAAAATTTAGCCTTATTAGGATCTGTGACCTTCAAGTTACGCTTGAGTTGAGGAAAGTGCCTCTAACTCATTACTTTATCTCTTAGGCTGTATAAACAATTTTAAAACCAAATATGTTTAACGACCAGCATAACAGATTGAACACAGAAGGTACACATCAATTGTTGATTTTATTAATAATCAGAAAAATGTAAAAAGAGAGAGATTATAATTACAATTAAGAAGAAAGATATGGTCAATAGGAAGAACCCTAACCTGTTGAATGGTATGATATACTTGAAAGTTCGTAAAACGTAAGTAAAAATAATACGTAATATTTATCAAAAGATTTTAGAATTTTCGGAAATGAAACTTTGTACAATAGTAGAATAATAATATTATAACAAAATTACCCAAATAATCCAGTGAGTATAAAATAAAACAGGGGAACACTTGGGCATAAATATTAGGTTTCAGCGAAAGCGGGTGCCTGTGAATGGTCTTCTTTAATCTAAATTAAGATTTCTGATTTACTCTTAAAGCAAAATAGAATTATCACTGCATAAATTGATTTTTTACTAATCATTGATAACTTAATCTATATTAATTTTTATAAATATAGAAATGTTTAAATATATAAAATCTTTTCAAATATAACTTTTTAAATATAGATAAATGAATAAA
>KZ308298.1:270996-398832 GCA_000376725.2 Ladona fulva | reverse complement strand
AATAGAACTTTTTAAATATAATAAAAATGTTATCAAAGGTAAAACTGGTTTATACTGTTTTCATAAGGAGCATACCCATAAAGTTCTGAAGAAGTCCGTGGCCTAGTAAGGGGACACTTCCCTTCTAAGGTCCATAAAAGAAAATTTTGTAAAATTGGATCTTATTTTCCATCTGCTATATAATTAACGCTCATTTTGATTCTCATTCGAACTATTTTCACTATTAAAGTACCTTGTTTTACCCTGGGCAACTAGACTTTTTCCTCTTCTCATATTTCTACATTTAGATCATCCCTTGCACAACAACCGCACTCCATCGACTTTCTAGTCTTCTGAATTCCCTCCGTTGAAACCTTATTACATTCCTCATTCTTAAGAGAATGTTCGCATCAATATTCTTATATACTCCTTTATGTAAATAATGTTCAATTGCATAAATATAATTTTATATTTATTTTCATTGTAGATTAGTTGCTAGTTCATGCTTTCTCCCAACTTCTTCTTTCCTATCATCTCTGTATTTTGTTATTTTGAATTTACTATAGTTGGTGACATTCTTATTCGTGAATATATTGAATATAAAAGTAATCTTCAATAATATGGATTGACATAGTGAGAATGAAGCGATCTTATCGATCTGTACAGCAAAGTGGTCGCTAGTTATCAACTGTTAATGCCAAGATATAAATTATCTGAACATATGAAAGTATATACTGTTATTTTTATCTCTATTCTGCCCTTTTAACATTAAGAGACATCTAAGTAACGTTTAGCCATCGATTGCAGCGATTCTTATGGAAAAGTACGGCCTTCCATTGGGCCTAATCCATTAAAATATCATTTGTTTTCAAGATCCTTTTTATCCACATCGTAGTTCCTGGAACTCGAATTCCGGCACCGAATATCAGACGAACTCCATATATTTAATTTCACGGAAAACAGCATTAAATAGAAATTATCACTTATTGTATTCATAGAAATCCCCATTAATTTCTCTTCTAAATGTGAATGCTAGGCCATCTTAATTGTTAATCACCGTCTTAGTTGTTAATCACCAATTGTTTTCGAGCCAGTTACGCTACTTCATGCATAGAGAGTCATTTGAGAAAGGAATAGGTTATTATAGAATTAACTCCTGGCAAATCTTAAGACGCTGTCGCAGTGTCGGAGGCCTTGGTTTTCCCTTTGGGACTCTGCCAATTGCCTCACTTAGCGCGGCCCCATTGAGGAACGCTTCGCTTCTGCTTAATTTATTTGCACCGACGGCGAAACCCTCGGACGTCTTTTTCTTGTGAAACCCATTTCCTTTCATTGAAAGCAACCGCGCAGAGCTAGCTTGTTAAGGTCCTTATGTATATTTCATGTGACTAATTCATAATAATAGAAATTATCATAACGTATGCATGTGGCAATTTTATTGGGGATTATCCTGGTTTAAATGGCAAAATAACGATTTTTTTAATGGTTTTAGTAATACATTGCCATATGTGCCGTTATTCCAATGCGAAGATAAGACTCAAAGCCTTCATGAAAGTATCAAATATCATATAGGACGTAAAAATATTGACAGAATAAAACCCAAAGATATAGCGGTACATAAAAAATGGGGAAATAATAAGATTCGAATCCTTATATATCTGTAACTATATAGCGTACGGATAATAATTTTGTAACTATTTACATATACAACGATACCTCGGCTGACGAAGATAATTATATATTTGGAATCACATTCTTTAGCCGAAATCTTAGTTAGATAAAACGTGGTGTCATCAGGCGTCTCGCTATCTTGAACATTAACCATTTGGGTTGGTGGGTGTCCCCTATGTGATGTGATCAGCTCATTTCTTTACAGACGGAAAAGATAAGATACTGTAATGACCCGACAGCTCATGTTTGCTGCTTTATATTAGCGCATGTATGGCACTGAAATTCACTAAAATATTCGTTACTCGAATGCATGTACATTATCCGGGCTCAAAAACACCGAACAAATCATCATAAGCCGAAAAATTCGTTAAGGTCACTCGTTAGCCAAGATGTCACTGTTGCTGCGAAATGCACGAAAGAATTCCTTCACGACTGAAAACTAACTTCAAACTCTTAAATCGAGTTATATCAATTTCCATTAAATTAATGTGACTCACAAGATGACCTTCCTAAAATGGAAGTGACGTGATTTTAAATTTCCTGAATCGATAGATAGCGGTTGGTTAATTCCGTTTATTGAGGTGAGAGAGACTGTAAATGTTGCAAATCTCTGTCCGTATTTTAGTTCTCCCTTAGTTCTATCTTAGTTCTCCCTTAGAACGCTTCGATCATGAAGGAAGATAAAGGTCTAAACGCATTATGAGCATAAATAATTATGTCAGTTAAGGCACGAGATATAAATGGGGAAATATGTTGAACCGGGTACTTTTCGTTGAACGTAATATGCGATCATTAAACACTGTTAATCCTAGATTCTCCTGTATTTCTTAATACGCATATTGCTGTTTTTCCGTACAGGAGTTCCCATGTCTTATTGCTAGTAGTTGTTAGGTTTTTCTATCTTAGTGCTCTTAGAAGAAAATGACTATAATTCGTACGTATAAGAAGAGATGTGTTGATATATGAATAGCAAATTGAATAAAGTGGTTCATAGATTATATATGGAATAGTCTCAAGAATAATTAACTTAAAAAATAATGGGGACATTTGTCTCCGAGAATTATGAGGTTGAGCCAACTTCTTTATAAATTAGTTTTTGACCAACAGCTATTCCTCGAGTCGAGTGAACCGCAAATACAGGAAAAGCAAGAATTAAAGGTCCATCCTTTACACTGTTATCCCCACATCCATATATCGTCCAAATGTCTATTATGCTTTATTTACTGATAAGGCGAATATTCACTTGGCGTATGAATGAGTGCGTAGCGTTAAATTAGCTCCTTCCTATTTCTCCCTTTGATCTCAGCGTACTTTGATCACGTTCGTACGAAACTTGGCAGGCTAAAGGATCGGAAAGTAAGGCGAGCCAGAATTAAAGTGTTTCGCGTCATTTGTTTTCTGCGCTAATTCGCGACAGTCTTTTTTTATGAAAGAAGCTCTCTGAGGCGGGGAGAGTAACCCGAGGACCGGAACTTGCCAATGTTAGAATGATGTGCGTCTCCCTCGCCGCAGACAATATTCCCTCCAATTGCCTCTTCCTCCCCTTTCCCCTCGTTAATGAATAAAAAGACGACTCGCATTGAAGGTGCCCCTCTGCTTCGGGGAAATAGACCTTTACAAATAGGAAGAAGGAATTTAAACTTACACTGTTATTCCGTGTAAAATGTACTCTCTTTTGTATTTATTGTATTGTATTCACCGGCCGCGGTGGCGGAGTGGTTAGCGTGCTAGCGCGGGTCGAGCGCAGGTCCAGGGTTCGAATCCCGATGGTTTAAATAAGTGATTCTCCTTGATTAGATACTCAGAATATCCCTTACCATGGCGGCGTTGATAATAATAAACTCGTCGGATTTTTCCGGTTATAAAATGGTCGTGTGCGTTCGTCCTTTTTTATTGACTGTAATATTTATTAATATGGATGTTATTTTAATTATCTTCCTGTATCCATTATAAATATTATAATGTTAATAGTAAGAATAATTATACAATATTGCCGCAGATAAACGATGGCGATGTTATATTACATTCAACAACTTAAACAGTATTAAAGTTCTTCAGACACAAGTACAAAACAATTGAACATAAGTAACTCAGTCCACTAGATATAATATTTTACAAACTTCACTTCTCAACTTACAAGTTGTCAGACAACAACCAACACAAAAAGTAAGTATATTTAACAAAACAGTTTAATATTTCCTCAAACTCCTTACAGATGTATTTATTTATACCCTTTATAATAAATCTAAATTTTAATAAGAAATTCACACAATTTATTTTCTATATCTAAGTAAAATTTACAGCTTTTTCTAAAATGCTTTTTATTCTCAGGTAAGGGTATGAAGACATCTTCAAGCAAACTGTTCCATTCTTTAATCTCTCCATTTGTGAACTAATACTTTGTTTTCTCAGCTTTAACTTATGTCTATGATCACCTCGAGCAATATAAATCGGTTCTTCTGTTTTTCAACTTATTCCATAATTCGCCTGCATTTCTTATCTGAAAGGTGCCTACCAATCGATTTACCCTCTGGCTTTTTTCTAATGGTTCCCAACGAAGTATTTCTAACGTTTCCGTTGCCGTATCTTCTTTCTTTTGTCTACATTATACATATCTAGCAGCTTTTCGTTGCTTTTTATCGACCTTTTCAATATTAATTTTATCATGAGGATCCCTCGTATGTCGAGAGATCCGTACAATCGACGTTTCTTTCAATCACTTCTTCAGCGTACAGGAATTTTCAACTTATATTTCCTCTCAAAGTAATTATATGTACGCTATCAAATCCGCAGTGTCAGCCAGTATGTCTTACATCTTTTCGTCTATTCGGAGAAGAAAGAATGGATAGCTTAAAGCTAATCTAATCCTTTATTGAATTACCTAAAAGGATAGGATGAGCTTAGCACATACCTCGGTTTACTATAGTTGAGCTATGCTGTGATATGAATTGTCAATAATAATGGTGTATCTCCTGGTGGCTGCATTTACATGCTAAGAAAACTGTTATTTATTGGGCCATAGAGCAAAACTTACGATCGGTGGTCTAAGTGAGGACAAATTACCTCACTCCTCACCTCGCGAAGTCGCCTCATCCACTCTCCGAATCCTTTCGCTACTGTCGGATGGTACGAAGAACCAATCAATGTCCGAGCTAAGCCTTAAAAAATTTAAAACAAAGGCAATCACTGAATCAATTCCTCAAAAAAAGTCCATACAAAAACCCAATAGATGTAGACTTTCTACCGATTGAAATTTACTTGTATTCAAATCCGTTTAACTCATATGTTTTCTTAAAAGTGCTTATATTACAGCTCTAAACTTCCGCTTCCAAATAAAAATCTCAGCTCCAGTTTACTTATTCATTATTTTACTTTGTGGCTAGTTATTTTAGCGTAATCAAGGTCTTCTATAAAATATAAATTCAAAACCTATACGAATTCCGCTGTTTTATTTCCTCCATTTCCACTTCTTTCAACTCTGCCACATCTCTGCCAATTTCTTTGCAACCCAGTTGCGTTCGGTCGCTATGGGAACAGTTATTTACATCTTCATCCACAACACAGGGGGACATGGGGGAAGGGGCCGATCAACGTCCCTCTTGATGACTATTGTACTGGTAGTTTATATAGAATCTATGATGATCCTTGAATTATAATAAGATTGTGATGTTTTACCACGAATACTACACATCTAATACATTTATCACGACAAACTGACATTGTGAGTTTATTGGAGATTTTTTTATTAGGAAATTGCCCTTAATCGCCCTCCCTGGCAAGTTTCTAAGTCCGCCCCAAGCAGTCTGGGACGTTTGGCTGGACCCCTGAGCGAGTTAAATTAATGAGTTTTATCATTCGTTCGAGGAAAAGCAGTTTAAACGGCTAATGCTCTTGCCAATCTCTTAACTTCTACTTTCTCAGAAAGGGTCGAATAAAAATTACTTTTTGCTCTTAACCCACAAGTCGCAAGTGGTTGTATATCATGTACTGAGCTATTCGAAAATTTACTTTCTAGAAAATGTTTAAAAACACTACCCTTCCTAAGGTGGTAATTTTCCGAATCATTGCTTTGTAGATTCCCAAGATGCATCGGGGAAAATGTTAGTAACTCTTGCTGTTTTCTCAGAACCGCTTTAACAGCGATTCTTGCTCCTGCATCGAATGCAGACTTCATCCGCAGAATCTAATGAACTTGCAAATTCTGCTAGGAACCGTGGTCTTCCTGCTTCACCAGTGTAGGATAGAGAAACTTGTCAAGGGATGATCAAATGCTATTTCCAATCATGATTGCCTTGTAACAAAAACGATAGTAGTGTCTCTTTTCTCAACTACTATGCGTATTTTATGAGCTGTATAACATTTGAAGAATCACTTCGCTGTTAGTTTTTAGTTTACAGTCCTCAAAATATCGTAGGAAAATGGCTGGTTCTACAAATATATCCAGAGGGAGGAGAGCTTCCCTTTCACGTCAGGGTAGGATTATGACTATGAACGTCTTTTATATTTTTACCTCAGCTACCGAAAAAAGTGCTTCAGAAAAGTGAGGTATTCTTCTTAACCGCAATTTTTCTGATGTGTTTGCTTCGTTTGTAAATAATTAACAGCCTGACCCCAATGTTCACAATAGACGCTGTTAATTTTGCCATAGCAACTTCTAACGTGTTTATTCTGACACAGCTCTTTCGTGTATTCCCTACGACTTTATCTGAAGACGGTTTTGCGCTCCCCGCCGCAGTCGACCTGCGTTAGAAAGTGACAAAACACGATCGCCCCTTTCGCCTCCGTCCCATTTCCTGCCCCCAGCGCTGCCGCGCAGCGTCATCTTCCCAGGCCTCTTAAAGGGCCCCCGTCACTTAATTCCACCCATTTCCTTATTTTCGAGAGAGGGCCATAGAAATCACTCTTTTTTCCTGCGACCGCGGTTTGCTTGCGTGTGTGGCCTTGTTAACATCCTTACCGATGCCTTCAAGTAGAGAGAGGAAGTCTAAAGTTGTAGATTATATCAGACCCTCCAAGCGGAATTGTTTGCTCGATCACGCTGAGAAGTTGCCGCTCAACGCGAAGTGGCAAATGTAAGAAATTATTGGAAATCTGTAGTAGAATGAATACAAAGTATATTAGAATGTTTTATATGAATAGACTTATGTTGTCAATGTTCCTATAAAAGAAGGAAAACCATCATCAGCACACTTTTAAGACATAGCTGATCATTAAATACTGTCAAACCGTAAATCACGGGCTACTTTTTATTCATCTGTGGGACTCGAGTTCGATTTTACTCTAGTAAAGTACAAGTATATTGTAGATGGAAAAATCCTTGGTAAGAAAGGGAGAGAAAGACCTAGGAAGAAAAGCCTAGAGTACATACAATGTTTAATTTGTATGAGGACCTACGAGGAAATTAAAATAACGATGGAAAGATCAAATTGTTGCAACTGCAAGGCATGGCTTTCAGAAGATGATTATTATACTTTGTCATAAAATAAACCGTAAAAAATGGTTTCTACCGCGTACCGTAAATTTCTTGTAGAAATTTAAATTCTTTATAGTGCCCGTTGAAATTCAACGGGGAAAACGGGAAGAGAATATGAAATACAAATATTTGACGTGCAAAATCTCCACTGATGAAATATTTATATTGTATTTTCCTGCCCTAGGTAGGGTTAGATGTAAGAAGATACTTGTTAGTCTCAATCTCGCCCTGAATAAAGTCCTTTATTATTATTACCCTAAATAATCACACTAATTTCTTTGATTTTCAGCCCATATAAAGACACTCTTTACATTATATCAGTTGTAAATTGCAAATTTTGATCTGCATGTAGCCACTAAATTAATCCTGATTAATCTCTGAAGTCAAAAGATAGTTTGAAAATATCCGCAACTTATCAGGGCGTAGACAGTCTCTTGCATTAGGTAGCGAATGCAATTTCAAATATCAAACTGATACCAAAAGTCTTGGTGGTTGTGTCTAATTCTCACTGACGAAGAAAATATGAAATACTTAAATATGATATGGAAAATAGTTTACGTTTATTAAATCTATCATGAAAAATCAATAAATCCTCAATATATTATATGTGGAGGCTTCTCCGGATATATATATACTTACCTATACTAGATACAAATTCAGAGAATAAACGAAAAGTGTCACTGATGAATCGATTCTTTATACGTGTAGACCCCGACCATCATACTAGAGAAAAAGGACCAATGGATCTTGGGTTTCATAGTTCGATTCTTTCCTTAGTATCCATTTGGATTATAAGAAACTCGAAATTCAGTTTGCGACTTTGTTCGGACTTCCTGAATTGATTGCGACTTGAGACCTTAGGTTATTATACGTAGAAGACAACACTTTATAGAGTAATAAGTAATACTATTACAATAGTAGCACTATTACAATAATAAAAGTTGATAATAATACCCTTATCAACTGTTCTTGGTTCGACTCTATAATAGTTTGATTTTTCCTTAAGATTCTACTAGAGGAGTTGAACCTGTCCTTAACCGGAACCTTGCAATACAACAGGCGTGAAAGTTCACAATCTCAGAGCTTGCAGTTTGCAAGCAACTTTTACTTGTAAATCATATATTTACGCTCTGCTAATTATCAATCTTTAACTCCTTGGATTTTGAACACATTAAAGACCCTATGAATAATTTATCATCCGTAAATTGCAACTTCTGATCTAACTTCAGCAACCTGAAAGAGACCTTTGCAATAGGAATTAGCTGGTTTTTCTATAATGGTCGAATGCGTTTTCTATCAAATAAAGTGTTAATTAGTAAGATTGTATAATGATTTCAAGTTTTCGAATAGCAAATATGACAAACACACAGTTTAATGATTCTAATTACAAAAAAATAGTCCAAAATTCACATGTTGAATATAAAAACTCGTTTATTATCTATATTTTTTGTAGCACAGTAATATATTTAAAGTTGAAAAGAAACATTGAGCTAATTGTACTAGAATTTTCTTCAATTATACTATTTATATACTTCTATATATACTATTTACGTTAACGAATACAATTTAATGCAAATAACTAGAGTGAAGTAATTTTCCTTCCAAAAGTTTGAATGGTACGCGACCCAGGATCTTTTATTTCAGCATTGATTTTAAAACACCGAGTTTATCCATTCGGGAGAGATTTGTTTCTCCATAAGTGCTTTAGATTCATAGAAAATGGTTTCGCGAAAACAGCGCGCATTTTTAATTTGAGAGACGTAAAAAGTTTTATATATTTTATACAATTTTGTAATTGAATCCAAAGATAGAAGTTAGTCGTGGTGAGCATTGGAATAAAACGTTTATAAATATCTCTAGTAATTCGTAATTCATAGTATCGCCTATTTTTATGCTTTCGATTAAGCGTTTAAGAAAAATAGCATCAACGTAACAGTATTAATATAAAAAGAACTCGCGAGATGACACTGACTGATGTTTATAATGCTTTCAACGGTATCAATGGAAATGAAGAGCTTACTTCAGATTGAATTCGACTGCTTTAAAAGTTTCTCTGAAGTTCTCCGTGGTGTACTTCTTATGGAGGGAATCCGCTCTTGTCTGGCGTCGAACTTGGGGTCATTTTTGAAAAATCCTCTCAATGTATTTTTATGGGAAAAGTTGAGAGTTCGGGGTCTTCTAGGATTGAACCAATGGTAGCTTGGATCGTAATCTGTATTCTTATGTGGCTTCCCATTGGGGCCCAGACGACTATGTCCTATGAACCCCAAAACAGCCTGGTCTAACCACTGACGATTGTGGTTTAGGCTGACAATTTGTATTCGATATGTAGCTCACAACCGTCAACTTATAATTTCTAGATGCTAGAGTTTCTGCCTAACATGTAATTGAATAAATGTTAACGAAAAATGTACTGAATGTCTGGATGGTAAGAGGTTAAATCAAATGAAAAGAGATATGTTTTGTCAAAAAAATTGGGGTGGAAATATTTTCCTCGTGGAAATTTTCACGATATACTTGGTTATGCACGTTTATAGCGCTGTAGCCTTACTTCGATTTTTATACGCTCTGATTTTCGTGAGCAAAGGACTATTTGTAGCAGCGTAGAGCAACTTACTAGTATAGATAACTCTATGGTAGCAGCTTGGTGCATTGTTAAACCTAATAAACATATTAAACAAAGGAAGTCGGTAAATCTTTTTGATTTTTAAATCGCACAGTGTATAATTAAAGGATTAGAATTACATTATTATTAAATTATTATTATATTAAGTTTCATTTACTTGTACTTTATCTACATACTGTAGAATAGTTCTTGAGAGTTCTAATTACTGTTATTACCATCTTTTGGGTTTGTTTACCTCTTTTCCAAGAATTTGCCGCCTTTATCGCGCTCTCCATGAATTATCTCTAATTAATGATTCATATAAGATATACTCCAAAGGCTGTAAAAACATTTCTAATTTGAAATAATTGGGTATCCTATTAGAAGCCGACCCAAAGGGGATATGTTAACATTGATTATAACCTAACCGCGTATCTTTTTTAATTGTGTGTGTAGTGTATACCCCTCGCATGGTCTCGGTCATCTCCAAAACTCTGAAAATACAAACAAGTCTGATAGGACTTCTCTTAATTTTCGCCATCATTGGGGGACCCCTCGTTTTTATTCCTTTTTTAATTTTCTCTGCTCTTCAATTCCGAATTTTAACGGTGTCATATTTCCAAAAGAAGGAGTCTTAATCAAATTCCTTTGTCCATTGCTTTTTTATTGGGCACCATTACTTCGTCCCTCCAAGGATCGCTTAACCCTTTCTTCCCCGCGCACCCCGCCTTCTTTCCTTCACTTCCTTCCCTACCAACACTGCTCATTCTCGACCAGTTAAGTCATCTTACTGACCATGTACTACTAAAAGAGTATGGTGGTAAGTATGGTGGATTCTGACGTACTATTCTATCCATTTATTTAGTTTTTCTTAATAGAAAAGTGGCAATAAATATAACTATAAATGTAAATTAACATAGTAGTGTAATGTGTTTAACTACTTCCCTCGCAAGTATTTAGGATTTCGTATTTAGGATTTCATATTTAGGATTTCTGTTTTTTGACCATTTTTTACTTTCAAAAGGAATTCTCAGCAAAGCTGTTGAGCATAATGAGCTTGTCTAGCATACTCTCTTTTATCTGCGATACATTTGTACGTCTCTATATGTCAAATTTGTATGTATTGAAAGCAATATCATACCGCATGAACATTTGCTTGCAGTATTTCATAACGTTAATTCAATAGGGTATGACTTTATATTAATCTACTGAGCATAACCTATCATACGCTATCAATTTGTATATGTTTAACCTAGCATTTGCATGTACTGTGAACAGGTTAAACTCTAAGGAAATAAAGAAGTGAAATATGATATTAAATAGCTATCAAAGGGGAAAAAAGACTTTCTCTTCATTCTTAGTTAGGTATAAGCAAACAAATTATTTTTTTTAATTAACATAACCGCGAAAACACAATAGATAAAAAGAACATAAGAAGTCACTGAAAGATATTGAAATTTTATATGAAAATTATAAAAGAAAATCCAACCGTACATATGGAAAATAAACGCATAAATGAAATGTTACACGAGTAAGACATATACTTTTAAAGTGCAAATAGCGTCACAAGAGAAAACTTAGGACTGCAGCTGTACAATGCCCTGCTGCCATATCTTGATGAGTGACCTATTCATCACTTGTCTTCTATATGCATTTGTTACAGTCTTATTTATGGCTGTGATGATATGAAAGTTACGAGTTATTCTGAATAATGGCATTAATTAAGGGTCCTCCTTATACGATGTTACGAAAAGCATTACTCGTAGAATCATTGTGCCTCACTTACGTGGGTTTGTTCTGCTCATAGCATTCTGGCTCAGAGAGGAAAACAAGTTCAAACTACCTCACTCCTCATCTTCCATCCTGAGCCTCATTTCCCTCTACTAGCTTTTCGTAGGTGATGTTAGAGGGGATGAGGTCCCAACCGAACTTCGTACTGAATGCTTTACCGGCAGACAGTAGTAAAGATAAGGAAAACATATACATTTCCAAAGTAAAAAGTTTACACTAGCGCTCGAGTTGACCAGTTTCCGAGATTGAATCTCATCCTGTGAAATGTCAACAAAACGCAATGGATAGTAGTGATAAAAGAATGGCCAAACCAAGTCAACACCACCAATAATATTTCCTGACGAATTTAGCTTGGTTTACCTAGTTAGTAAAACTAGAGGTTGGATACCGTAGGGTAGACCGTGTAGGGTGAACCGCAATTGATCCCACGCTGACGTTGTAGTGTCTATGAGAACCTGAGCGTCGGAAGGGCATCTTTGGCACAGATCGTGATGAGGGAAGAACCTCGCGTTCCGCAAAGACGGATCTTTTCATGGCGGAGCAATTAACGCTCCTTCCATAGAAAAAAAGGCGGACTTTCTTCCGGGCATGCAGACGGGAGGTCGAGCGGAAAGCAAGTGGTGAAAATGAATGCAGAAGGAGTCGTTAAAAGGAAGCAGCGGCGAGATTCGGAGTGGCGTATGTGCACGTATGATAAAGTTTCACTTTTGAAACGTGTCCGTTATTTCGAGAAAAGGGTGCCCGTCGATCATTAAAACGGACACGGGCGCCTTGGTCTTAATGACGCTGCAGGACAGCGTAACAGAAGGTCTTAGCGCGGTCTGAAGCAATTTTGCCCATCCCTTGCTCCTCTGCCTGCCGCTCGCTTCTTCGCATAAGTAGCGGAAAATCCTTTTGAAATATCGGCAAACAAGATCCCGCGACGCTTAATGACGGCACGGTCTTTATTTAATGAAGAAAGGACGTCGGGAATCCTCAAATTATCGTCGGTCTTTTCGATTTATCCTTAGGAATTTATCTTTCCTCTCGGACGGGAGTTCTACGCCGATAGCGACGGTATGAATGTCCTCGAAAGACCTGTAGAGGTCGTCGAGATACTTTACCTTGTCAAGGATGCTGCCGGATGATTTTGTGATAATTTCTCAACAGGTGTTGACTTCGAAAACTATTTATATTTAAGTATACGCAAGTACGCTGTAAGTTGCCTTTCGGCGTGTGGCAGGGGGTGAATGCACCACGAGTCGACTTCCATAATCGATTTATTTCGCGGATTGTCCTCGTAAAAACAGAGTTCTAGAATCGATTCGTAGTAGCATCTATCTCCATGATTTTCCTCGCAGTATCAGAACGGTCTACGTAATATTATATATCCTACATCCTCTATGAGCGTGCTTTCTCTGGGATTGTTTCGTAAGTGTATCCATTGTTCAAATTTTCTTTCTGAAGATTCCCATCCTGCGTTGTGAAGCATATGAGTATCGCTTACTGATTTATCTTAGCAATTATTCACAAAAATTACTGCTTTATTATTATCGCTGCACCTTTTTTGATTCTCGAATACAAAACTTTCCCGAAGGGTCTCATACACCACACTCACTCAAGGTGAGGCCTAACTAACAGGGTGAGGCGAAAAGCTCATCTTGGTAACAAAAGTTACGGTGATTGTGTAACACAGAACAATATCTATTACTACATTTATTTTTAGGATTGTGAAAACAGTTATAACTATCGTTAGGGATGATTTTTGTCTCAATTTTCTTAACATTATAAAAAGTCCAACCTCATATCAGCTTTATAACAAGCTCTATCTGGCATTTTTACATTCATCCATTACGGAGAAAAAGTTGTCGCATAATCGATAAAATTTTATTGTCACGGTAATGATCTGAAACTTTTTATTTGAGTCATGATTAAGCAATCAAATATGATAATAAAATTAGACAGAAAAGTAGCTCA
The DNA here is from genome assembly GCA_000376725.2 of Ladona fulva. Lineage (NCBI taxonomy): Eukaryota > Metazoa > Arthropoda > Insecta > Odonata > Libellulidae > Ladona > Ladona fulva. The sequence continues at coordinate 385,357 of KZ308298.1, read as the reverse complement.
TAGACACCTCGGAAGTTAATGGTAGAAAGGCTTATATAGAAATTTGTTAGAGAGAAGAAAATGCCCGTTTATCAGAACAATTCGTAATTTCCACAGCAGATTTTTATTATAAAATACATTGATTAGTTTCTTCAACGAGTTGACATCTTCAGGAAAAAACCACTCTTACAACTTTTCTAAAGTCATGAACACAAACAACTATGCTATAATCAGAATTCGAACCCAGAACCCCGGCGTTGCTAACCTTACACTCTAAACACTACGCCACCGATATATTAATAACGAAACATTTTCGTAGATTTTCGGGGTTATTATTAATAATTCGTTATTTTAATTATTAATTATAATTATGATATTCTAAAGGGTAAAACATTGAGGAAAACAGGTCATTCTCTCCAACTTCTATTTCTAATCTCCTAAATTTGAAATTTTGTTAACTTAAAAATTAGCATTGAGTTAACATATTAGAGGATCTTAACCACGTCGATTAGCAATACAAGTTCGAAACTCAAGTTAGGGACAAAATAAATCCAAATGGATAGCCTTAAAGAAGATTTCGTCAGTCTCCGATGAAACGAGGCGTTTCCTAGATGAAATTTGGCCGTCGGAGGGACAAAAGAGGTGAAAAGGGCTGCTTTGAAAGCGCGTCAGCGTGTCTTCAGTGGACACCAATTAACACAACGTCACTTGCACCGCCGTCAGTGCCCCTTGTCCACAAGAGGAGAGCTTTTTATGTCCGGGATCGGAAATTGAATCTGATTGATGCTGTGGGAATGGACCTCTTTAAGATGAAGGCTCTGCCGCTGACGTCGAATGCATCCTCAGGTGGCGCTGCACTCAATGCTTCTTAGACACGTTCACCTCTACCCATAAATACAATAAAATTTACAGTTTCGTAACCAATGAATAGCCCTCCATTTCGAATCTCCATTATTCCCCAGGCGCTTCACACATATTTTCAATGCACCTTCAATTGCGGTGATTATTAAGTATTGTTTTAATGTGTACACAATTTCAATCTTTGATCATTCTCGCTCAAAAGCTGCGTTACGGACTCTTCTTAGAATTCCAAACATACGGAATCCCATACATACTAATTTTCTTACTTATTGATCTAACTAAATGTGAACTATTTCATTGTAAACAGCTACTGATATTATTTTATGTACTTTTTGTATTTACACTAATTTTTATTACGGCAATGCACAAGTGATTTTATTATAATAGACAGTTTCCATAACACCTTTCAGCTTCTACTATCAGTAAATTTGCGTAGGCTTTTCACACCCCCTTCTTTATGGGTGTTTTCCTGCTGTAGATATATTTCCTAAGATTTTTACATTCATAGTTCGTAATTTTTTCCTATTTGTTTTTAAAGAATTATTATTTTTTATTAATATCATTGACGACGGGTTAGCTGCAAAAATAAACTATTTAGTCTCAAATTTGCCTAAATGAAGACCTTAAATACTTCATAGAGTCAAATGGGGGGTGGTGAGCGAATAAGGAAGGCTCTAAAGGGAGAGGAAGACAATTGGATGAGGTCAATGAGATTCCGAAGGAAAGAGTCACTCTCAGAATTATGAGTCAAAGTGAATGTAAGGAAAAATGTATGAATGTTTGAAGGGGGAGATGTATGCAAGCATTGGGAAGTACAGGGGAACATTGAGAATAAAATTGACCAAAAACTTTCTTAGCGTATGCAATATGCATGTATTTATGGATGTGCAGGGATACCACCCTTACGGAAACGCACATTTTAAATTTCCAGAGCAACGATAAGTGTATCGCACAAGAGCCCTCAATGGGTATAAGAAAGAACTAGAACTATCCGATACTTCAAAGCTTCTCTTAGTAGAAGCTAATTCAAATTAAGATCTACCAAATAAAACATTAATTAATAAATTATCAAATTTTCTACCAAACAACACATTAGTTAGGCAATTCTTTTTAAACCGAGTCGAAATAGTATTTAGAGTACATCTTTGTAGCACTTTTATAAGAGTTGAATTAGATGAAATGGTGGTGTGCTCACAATGAGGCAGATTTGAAATATTCGGTAGATTTAAAACTATTTTTCAGAATTGCGCTGATAAAACTGGCAGCTTTCATTATTTACCACCATATTATGAACATCTAAGCCTTCTTTGATTGGCTACCATTTAAATTAAAGTGCTGAAGGATGTTTAAAGATATATTAAAGTTAGGACTTTATAGACTGTTTAACTTAAAGCAAAAAATATCCTTCGTTTCAATCCATAAAACTAGAAAAATCTTCAGAATATTTCAAGAAGTAGTTTTACGTCAAGCTAATAGTAAGTAATATATAAACACTTTCTACCAAAATGTTCCCCTAGCAAATTAATAACTAAATATTCCACCTCAAATGATCAAACTGATGCCGTATATTACTGTGCATAATCAGTCCTTGAGTATAAAATTTCTTTGGAAAATGTGTAATAAAATTTATCCATTTTATATTTACACGCAAGATATATGTGAAAATATGTGAACATTTTGAGAAAAAAATATGTGAAAGAATTTGAGTTGTGGTTTAACTTCTTTTATGGATTATAAAGTTCGATCTTTCGAATAAATCAAAATAAATGTGGAATATATGTGACTTGAGAAATGGTAAATTTTTAAGGAATAACAAGTGAACAAGGGTGAAAAATACCGACATGAGTGGGAGTATCCCCCTTAAAAGTGTGGAAGAGACGCGGCATGGTAGTTCAGTGGTTAGAATACCTGCCCGGAAAGTGAGAGACATGGGTTCGAGTCCCAGTCATGTCGCTATTTTTCACACTTTTTATTCCTTGGGATTCAGCCGCTCGACTTCATCGTGCAAAGTATTTCCACCTTTCCTTAATCCCGGTGAAATTTGTTTTGGGGAGAAAATAAAAGAGCATAAGAAACGAAAATTTCTGCGAAAATTCGAGAGAGAACTACTTTACAGCATTGGCCTGCATACACTCGTATATAGGTATTTCAATTTAAGTTGAGTACGAAGTTTAAACTGATTTCATCAAGTATATCAGATAAGCTATCCGTATGAATTTTTGGATGACATTAACACAATTTATTCTGAAGCGGATCGCAGTCAGTTCCGCCATTACTATTGAAATGATACGCATATGAGACGGGATTTGCGTAACTTTTCCGAAAGGAATGACGAATATATCCGAAGAATTTCACGACCAGCAATTCGCTTTGGCCCGCAAGACGGCCGAATAATCCCGCAGCGATTAGCAAACCCCTTCTCTCGCAAATAATCTCCTTCCCCTCGTTCGACGGACCTCTTCAAATCTCTCGCCATATCGCGCCTTCCTCGTTAGACTCCCGAAGGCTAAACTCATTACAACCGCGTCTAATATGCTCCCCTCCTTCGCATCCCCTTCTTCCATCGAACTGTGCGGATCATTCTCGAGGTTTGCACCCTAAATAACTCACGAGCAATGCGCGTTTATGGGCACGTATTTTATATGTGAAAACATACGCCAACGATCTTTATCTATTAAAAAATGCAGATATATATGGAATAGCAAAGAAAATAATAATTAAGTTCCACGGCATAAGAAGGAATTAATTCACGTTATTTGAATCACTGCCGTGTGTCCAAGCCAACGTTTCTAATGGACATGGTCTTCCGGCCAACGGAGTTGAATCTTTTTCATAAATTACCTAAATATTCGCCTAATAGGAGATGATACCAAATGTCTCAAAGATTGCAAATATTTTGCCTAATTTTACTAACATTTTCCCAAAAACAAACAACAAGTCTCTAGCAAGTGAGTTATCGTCGCTGCAAAGCAGTATCGGATTAATTTAGAAAGAAATGAGTTGTATAGTAAACGTGCCGATCTTAAAACTAGTCCACGGCATGAGGAAAATTAATTCGCCTTATTTGAAATACTGCCTCGTCTTCCAAGCAACATTTCTAAATAAAATAATGACAAGAGAAATAACTCGTTGTTAAACCTACAAAAATGGAGCGATTTGAAACAATGTTCAATAATATTCGACGGCCATTTGCGTAACTGTTCCATGTGCTAATATTGTTATTCGCATCCGCTTTCGAGATTTCATACGAAAAACTGTTAAATCAACCCATGAATATTGTACCTTAACATAAGAGGCAGGTGCGACTTTCAGCCATCAGAGGCCTCAGGTGCATAGATCAGATTGAGGCCGTCGCTAAGAAGGAAATGAAGAAAGAATTCTCTCATAGCATACGTATATATATGGGACATCTATGTTCTCATCTCATCTCAGCCACTGCACTGAGGCAAGAGTAAACAAAATATTGAATTACAACTAGTATTGCTATAAATTTCAATGAATAATAAATCGAGTAAATCATGATATTATAATGTTATAATGTATAGCGCTATATTTCATAAGCTCAGTATTATTGAGGCCACCATAATGGATGAGACCCTAACCTAGAGTTTATTGCGCCTAATTATAAATCCGCCACAGCATAGAGGATAGTTCATGTGTCTTTTGAGATACTTTTACCTCAACAGTATCAGGCATTTCAAATGCCTTTCTGAAAGGCTTTTAAATCAGTTCATCGTCATTCGATAGTGTTTCATTCTTAATCTTTTTTGTCCTTAAAAAGTGTTATCTTTCTCCCTTAGCTCATCTCCTTTTCTGGAAGTGCTGCTTAATATCGATCCTCACAAAGGCATTAGTGAAAAAATGATCAAAAATTTCGAGATTTTTATAGACGTTCGTATCTTATAAGGAGATGAATCTGGTGGATGCTGATTCGTATGGTAATATATGTTAATGCTGGTTTACCTCTGGCGATGACAGCCTGACTGTTGAAAGACGTATTAGGTTTCTAAGTTTTTTTTTTATTCTACGGCGGAGATTTTTCTCCATTGTTATCACGGTTGTTGGAGTTTTAATGTTCGTCTTCTAGACATATCTTGCCTAAATTAGGTTGTCTTGTTGACACCTTGCTTTCACATTTGCCGTTTTTTCGATCTCTATAGAAATTCGATTGGTTTACATGAAAATGTCAGTTGAATATGTAGTAGTAGTATTGTTAACAGTGCTTCCACATCTGAGGTCATTTCGCTTAGGGGTCGCCACCGGAAATCGATCCTGAGACCACATTCACCAAAGGCGAACACGTTAATCGCATGGCTCTTGGGAGCCCAGTTGTATAAGACATCATTTTATCTTTCGATCAAAATCATTCTTAATATTGGGGAAATATTTCTTTGGTAAACTCTCTTCCGCTACCTATCCTTCTTCTTACGAAGAACACGTTCTCTAGCATTCTATATTCCCTCTCCCTGCGCTGTTCTTTTCATTTCCATCCCTTCTTTCATAAAGGCGTCCCCCGCCCTCCATTAACCCCTTCTCGCCCGTTTTACGGCCGCTTCCAAATCCTCCGCATATCTCAGGCTCTCATCACTTCCAACCCTTCCTTCTTTCCCCCATAGCAACTGACCCATTCCTAAGAACGGAGTTTCATGGCCTCAGCGCGGACGCTGCTTATCTCAGAATCGACTCTTTCGACAAACGGCTAAAAGTCCAAACGCTTCCATCTTCGTGAAACTTTCTTCTTAATTAAGAACTCTGTAATGAATGGTAGATTACCAAACCGAGGAAATCCGGTAATTAAACCACTATCTGCGGAATTAGAAATACGCTGATTACCGAAGACACAAATCGGTCGAATAAATAAAGAAAGTTTGAAGATCAGTTTTACGTTTAAGTATATTTAAAACTCTTGATTTTTTTGCATCTCCATTAATTCCTCAGGAATGGCAATTTAAATCAATATGCTTTCCTTTTCATGAATAGAATACGGGAATCCTTACCATTACCAATTTAAACGTTATTATTTTCTTATATTGAGTGAAAACGCTAAATACTCTTCCATGATGTTTCATCTACATCTACATACGTAACCTAAAATCCGCCTTTGGCGTGTGGCATGGGGTGCATGGGCTATGATTCTACTTCCCTAATTGATTACTCACGCGTTTCGTTCGCGGAATAAAATAATGTTTGAAACGACTTCTTGTAGCATCTATTTGTCTGATTATTCCTTCAGTATCAGAACGGAAGATGGAGGATGCATAGTACTCGCTACTTCTTCTGATAATGAGAATATACCTTCTCTGAACTTAGTAAATTCGGTCTTTGTTTAAGCATTTTATCCTCTAGAGATTTCCATCCTGCGTCCTGAAGCATCTGAGTAACGCTCACTTATTTGTCGTAACAGTTTTTTACGAAACGTATCCCCTTTCGCTGTACTTTTTCTAATTCTCGAATACGACACTAACCGGCAAGATCCCATATACTATACAAAAACTCAATGTGGGGCCTAACTAACGCGATGTAACATCGCTCACGGACTTTTCCTTCGCTCCTACCGATTATTCTGTTTGAGTTGAAACGGTTTGGGTCGTTTTGTAGCTCCGATAGGTCTCGGAAAGGTTTCTAATGTTAACTATTAATAAAACCTAATTTAATGAACATCTAAAATGAAGCTCGTAATATTAAATACTTAAATATGAGTTCATCTATTTAAATATGAATATTAATTAATGAAGTGATGACCGTGACACAAGATTGGTGAATACGGTTACCAGAGGCGTAGCCAAGGAGGTTGTTTTGGGGGTTCAAATCCCCCACGAGAACAAAATCAATAATAAAGGATAGCATGGGAGAGGAAGGCCTCCGCAATTATGTCATACAAACACCGCTGGAGATTCTCAGGGTATGCATGTTATAATAAAGCAGTTTATATTTTCGTTAGTTTTTGGTGAAAGAATTCCTGTCCCTGTATTGTATGGGATGCAATCTGTAATGGCTCTAAACCTCCGCATGGGCGAATTCTGAGTGTGACCCTAACGGTTACATTTAAATAGGAGCAGTATCAATGTAAATAATTCTAGTTTCGGCTTTTTTATTATTTAATAATTCTATTTTCACCGTGTGGTTCTCGTGAATATATTATTTCCATTTCAGAAAATATTTAGCAAAATATGAAATTTTAAGTTAGAGTCCCTAAAAAAAATCTTTTCCGTTTGCAGAATGAGCAATTCTGAAAAGCAATTTTCTGCGATGGTGAGAGCAATAGCTTTACTAAAAGTGACATACGCAGTTCGAGAATTGCATACATTTCGCTATTTGAGCTCTAATTGAGTTTGCTGTGTTTGAGCAATAGAATTTTAAAGTAAGAGTTAATGGTATGAGTATATATAGACTTCCAAAATCTTCCGTCAGCATTGATTCTTCAGTTCTGTTTTTGTAAAGTATTTCACTTACCAGTTTGCTGCTATAGAAGAGTTCCGGTTATAACTGATCCGCAAAGATTGAATTTTGCACCAAAATATTTCCACTTGAGTTAAGTAATGTTTCATACCAATGAATTTGAAACATCAATATGTGATTGCGTTACTTCGTGGAAGGTCATAATAATGGAAATAAAACCCCTCGTACTCTTCCACAACAGAATTTCCCCTCCGCTGTGGAAGATTGCCCAGTGGTTCTCAACCTACGATAAACGTACCATTGATAGTACAACTCAAAAAGTATTGAGACGTATATAGTGTAATTGATTACTTTTAATTTAATGAGGTTGGGTTGAGGATGTAATTTCATTTAAGAACTATGAAAGAGAAAATTGAAAATCACTTCAAAGGGTAGATCTATTAGAAAACCATTTTGAAGGGATAAATATGCTATTGTATGAAAAGTCGTATATTCTAAAAATGAAAAGGCTAGGAATATTCCCATGGAAAACTGATTTTAGATAAGTCTAGCACGACCGGGACTTGAGCCCGATAAGTGAAAGACCCGGGTTAGAGTTCCAGTCCACTAAGACTTATTTTTCTAGTCCGTTTCCCCTTGGGAAACCATTTTAATCACAGAATTGGCTTTTTAAATAATGGTACGGAATCATTTTCTTCATTTTTTGTATCCGAGGTACGCACATTTGAAATAGTTGAGAATTTCTGCTCTAGACAGTTCGAGTTCCAGTCAAGTATGAATTCCTCTCATCCGATTAGTCCTTGGGTTTCTTCAGACGCACTACTCGCGCTAATTTCACCCTAAAGCCCCTTCAACTCAAGGAGCTCTCTCGCTATCCAAAGAAAAGCTCTCCGAAGGAGAATCAACAGGTTTCTCTGTCTTCTTCGAAGATTTCTTAGCTGCGTAGTTGAGATTTCGGGATTTGAACTGACAAAGAGTTTGATCCACAAGACTCTCTAACTCTTAAACTTCTCACACTGATATTCAATCGATTAAAACTGATCAATAAAGAACAATACTGAATGCGTGGGATTGAGATGGACTTGTTGTAGGGATCTTACATGTGCAAGGCTGTTCCGACGTAAAAGACGCCATCAATTTGCTAATTGCAGTCTCTATGGCCAGCTGCCTTCTCCCCGCCCCCTTAACATAACAACGCCTATCTTATCCTTTTAGTGATAGCTAAGGAAACACGCGCAATATTATCGCGGAGGGGCGATCGTGAGGAATCATCAAAGCTTTTGGGGGAAATATAAGCCGCAAAAAGGCGCGTCGTGCACACAAATCGATATTCACTTTTTTTGTGGAAGGAATAGGCCGAGGAAGTAGCCAAGAGGTAAAGGGTTACGGGGCAACGCCTAGGTGACGTCATCTGGCCAAATAAGTGTCCACGCCCTTTTAGGGAAAGGGTTGAGATGGAGGGATATTGTCTCTGGGGTGCGAAATGGCCCCACGAAGAGGAACACGTGAGGTAAGGAATGGGCGTGGCAGGAGGCAGTAAATATGCGTCGGAGGAAGTATCCGTGGTTAAGGAAACGCCGCCTGACACAACTCTCTTATTAACAGATCACCGTGGAGCGTTATTCCGAGGATTCCAGTCGAATAGGATATTAGTTTTACAATAGTATAAATCATATTTGGGTGCGTAATACAATTTAATTAAATTTAAATGAATTTTTCTGCATATTTGACGTGTAGAATGGTAGCAGAATATCGCACCTTGGGTAACTACGATTTTGGCCAACTACGACAATCTTGGAACGGATTACCATCATTATCCAAGGTACCACTGTATTGTTATTTATATCTCGCAACAGTACGAACAAAATGGTGTATTATATTTCCCATATTTTACTTTCCAAATGTATGATCAGTAAGTAATTACACACCTCTGTATGTTCATAAACCGATTCTTTGCCTAAATCAGAAGGCAGAAGTTTTTGAGATAGATTTTAATTTAAGGATCTCTATATGCACTAATGCCAATTTCTCCTAAACCGGGTGTCTAAGACCTTTCATATCAGGCAAAGGCGCCTGCAGTAATATAAAAAGTTTCCGTATGAAGGTTTTGGGGATCACAATAAGTGGCGACCTATTTTAGTCCTGTGTTTACTTTCGTGGAGATAATTAGGAGGCGACTTATCTCCTTGGAGATGGACGTCTTTGCGATTAGATAAGGCCTCTTCAGAAGGGGAACCAATTTCTCTTCCCCATCGCCCTATTACGACAGCCGAAGGAGATTCGAGGGGAGCGGTTATTCTCAGTGTCTACCGATTCCACCAGCTTGTTCCGCCCATGCTGAGGATGTCTCCATAATTACATCTGAAAGCTGCATTCAGAAATACAGGGATACTATACAAGAAATTGCGGCACGAATATCCGTTATACGAAGAGAATTCGTTGGAAGAGGTTGCTTAGGTGTCTTTTATACTTGACCGCGGAAGTATTGCACGGAAAATACGTTCACATTTTTACTCCGTAAAATATTCGTAGTTTTAAATACTTGAACATGCGCGATCACGTGGAATTCCACAACTGAGTTAACAACGTAAATGTTTAATTTCAATAAATGTCGAATGTCAGACGATACTAGTAAAATTACTTACTATGGGAATATAATTCAGAGGCGTTGCCAAGGGGGTGGTTTTGGGGGTTCAAACCACCCCCCATGATGAGGACAGATCCAACAATAAACAAAAGAATGCGAGAGGTTTCCCTCTCGCAATCAAGCCATCCAAACACCGCAGATTATGCATGTTAAATAAATCAGGGTATATATTTATTAGATTGTGGAAGTATTCCTACTCCCGGATTGCAAGCATTGCAGTGTTTACTCCATGGCTCTAAATTCCCCACCAGGGACACATCCTTGCTACGCCCTTGCTCTGCTCATATCAAAAAATAATCCGTTAAGATTTTATTAAAAAACAATATATATCATTGCCGTGTGAAGGATAAAAAATAAATACGAAATATGGATACATTTTAGACTTGAGTACATGAGAAATCTAAAATCAATCAGGCAACTTAGATATCGAACCCTTCTCGAATTTTTAAGCAGTCACTGATAAAATATTTGTATCTGATTTATAATCATTACCATAAAATCATATATTTCTGTAAACAAGAAAATCTGAACACTTTTTCTCCTGCACGTTAAACTATTAATAAATATCAACGTAGTCGGACTAAATTTAGTCCGTGATATATGTAAATTTTCAATAAAATTCCAATCTATAGATAAATAAAGCTACAACAGTCTCTACACTCGCAACAATTTCATAATATATATTGTATAATGTAGAGAAGATTGTAATATATTTCTAGTGTAATATGTAATGTTACATGCATTTAAGCAAAGAGAAACGCATGGTACACATGCTTGAATTTAGATGAAGAAATGAAGGAGAAGAAAAGTCTGCCGCAGCTGGGAATCGAACCTGGGTTTCCCACTTTCCGGGTGGGTTCTCTGTCATCTAAGCTACCTCGGAAAACGATATCTCCTTTAATTTCTCAGGCTATGATGGGACTCTGTGTACTACGGAGGATCCACCAACTTTCATGGACCCTCCGTTACATGCATTTTATGACAAATCCATCCCAATTGTACTTTTTCTACGAACAATTAACTATACTATACTACTGTACTACAAAAATTTTTATGCTTTATTCGCCTTTTACCTAAAATATTTTGCCTAAGGAAAAGTATGTTTAACTTGATTTCCAACCATTTATGTCAGCCTTTAAACCGTTCGGCAGCTAACCGTATCGGGGTTCGATATCCTGCCAAAAAACAGAATAATTGGGTTTTTGAAGAACTTAAATTGTAATAAATCCGAGAGCTCTAAATCCTCGACCACCTTAAAAGCTTCCGAAGACGTTTTATCCTTAATCTTAGACAACCAAAAGTACTTAAGGACATTGCTGGAAAGGTGGAAAGCTATCGAATTTCGAGCGCGAAGTTGGGGATCCAAGACTGCTATTACAATTAGAAGCGCCCGAATATACTGAAATGGTTGCGAATCCGATTAGAGGAATAGGAAAGGGGCCGTCAAAAGGACAATGAGGAAATAAGGATGGATGGGTTAAACAGTCGGTGAGGTGAGAGGGGAGATATGGGGATTTCTTATCTCTTACCTTCCATCTGCTCGAGAAATGGATGGTCCTTAATAATGGAGCCATGGGATATAGAGCATATGGCGAAACAGACGCTACGCCTAAAGTGGACAACTCTTTCTCATTTCTTCTTCTGAAGCAACTTGTAGATCCTAATTGAGGGCTTTCTTAACTCTTAAAGGATCTAATTTCTAAATTCTTATATTGATAGCATTTTTCTTCAGTTATTCAGAAGAGCATTTGTTGCATCCAATGTTCGAATTGGAATCAATGCTTCCTTGAAATAAGTAAAACATTCCCTTTTTTATTCTCTTTGGCATTATTATATTAATCCCATTATTTAGCTATGCTAATGGCTTCTCTTAGACATAAACCAATTTTAAAATTAAGATTCAAAATTAAAACATCAATAACCATTAGAAAGAAACGAGTATGGAGCGAAAACACCACCGATGGGTATTGGAGATAAGCCACTGCGATTCACATAAGAATTCCGAGAAAGGTAAAACCATGAAAAAAGCTTAATAATTTATATATCAGTGCTCTTACAGTATCATATGAAAATAACAGCCCATTCATACAGGAAAACGGGTAAGGGTGACTTTGCGCAAGATGGTGCGCACCCAGGAAAAATCCCAAGGAAGAATGGACTTGAAAAAAGTCTGACAAAACCGGGAAAAGTCTTCCCGGTCCCGTCAGACTTTTTTCAAGTCCATTCTTCCTTGGGAACCCATTCATAATAAATATCATAATATAAAGTCGATTGATCCAACTTGATCAATATCATATGAAAATAGCAAACCATTCATAATAAATATCTAAATATAAAGTCGATTGATCCAGCTGCCTCTTCCCTGGATGGGATGCAATGAAAACTTATTTATTTTGTCTTTTTCTAGTAAATGTAAAAGGGAAGAAGCAGACGGAAATAAAGAAAAGATGAAAAAATTTTAAAAGAGATGTGGTATTTTCTGAAATCTTTTTCCTCTTGGTTTTTGGAATAAAAGGAGAAAGAGTTGAAGGAAAGTACAAGAAAGAAACGCAAGGAAACAGCAGTTCTTCCAAGCAAAAATGTTAATGCCTAGTTTATGTAACGAAACAATTCTACCAGAAAAATCTCATCTCCATACATAAAACGGGACTGTTTAATCTGAATGTTGACCGTAATAATGTCATATGTATGTATGCATGTATCAAAGAGCATATTTAACTGAGGATCACTCTCAACCCCACTTTCCTAAGTCTTAATTTTCTTTGTTGCAGGGCGCAAACTGGACATTCAATGATGCCTTTTAACTAGACGCAGTCTTTCGTAGTGATGTTTTCAATACTTTTTGGGTAATGTTATTCCCTGAATATTATTTACATTGCATTGCGTAAAATGAATATGAAAATTAAGAAGGACACTGTGATGATTAAGGGCGCAAACTCAGGTCTCTGTACCACTGCTTTGGAAATAAGAACGTTGACTTGAGGGTATGTTGTAGCAAATTAATCGGTGAAATAAAAGGCTCATTATATTTTAATTTAAATCGCACAATGCTAATCATATAAAAATGCAAATTTGAGACGGAATAATGCTGCATTTTGGGAGAAGAGGTTATTGAAGCAGTTTAGAACAAAATTAGAACAACCGCACCTATTTTTAGCGAAGGATTTCATTTTTTGTGTACTTGGTTTGTATATTAGAGGCGTAATAACTGCGCCTAACTCTCAACTTTAGGAAAAACACAGAATTGGAGGAGGAGAAGTGAATTTTACGTAATTAGTCTCTTTTCAGCGCAGTAAATGCACGTTCTCACGCGAATCCAATGCGTAGTATCTTTGAGGACGCATCAACAGGCCTTATCTCTTATTCGCTATTAACACTTTTTTCCCTTCCACAGTTCCTTTTGCTTGGAATCGACCGTTAGGAAAGAGAATACCGTGTGTTTTTCCTCGTAAACGAAGAATTGAACCATTTTATTGCCTTTGGACACGACAGCCAAGTCCCCTAGAGACGTGTCGTGTCTCCTCTTTCACATCTTGATAAAATAATCATTATAAGTGTACATTACGCTCTCAAGGAGTGGGCATGTCTTCGGAACCCATTGCTAATTATTGAACGGAATATTGCGAAATGAGGACGCGAAGATAGCATTGCGGATAAATTTATAAAACATTCATCTACGAATTGTCTGCACTTGCGTGAGACGTGGAGGAATTGAATTGGGTTTTCTATCCCTCACGGTTTCCTGCGCCTTAAAGTTGCATTCTTTACGCCATTCCGTACTCTCTACGATACTTTAACCATCACTTAAGAAACTCTCGCCCCCTCCAACCACCAAAGAACTCACGAAAAATTTCGGAAGAGTATTAACAGAGGCTTATTTTATTTCCAAAGAGAAACGGACATGAAAAGTTATTAACAATACCTAAAGGTTATTAATAAAAACGTATTAAAGGTTATTAACAAAATCTTATTTTATTTCCAACAAGTAACGGATAGGTCATGACTGGGCCTCGAACCCAGATCTTCCACTTTCCGGGTGACTGCTCTAACCAATTGAGCTACCGAGAACGATTAGACGTGCCGTTCGGGAGACTGTGGCCCTTGCCATGCCGTTCTGGCACGATAGCTTAATTGGCTATAGCAGTCATCAGGAAAGATGAAGATCCGGGTTAGAGTTCTGGTACTGTCAGACATTTCTTATGTCTGGGCGACTGCTCTAGCCAACTGTAAGTGGAAGATCCGGCTTCGAGTCCCGGTACTGTCAGAATGTTCTCATGTCCGTTTCTCCTTGGTAGAAGGCGCCCACCTTGATGTGCAAAGTTACCTTTCATCCTTTTCCATACTTAATTTCTAATTTTAAGCAACGGTATTCCAGACTTGCACTGCACTTTACTTTAAAGAGCCCATGGGGAAATCCATACAAAATAGCAATGGAAAAGATGAAACCGAGACAGGTTGCATCATCAATTGGAGGTGAAGGATACACGTGGCTGGGATCCAGCAAAATTCTGCTCGACACACTGATTCCTGATGATAATGTAATAGGTGAGGAGGACTGGCTCATCCATGTTGGAGGCCCCAATAAGACCTCGATAACTCTAAATTACAAATTGTTCTGGTTTGTCACCTCAAGAAAGAATTTTATATTTGCTGAGCAAGTCTACATAATATGTTTATAGAATGTATTATATTACACATTTTACTATATAATATAAAAAATCTATCCGTAACTATTGTAATTTATAGAAATACTTTGTACTGTAAATCAAAAGTTGTTTGTTAATTCTTGCTGTAACGAAGTGACTGAATTTGTATGAGCTATATAATAGTGTAGTTTTTGGTATATATTTATATATTCTATGAAAAAATTTACCCATAATTTTTAGTTGGGGCCACAATCTGATATTTTAGCCTACGGTCCCTGATAGCTTAAATCCGCCCCTGCATTGAGTGGCAGTTTATTTAAATCTACGAAAACTTCACCGTGGATTTTACTGCTTCAAATTATAGCTTAAAACGGAAATAGGAGTACTCTATCTGTATTAGCTTCATTTTCAAATATTTCAGACAGTCTTAATGTGTTAATTATCATCATATTTTCCGTCAATATTACTTCCTTTTCGTGCTTACACGTATTTAAGAATCGTACTATTCAGTTCCGCAGAAAAGGTTGTCCTACAGATGATTGAAAATCGGCCTTCATTTGTTCTCTCACTCGTTACGCAGGCGTCACTAAGGCAGTGCTCTTTCGTTTCTTACGTTTTATTGGTGTGGGAGGAGAAGTCCAACCCTTTCCTTTGATTGTTGCCATGGACGCAGGAAATTAGAAGTAGAGGAGCGGAGGGAGGCGTTGGTACACATATCCGTAACCTTACACCTAATACCCTCCCGTGGACAAATGTGTGCTCTGTAAACAGTGTCGTCTCCAGCGATAGAAGACCACTCCCACTCCTCCATTAACTGTCCAAGGAGAGGTCTACGCCGCGGAAGAATCCTTCCAGAAAGCCATTCTTTCAATATTTCAAAGAATATCGCCGTGATCAGAAGTATGAGAAATTCCTCAGTGTTCGTGGCAACATTTTATTTTTTAATGGGCCTACAATTCCCCTCCCTTATTCCACGATTCAGCAGAATGGGTATGGACCTGCCTTTGTGCCATATTACATTAGATAGTACAGTTCGAGCGTCTAATAATCTCACACCTTTAGATAGGTAGGTGAAATTAGAAGAAAATGAATTTATAACAGTAACTGCTCGGTAAATTCCAAAACCGACCCGAATTCTACGACCCAGGACGAGTTGACTTTGAAACCGCAATGCTTTTTAATGTATTCTCCTTTATTCTCTAATTTTGCTAGCAAATTTTACGTTTGCACCAATGGTTCCTTCCTTTTCCGTATTAAAGTAACAGCTTCTATCTCAAGCTCATATGTTAGTGCTAATGAGCATTGGAGCACTTGACTTAACCCATCCCTTAACGGAGCCTCGGGCTCACGAATATTAAAAAATAGATACTTCCCTTTAAAAAATCCTTCCCTTTTTTATTCCTTTTGCGTTCTTATAACCACAAGGAGATATCGAAGCACACGAAATACCTGTTATTCAATTTTTTCTTAGAAATTATAGAAATAGAAAATAATGTTTTGGTTCTCTAGTCAGGGCCACTCCAACGAAAACTAAAATCCCTTGACGTTAACAGCGCATCATCACAGAGTAAGTAATACGTTAGGTATTCAAAAGACAATGGGATGGAGAGAGAAAATTAATTCCACAAATCTCTAGTTCTCGGGCAATCCTCACTCTACCCTTCAAAATCAAACCATTTTCGGTAGTTTATGTTCCTCCCCAACGTCTTTTGCGGAGGTGGTTAAATGAATTGTTTTATTCGTAAATTGGCAATGTCGCGGCGAAAGGTGGAAGACTTTTTTTAAAGGAATAACTCCTACAATTGTTGAGGATTACCAAAAAGCATGTATGATTGGAATCTTTCGAAGGAGGGAGATTAATTTTCTGAGTTACTTGATTAGCAAATCCAGGGAGGAGATGGAGAGTGTAGAATAACTTATGCTTCCCTCGCATGAAGCTTAAGTTCTACTCTCGGTGTGTGGCAGAGGTTAATATATATAACCACAGGTAATCGCAAGGAGAAATGGATGTTTTTTTTATATATTTCATAGCAACCTATCACGAAATCAAGGTCCTATATGTGGATCACGGAAGGTTTGTGACTCAAAACAAACATTTATTGTTCCCTTATCTACATTAAGATAGTTAAGTTTATAAGAGGAAATATTTTCAAAATTTCCCGAAATAGTTTGGAAGTCGTTGAATGGAGAGTGGACATCCGTACTCCGTTCAGTGTCTCCTTAATAATTACGCTCCTCCAGAGAGCGCATCCCCCAAATGAGGACATGCGCTCCTCTCCCAGTAAACGGATTATTTTTCTCTTATTCGATTCAATAACCAGAAGTGGATCGGCACTGGTATTTTACTGGCCGACGGTATGACTGCAAGTTGGTATAACGAATTTTTAGCCTCTTCATAGGAAGATAATTACATCTGAGTGATTGAAAAATTGTCTTTTATTAATCGTTAACATCTGACGATATTTTGACGTAGATTACTAAATATTAGTCGTAAAACAGACGTAAATATATTAATAAAGTTTAGTCGAGACAGTTTCGGAAAAGTCCTATCCTTTTTATTTAGCCTCAGATGTAACCTCTTAAATACTTGGGACTGAATAACTTCTTGAATGAATGATTAAAAACTTATCTTTAATTGGATATTAATTATTAACTTCTGATGAAATTCTTCCGTAGGTTAATGTATCACTGAAAATTAGTCGAGATAATTTTATCAAATTCTTTCCCTTTTTATTCGGCCTTAGAAGTAACCTCTTAAGTACTTGGGACTGAATAATTTCTCAAATTCACTGCAGGAAATGTTGTAAAATGAGGAGTTTTGAATCTCAAATAAAAAATCCATATATTAAAAAACAGCCTTCGGACTCATGACTTAAGAATCTAAAATTTACACAAACGTATACTAAATTTAAATTTTCCAAAATGACTAGCCAGTCTTCTCGTATTCGTTCAGTCGCCCATATCTGACAATGAGACCAATAACAATTGCTAACGCAAACCACACCTGGTACCCTTGCCAACGGGCGTCTTGCAAGTCGTAATTTGTTTTCCGTCCCTCCCATAATCATCTTCCTTCTGTTAACGTGTTTAAGAGTAACTAATCAGCGGAGGCCCTATTACAGCTGTCCCTCACTCTCCAAGGGCTTTTCGTTCTCTTCACCGTCCTGGTGAAATCACTTCGGGACCGTCTTTCGTCTCAAAGGCACCGACCCGTCGGGAGAATCCAAGACTACGCGTGATTCCCTCTCTCTGTGTGTATGCACGGATTCCTCGTGCATGCTCCATTGTTCTCAGGCCCCGCCGCGCCCTCTGGCGGGCTGCTGCAAAAAGAGAAGGCAAACGTACGTACAGCGTGGGCCACTTTTTCGATTGCCCACGGCTTTAGACCGTTAAGGAAAAGAAAGAATCCCTTCATTTCTGTTTTAAAGGGTAGAAAAAGATTTCTCAAAGCTCGTGGCGGTTTATTTAGAAAAAAAAATTTCTGAAATGAAACGGGAAAAAAGCATAAACAGAAGAAGAGCGACAAGCGAGAGCACGGGACTATTTCCCCCTTCAGCCGCATGGAGTCGCTCCAGTTTTTTTTGAAGAGGAAAGTTAAGAGAGAGAAAGACGGCAGAAGGTGATTCGCCTGAAGCCCCGGACATCCGAGACAGCTGATTGGTTGCGAGTTTTCTTTTTTCCGTTCGGCGTCTCCCTCTCGTGGATAGAAAGATAAAGAGGGCTAATCAGCAGAGGGAACAAGTGGAATGCCCTGGTTATTACCATTGGGGAACACAGCAATACCTTTCTTAATTAAAGAGCTGTGTTTCGAGGGAGAAGAAAGGCCCTTTGCTTTCCCGTCTGCGAAAAGAAGGTTGACGTCCAGGCTTAAGAACGCGTTCCGTAAACGTCCCCAATTCGAATAGCCCATTTGACGGATTCGCTATTAATGATGTTCGTTGTCCAATTTGACCCCTTCTATGACGGTCCATCTAATGGGTGCTTCTCTTTCAGACGTACCCATGTTAATCCATCGTATTATTATTAATGTAGTTGGGTGGCAACAGTTAAAGTTATTTCACATGTGAGGAGCAAAAATGTCTACACACATTATTAATTGAGACAAAATACTTATCACTATTCCTGAAAACTTCCATTAAATGATACGCATCAGGTAATGAAATTCAGAAAACAAATTTAATTTCCAAGTTGCTGTCTGTAACGCGTTCTGCCAGAGGGCTGGTTTGATCCTCATCACCTCCACCATCAGTAATGAACAGCTTTGGAGATGGGCTTGAGGCGACTAGGCAAAATAAGGAGTGAGGAAGTAGCTTTTCCCACCATAATGCTATCAGCATAACAAGTAAAGGTAAGTGAGGCGCAATGTCCCTACGAATAATAATTTTCGGAACATTCGATTAGGAATGAGGCTTCCCTAGGTAAGATGAGGAGTGAGGTAATTTGCCCCTGATTACCTCACTGAACCTGGATGCTATAAGCAGAATAAATCCACATAAGTGAAGCAGAATGACAATGAATAACACTTTTTGTAGCATTCAAAAAGGGAAGATTTTATCGCCATTATTCAGTATTATTCATACCTCAGTAGCTTTCATATCATCACAGTCATTAGCAAGACTGAAAACAAAGGAAATCAAAGAAACATTTTTCCTTATTCTGTACCAAACGTCAAATGAATACATAATTAATCAAGATATGGTAGCTAGAGCTTACAAGTAGTAATCAATCATTAATTCTTTGTATACATTTACTGCTATTTTAAAGTTCCTGATACTAGTTCAGTACTACGATACCAGTCCAGGGAACAGATTATAAATTACATTATCTTCTAGTGGTTGGGAACCCACAAGCCGCATGTGAGATCGTTAAGGATGTTTTAGGTTGCATTTGCTTCACTTCCTGAAAAAAAATGCATTTAGTTGCATCGCTCTGGTCCTCAGTCCTTTATAATGCATCATATAAAGGTAAAATTGGAATTTGAGCCAACTAGTTTCACACATTTTCCAATTTCGAATTTCCATTCGCAATTTTGTAATTTAACTACATTACATTAATTCCATACGGAATATTTTTATATTTTACTCTCCAGCACTGGCAACCTCTTTCTGAATGGAGTGCTTTATTTGATAAAAAAAAGACTTGCGTGGCATAATGGTACCAAACCGTTGAGTTTAGCGCTCACATTGGCTATATTATTACGTCTAAAATGGACTTAAGATTTTGTTAATGGCAAAAACCTATTATTAAGTAATGGAGGTTACATTTATTTACTTTAGAGATTATTGTTTTGACTAAATAGTATATAACAAGGATAGCGTTGTCAGAGTTCCGCGTGACAAGGAAATCAATTCCAGTACTCCAAATCCAGTTAGGGGACGCTTGCCTTAGGTTCCCCATTCCCTTTGTGCAGTTCGAAGATGCCGTACAATCTTGCGATACGCCGATCAGTTGCATTGTGATGGTTCATATCATATGAGAACAAATTCTATGGTATGTATCTCATTACAACCTCATTTAAGAGTTCAAAATTAAGTCAAAGTTGGTATCACTTTTGTGTCAGCCAAAATCTCAGGATTTCGACTTAATTTCGAGTGAACACTTCATTGGTTCCTGTATAACCTACTACAGAAGCATTTTCTTTAATCAGACATTCTCCGGAGATCTCTCTTTCGCCCAACTATTATTCACTTTCTCTTCTTTATCCCGTTTCCGCAATTAGTTCCGTTTCCAATTATTACAAATGATATTTCGAAGATCGTTCCATTTATTACTAAATTCGGAAGTCCGAAAACAAGAAACTTGTTTTTTTAACTGTTTCTTGAACCACATTTAAAAGAGACGTCAAAATGGACCTGCCGAATCTACTACTTTTCTACCACTCACTGTTAGAGAGTCGTTAAATTAAACGTTAAATTATTTACTCTCAAGAAGTTTCCTCCCAATTCTTGCAGTTATAGAAAACATTTGTACATAGAAAAAGTGGCAAAATCCTGGCTCTTAGTTCTTTCAAATGTTCTTCCAGCCATCAAAAGTTATGATTACTTTAATCTGGTGATTTTGGTTAAAGAATTCTGTATACATTTTCAATTTGATATTCATCACATCCAAGCTCTGTGATCAACTTACGAATCAACACCTTTTCGACATTTCTCCTATTATTATTATTGTAATCGTGTTTTTATACAACTATATCCTATTGTTTGAAATATTTTTACTTCTTAATTTTTTATTTGTGACATTTATTGTTTTTTAAGTCTCTTAATTTGTGTTATCTTATAATTTATATATCACTAGTTGTGATGTTTGATGGGATTTGTTACAGTGACATTCTTTGTATTATTTATTTAGTTTGTAATAAAATGGATGTATGCCTTTGAATAAATAAATAAACGTCTCACGGAGTTGCTGCGAATAGACCTGAAAAGCCGCAAGCCTAAATTCAGAAATGTAGTAAAACAAGAAAAAACCCCCAACTGCAAATGATTTTGTACTTATACCCACTAATAAATTATCATTCAATTGAGAAACGAGTAATTGTATTTTACTGTATTTCTACGAAAATACGGTTACATATAACTGTAGCAGTTCATTTGGGTGAATAACCGCTAATAAAACTCCTACAAAAAAAATATTATTATTATAAAGGAAAATTTTTGTCAAAAATTGTACCGCGAAGTAATTATTTGTCATTATTTATAAAAGTGTGTGATGTATGTATTCTTTATGTTTGTAATTGTGGAGATAAACTTGTAAGCTCATCTGAGCCATAACTCGTAATAGCGATGTAAAATTAGATTTTTTTATCTTCAGGTATTATTATAAATAAAATTTGACTTTTTATCTGGAGATAATAAATCAAATTTTGCATCGGTAAATGTGTAATGTGTACCTCCGACAGGCAACAGCCTAAGGGAACATTAATGTAATAAATGTATAAATAGATAAATAAGTAATGAAATTATTATTATTATGTATTACACAAATATCTTTTATTTAATCTTAGTAGCATATTTATATATTTTATTATATTCGAGCGATGCACTTTACCTATAATCAATGGCAAGAAGTTCTTCCGAGCACACTCTTCAAGTAGGAAAAGAACTGCACGATACATTTAAACAGATACAATGATTATTATTAACATTCTGTGCGTTTAAGAAACCGCCTCCATTCTTTCGTGTGAGGATATTCGGGATGAAAGACGAAGCAGTTAAGGAGACATCGTATGTTCTAGAGAGGGGATTCCCCCAAGAGTATCACTTGACCTTTAAAATCCCTTCCTAAGATTCGGAAGACCTTTCATTCCGTTCGTCGCCTTCGCGTGTTGACAAAAAGGTAACGGCTCCCCTCTTAGTGGTTTCTCCTTAATGGGTTTCCTCCACCCCTTGCCAAAGTAAGGAGAGACATTTCCGGAATGCCCTGACATTCTCCTCGAGTTGTTGCTTCCAAGAGGGTTCCGAGATAAGCGATGCCTCCAACCGTGTTATTCAGACACCTCCTGCTAAGGACACCACATTTAATGCTTTCCTTCTCATTCAACTTGCTTCTTCAACTAGAACCCTACACAAATCTGAGATTTTCTAATCTCTCCGTATAAAGACGCCTCCGATGAAAGCTTTTAAATTTATTTCATTTTCATGAGGCCTCCGGAGAGCCATGCGAGTCGACTCCGGTGAAAGCGGTTCCGGGTTCGATTCCCGAATAGGGACGTGCGAAATGTCCTGCCGATTAACGTTTAAAGATAACTGACTAAACTTAGTATTTATACATTTGTTTGCATATTTTTCATCATTATAAGTACATATTCTATATCATTGCATATATCTATTTTTCGTATATAATGTAAAGAGTAAAAAGATACAACCTCATCCGTACCACGAAATATTTCCTTGAACGAGTAAAAGTTGCATCTTTTTTATTCCTTACATTTTAGAGACCTACCACAAGGTCATGCGGGAAAGAATTTATACTATTCATGTATTTACTCTACTATATACATTGGTATACTTTTTTACAGAGTATTTATACTTTTGTATGCTATTTGACTTCTTTTAGCTATCACTATCGTTGTTTTTACGCAGAATGTCCACAGCCAATCTCAGTGAGCGTTTCCTACAGTGGTTTTGTTTCCTTGATAAGGATCTCTTTTGTTTTTTATATTAACGTGTCTTCTTATGTTTTCCAAAATTATCTCTTTAAAATAATAACTGTATTAATAATAACGATGTATGAGATGGAAGAGGAGGTATTTCTTCTCTTTATCAATTAAATAACTAAGATTTTTTATAATCATTTTCTACGTCGAATCACTTAATTATTATGACAAATCCAATCCAAAATAGTTCGATTAGCAATAAGTATGAGTAATCTTAAGACATAATACTTACAGTGGGGCATGTATCCTATAACTCCCTTTTTTTTCTTCTCTGCATCTATATCTACATAAATACCCTGCAAGCCGCCTATCGGCGTGTGGCAGGGGGTCTAACTTCATAAGTTACACCGCCCTATACATCATGCAATAACTGTTGCCCACTTTCATCCCTCCGTCTTTTCCTTTGTAATTTAGCTTCAACTGCACTCCGTAACAATCCCACCTCTTTCAACTTCTCACCAACCCATTTCTTCGGCGTCCACCTCATTGTCTCCATAACAACCCATTCTTTGCCAGAAATTTCTAACTTCTCTATTTTTTATTGGAGGCACTGTGGAAAACATCGAATAGGCTGAACAAAAACTATGTAAGTTCATTGAGGTTATGACCATGTATGGCTTCCGCAAAATTCATGAAGATTTTTATTTTTTTAAGAAAGACAACGTAACGATTGAGTGTTATAAAACCTCAAGTTGTCATACTTTTTTCTTCGAAAGAAAATCTATCATTAAAGATTATCCGTACAGTCTCCGTGGGATAAACTTATTAACAGTATAGTCAGTGAAATATCTTGGAGTAACTCTCACGAATAACTTAACATGGAGTACTCACGTCCATAATATATTAGTGTTAGAAGACTAGATTACCGTAGGAAGCTTTTTAATAAATTTCTCACTACGGATCTCAGGGAGGAGGTTGTTGATATTGCCATCCCAGTTAGTACCGAACGTGATCTTCGGGACAAAACGAAGAAGCGTTACAGGGAGATAGTTGCCAGGACGGTTAGTTATTTTTGGTCATTCTTTCCGCGATGTATTAGAGAAGCGAACAGCAGTGCAGGTTAGATAGGTATATCGGTGTTTTACACCCCCTGCCATGCGCTCTAGCGGTTTGCAGGGTTCAAATGTAAATGTAAATGTAAATGTAAATATATGCGGAAAAGAACAAAAGAAAAACAGCTTCTTGAAGAGAATAGTCGGTCGGAACGACGAAAAAGTTCGCGAGCGATGTTATTTTGCGTTAGTCAGACCTCATCTTGAGTATGCGTGTAGTGTATGGGACCCTGCCGATAAGTGTAGTATTAAAGAATTAGAAAAGGTGCAGCTAAAGGCGATACGTTTTGTGAAGAATTCTATGATAAATCAGTGAGCGTCACTCAGATGCTCCAGGACGAAAAATGGGAATATTTGGAAGTTAGAAGATTTCAACAAAGGATCAATTTACTGGATAAATTCAGAGCAAGCACGTTTAGAGATGATGTATCAGATATAATGCGTTCACCATGTTACATAGGCCGTTCCGATAATGCGAGAGAGATCAGAGAAATAGATGCTAGAACCAATAGATTCAATAACTAATTTTTTCCGAAAATAATCGATTAAGGAAATAGAGTCAAGGTGTATGCACCCCCTGCCACACACCGAAAGGTGGCTTGCACGGTACTCACATAGACATACTTGTAAGCCGTTCATGAGAAGGCATTCGATGCGGATTACCTCCATGTTGATGATTTCTAAGCATTATCTTGTAAGTATTCTCAGTTTACTTAAATAAATCATAATTTAAACGACGATATCCTCGTCGTTGGACAAATTTGACACTTTGACGGATTTTTCATCATCTTTATAAATCAATCATTTCTAAAATTACTTCGACAACCCAAGTAATTTCGCTTTACTGGACATTCACCGGGAATCGAATCCGGGACCGCTTTCACCGCTGGCGAACGCGCAACCGTCTTCTCCACCAGGGAGTACTATCCCTCTCGTTCTTAAACTACTGTTATTGAATAAGGATATAAATGTAGCAAGTAAATAAAATTAGGAGACATAATAATTATAATTCAATCTTTCATAATAATATATTTTAGTATTTAGATAATATTATCTCCTTGCTGGAAACATTTATAGACCTATACTAATAATGTAACCCTTCAACAGGATCATCGATTAAAAGGAGCACATACCAGATGGACTTTAGATGCCATTGGAGCTTCAACTTGTCTTTATTTTTCAAATGTGCTTTTGGGAGATTGAAATTCGTCACAGGAGTAAAACATTAGACGTTTAGCGATGAGGAGATAGGGCTGAGGCGTGTGAGAAGGAGGTGAGGGCGGGGCCCAGACGTCAACTGCATTAGGAGATTAAAACGGTGGGCGGAAAGCCGGAAGGGGATCGAGCCAAAGATGACTCAAGGCGGTCTTACGTTTTGGCAATTCATTCTGAAGTACATAAAACACAGATCTTTATCCTCTGGGGCAGTATCCACGTCTATTCCCTCGCTTATTTTTCACGGGATTCCTTACGAACATTGTGCGCTGTGAATATCGGCCGTTGACGAATGTTCTCTTTTAAGCAAAATGTTCGTTCGGCAAACTTCCGAAGCAGGGGTGTATTTGGTATGCCAAATTTAGGTTTTTTTTACTTACATATAAAACTGTAATGTGGTTTTACCAGTGGGCGTATACAAGAGTTAATTAAGACAAAAGAATGTACTTATAATGATAATAATAATAATAAGAAAAGGTTATTAATGAAGAGCGACATTGTGACTTCTTAGCTCTTTTAACATTTAACCCTTCGTCATTGAATATTAAAAGAAAGAGATAATTTGGAAAATACGGAAAAAAAACCAACATTAAGAAAGGAAATATAATGTGGGTTAAAAAATAACTAAGTCTGAACGTAGAAAGAAAACAAAATCCTGCAAGAAAACACCCGCAAGAATGGGAGTGTGAAAAACGTGCCAAAACCTACTGACGGTGGCAACTACTTAACGTAAAAAGTAAACAATTCCGGTTATTTTATAGATAATCGGGATTTCGATGGTATTTATTTCCCTGTGATATCAAGATGAGGTGACTGGGAGTCAAACTCAGGCCTCCCACTTTCCGGGCAGGTATTCTAACCACTGAAATACCCTACCACGTCTCTTGATATTTTTTCTTTTTATGTCATTTACTTTTTTGTCGTTACACTCAGTTTAACTCATGTTTTCACGTGAAAACGAAGTCCTCGTTTTCTAGTAAACTTATTTCTTTTCACGACTTGGACTTGGTCCCTGTAAACGGTTGTTACGGACCGCCCTCAATTGTCATACACAAATGTAATTTACATTTTTAGAACGGGGTGACTTCTTGTACAGTGATAAATCGGGTACATTTACTAATTTGGTCCTTTTTTGGTCTTTGAGACGTTGTTTCAATGACGTTACTTAAAAGAAATTTGACCTGAAAACGTTTATTTTTAATCTTTTTAACTCTATCGACATTTTCGTTGTAATTGATTCAACCTTCCCATTTTATTGTCGCTAAAATTGTTAATAACTTGCAAAATAGCGTAAAGAATCCTTTAAATTTATTTTATATCTAATTTGCATTTGAGAACGAAATACTGAATAAAGTATAACTCATTTATTTTTGCAATACGTAATGAGGGGTTAGCCGTGGCAATTGTAACGTAGTAAAGAATAAATATTTACGCTCATAATTGATCTTCTATAACGAATGGTATGAAAAGTGATATCTATTGTGCAAGTTTACCTTCTCCAGTCATAGAGGAGATCCAAATTATGAATTCTCCCATTTTTATGCTATAAAAAGCTATACCGGCAGATATTATGCCCATGTTGTCGTGAAACGTATTTGTTCGTATCGTCGCTATGATATACGGTGTCTTATCTCCATCCCTCAGAAGTTTCATTTCCTCTCAAGGCTCTTAGTGCATCTTCCCTAAATCTTGGACATGAAACTCTCTTCCTTCCATCGCCTCGCCGCTTCCGTCTAATCTCTCTCTCCTCCTACAGATTTATAAGCCCCTTAAATCCATATCATCCTCGTTCGGTGCCCATTTATTTCACCAATATTTCATCGCCCATTTAATTCCAAAAAAGCATGACTTATGATGTGAAGAAAGCGGTCCTATCTGTCTTGTTGGCAAGTTCGGCTTCATTGCGACATCAAGTCAATCGCGGATAATACTTATCTACATGAAATTAGCATTATAGTGCATTTCGATTCGGTGGTATTGGTTACACTAGATTTTTATCAAAATTGTTTTATCTTTCACCCCACAAATAACTATGAATAATATTCGGCAGTTTTCGGTGGCTGCTGGAATTTAGAGCCACGACTGTTTAATAATAAATTGAAAAACCTTTTCACTAGCCACACACCAACAAAAAATACATTCGTAGACCCTTATATTCAAAGATAAACTATTAAATTTACTAATTTGGTTATTTTTTTAAATCTTTAACATGTTATTTTACGAAGTTCCTCTCAGCAATTTGATTTGAAAACGATGGCGCATCCAGGATTTGTTTATAGGGAGGTTTCAGATCCGTGGAATAAACACTGCATTGCTTAAAATCCAGGGACAGGAATACTTCCGCCCAAAAATGTAATGAAAACTTAGATTGATTTATTTTAACATTTATACCCTGCGAATCTCCAGTGGTGTTTGTGTGTCATAATTTCTAGAGTCCAACCTCTCGCACGCTTTCCTTTATTGTTGGCTCTGTTCTCAGGAGGAGGGGGGGGACCCACAAAACCACCCCCTTGAACATGCATCTGCTCGAAAATGTTTTCTTTAAACCTCTTTTTATTTCTATTAAGATTTTTGTTGGAAGTCATTCGATCTTCTTATCTCACCCTAGACATTTGCCAACAACTTGCAAAAGGCTTAAAGAACCTTTTCTACTTATTAAATTCCGGTGAAATATTTAATTGTGTTTTTTGAAATGGATATGCAAATATATGGGTCTTATTTGTCAAGTATACGTATTTTTCTCCAAAAAATATTTGATTTAAGGGAACCATTCCTGGAAAACGGGTAAGGGTGACTTTGCGCAAGATGGTGCGCACCCAGGAAAAATCTTGGCTTGGAGAAATGTTCTGCCGGGATAGCTCAACGGACGGAGCACCCGACCGGCAATTGGGAAACCCGGGTTCGATTCCCGGTCCCGTCAGACGTTTTTCAAGTCTATTCTTCCTTGGGAACCATTCCTTTAAAGTTTTCTCGAGGAACGATCAGCTCTACAGAAAAGTCACACATTCGAAAAGATGTCACAAATATAATTATTTATTAAATGTTTAGCCAAGTAATTATTCACTTCAAAAGTAAGATTTGTATCCTATCTTAAAAACACTTCGACAGAAATTAGTTATAATAATAATCGCCTCCAAAACCAGATTTCACTACAAAATCTATAATTCTTGGTAAGTGCTTCATTACAAGAGATTTTCTAATTTATTATTTAATAAGAATCATTTACAGAACTCATTTAAGGACAATTTTTAGGGACATGGGACTTGGTTATGTTCCATCACAAGTTCAGATGTAATGTTTCCAAAATTAAGAAAAGGTTATAATAAAATAAATTACCATAATAATAATAATAAAAGTATACAATAATAATAAAAATTATAATAATATATAAATATGATAAGATAACTGTATTGCAAAGATAAGGTAGATATATAATGTAAATGCAACATAAATATTCTTCCTTGGTTGGCTAATAATTAGGGAAATAATATATAATTTCATTTACCTACTCACATCATGCATACATAATACATTATACATACATCATACTAAATACATGCAAAAGCATATGAAGTAAACCATGGTTGTTTGTATTTTTTTAACATATAGATAACAAATCCAAATGAAGAAATAAATATTAACCATTACAGTCCTACTGAGCCAGTTTGTGACCCACCATGAGATGCCGCGTTAACTATAGCACTCAGTTAAAATAAATAAATTAACACAATGAAGTAAATAACCAAAATATGTACAAAATTAAATGCGTGAAAAATATAAAATAAAATAATTAATACAATATATGGAAAAATATTAATAAATTAGTAATTCTGATGTAAATGCTGCATAAATAATAATAAATTTATTTCAAGTATACATATATAGAAATATACACACAGTATACTTTTACTCTCCAGTGTACACTGTAGTGTTTTCTGTGTACACCCTAGCGTACACAGAAAATTATAAAAGTCATTGAATATAAATGAAGCTAAATGTAACAATCAGGTCCTCCTCGTATCGTCAGAATGTGCCATGGAGTACCAGTTTTATATAAAATGCACAATCAAAGGATCAAAAATGTAACATGTAAATAATATCAAAATACACAAAACATACTGTACTCATAATGTACAAAATCTGCTGTATAAAATCAAAATGCATTCCTAAACATAATTATACTCTTTATGCGAAGCCTCAATAGACAATAAAAAGTAGAATAACACTTTACATATTTATATATAAAAGGTGAAAAGTGATAAAATAATAAAATTAAAAGCCTTATAGGTACTCCATAAGGTTACAATAATTTAAGGCGAGATCAAAATTATTACTGACAATAATTTTCAAGTATAATTACAAATTATACTTTTGCAAACAAAATTAAATAAATTTTAAATCTTTATACAAAATAAACCAAATAATAATAATACAATTCTTTGTGCATTTTGTAGCATTCTAATCTCGAAAATAATTTTTTTCTCTAAAAGCATCAATTTCAGCCGCCGTTTCTTGATTCTTAGCATTTCTTATCCTTAAACCTTAGCGCTGAAAACGAGCTCGAATTCGTACAAATGAAAATAAAATACGAAGAACCGGCGCAAAATCGTCGACGGAGTATATTATCGCGGGACGGAGGAGCAAATAAGCGACCAACGAAAGTTTTATCGAGAGAAGGAACGCTCTAATCGCTCTAAAACAAACAAAAGAAGAACGTCTTTAATTAGAGCCCTCTGAGACGGATTTTCAGCGGGCTCTCTTGGCAAAGGGGAGCACAAAAGCGGGGAGAGTACAGAACGACAATATAAAAAAGAAGAGAAAAAGGTCACGTTACCTACAACAAACGAGCACCTGAGGCTGTTGAGAGAGAAAAAAGGAATTAATGTTGAAAAGGTACGTCGCATGAAGAGACCGCGAAAGAGACGCGGGTTTTATTCCTCGAGGGACGGGTTTTCCCCTGCGGAAGCGCCGTCGCCCCCCGACTTCCTCCCCCCAACATCCACAGATTGCAACCGCGCGCTGGTCGGAAATATGTCACCCCTTTGGCCCCCCGGTCAGCGGAAATAGCTTACAAGCAGTCGCAATGGCCGTAAGAACGATCGCGCACCGCCAACTCCTCTGAAGTCATCGGTTCGATCCGCGGTACACCACTTGTGCGGATGTCATTATCCCGCACTTAGAAAACCTTTGCCTTTTCCTGGATTTAAAAAGGGGCGGTTAGGAGCCTTCAGTGCTGTTTATTTTCCTGTTTCCAGGGCGAATTTTTAGATCTCCGCTATACCTCCCAGTAATCCCGTTTAATACCGCTCGGCGATGGCCCCGAGTGCGAAAAGCTGCTGCAGTTGCTTTCAGGGCTGAAAATGTTCTCCGCGCCACTTTGCTTACGGACTTCGGATGTTAATTCGGTGACTGCATTAACCACGGCAGCGATCCGTAATGTTTTTGTGGTTGTCAACCAAGACAACTCCCCGACCAAAAAATTGACAGGTATGTGTAAGACGCAATAAAAGTCTTAAAACCATAACATTTTTCGGTTCAAAATTTCAGTGCCAGTTTCGCTCCTTGTGGTCTCATTGAGCTGGTTCTAACCGGTTTTCTCGTTCTGGAAATTTTAATGTTATATCTTTCTGAAAATTTGCTGTATTATTTCTACCTTTATAAAATTTATATCACATTACACCAAAAGTAAGACTGGAATTTAATGATAGTTATTGCTGAGTCGTAGTTAAGCATGTATAGTAAACCTTCCTCAGACGAAACCCGAGGATGAGGCGTATTGTTGGGAACTGAAAATCGGAAGGAAATAAATTACAGTTTTCGGTTTCGGTTCGAATTCAAAAATTTTAGTTTTTTCTTTTCGGGTTCATTTTTCATGCCGGCAAAAATGACGGTTTTTCCGGTTTCTATTCTCAGTTTGGTCCCGGTTGGATGTCCTGGCATCAACTGATCTTGAACGGATGCGATGTAAGTCTTGGACCACTCAATAGCAGCGAAGGTGGAGGACTTATCGCGCGCTATGATCCATTTAGATGGAGGAATAACAAGCGTGAAAAATAGCGACACGACTGGCACTCGAACCCAGGTCTCCCACTTTCCGGGCACGTATTCTAACCACTGAACTACCGTGCCGCGTCTCTCTCACACTGTTAAGGGTACTTCAGTGGTTAGAATACCTGCCCGGAAAGTGGGAGACCTGGGTTCGAGTCCCAGTCGTGTCGCTATTTTTCACACTTGTTATTCCTTTGGGATTTCCGTAGGTTTTCAACCTACTAAGTTACCTTCCTTTCCTTTAATCCATCCATTTAGATATTAATCGTTCAACCGCGGACGACTTGCATCTAAAAACTTTGGACTTAACTGAAACTAAAATTATTAAATACTTTCGGTATTCCAGATTATAATTTGAATCCATATTAAACTTACGGAGTTCAATTCAATCAATCAATTTTATCCTACGAAGTTATATTGTAAATTTAAATATTGGAAATCTTTGCTGCCACTAGAAAGACGAGAATCGATAGGTTAACCAATTATGATAGATCGAATGTACCTCGATTATCGATTGGACGATCGCGACCAAACTGTTGGCCACCCATGTCTAATTGCATTGTTAAAAATCTTGAGGTTTAAATTTTCACCTAACAAGAACTTATTGCAAATTATTCAGGTTGGCTGAAATCCTTATATGTGTTAATATATCTATATAGGGTAGGACATTCATTAAGTTGAGGTTGTTCTTCTCAATCTTGTTTACATATGCAATCAAAAATCTCTCGTTGCCAATTTGTCTGGGAATAGTTAAATACATAACCTCAGACACGTCCCATTTTAATTTTTATTTCCTGTATTTATTCATTTACATGAGACAATTCCTGCCACATCTTCATAAATGAGTTTCATCATTCTTCCTTTACCGGTACAAGATAGAAAAATAATATCTTTCACTTACATTAGCACTTGCTCATAGCTGTGATAGTAATGAAGCTTGTGAGGTATGAATAATTACGAATAATGTTATGAATCTTTCCTTATGGAGTTCTATAAAAAAAAGTTATTAAAAGGGTCATTGTGCTGCATTTACATGAACTCTTTTCGCTCATATCATTCTGAATCAGTAAGGAATGAAGGGACTACTACCTCACTCCTCATCTTTTTTAGTCTACCTCATTCGCTCTCCAAGACATTTGGTATCTTAAATTGAAGAGGATTTCTTCAATTTCCTCTTTCGTTTCTCAACCGAATGCCTTGGAACCTAGATCATTCTTAGCGAAGTGTGAGGGACTACGACCTCATTCCTCACCTTTTTTAATCTGCCTCATTCGTTCTCAAAATATTTTGGTAGCTTAAATTGAAGAGGATTTCCTCAATTTCCGCTTTAATTCCTCAACCGAAAGCCTTGGAGTTTAGATCATTCTTCCTTAGTGAGGAGTGAGGGACTTCTCATCTTTCCTAGTTCACCACATTCGCTCTTAGTAATTTAAATTGAGGGTATAATGACTTCCAGTTAAGATAATCTAAATTTGATACTTAATTCTGCAACTACCCTCGTTTATCTTACGTATAAAAGTCTGCAAAGCGCAATTTATGTCTATTCTCTTACAATTAAAGGTCAATGGATTGAAAATGAAATACACGTATTCCCTTAGCTTCGCCTATTTCAGGTCCGTGGGTTGGGTTGCAACTGCGAAGGGAGAATAGATAGGAAGCGAAAGAGGAAAGAGCGATGACTGGAATCGACGGCTTAATGATCGTCGCTGGTAAGAATGTCGCTCCTTGGCCACGGTCCGTGACGCAGGCAGCGACAACAAGAGAGGACAGCGCTATCGATATTGGGGCTTGTATCGCTGAAAACATCGCCGGTAGGAGTGCGTCGCGGAGTCGGGATAGAGGAAGTGGGGAGAGAATCCTCGGAGGTTTTTGCTTTCCGAAGGACAACGAAACGCGGCCTGCGGCCCCCGACTGCAATTATTCGAACCGATCGAGATGAAGTCGGAAGCAAATGACGCGAACCGCATTGTGGTCGCGCTGTTACGCCCTCACTCCAAAGAAACCCTTCAAAGGGATCGTCTAAACGCGTATTACGGGGACCCTCGCTTGTTATTGAGGTTTTAAGATGAGCGAATCTACGCTGAAGATGAATGCCCCGCGATGCGTTTGCTTCTCTCGGATTTCTCTCCGAAATATGTAAATCTTATCTAAACAGGAAATTGCGTCTCTTTTTGAATTTGCGACACGTTTTATTTAGCCCATGAATGCAGCAAATAGGGGGATAAACTATTTCACATACTAACCAAAAACTTTAACTACAAGTATATTACACCCTCGATACCTAAGTAGTAATTTTATTGTTGATAGGTAGAGAAAAGCAGGGATAAGTAATGAACAAAATAATGCAAATAGACCACTAAACGTCAGCTCAAACTAAGGATCCAAAAATATCAATATCCACTGAACGCATCAAACGATACGTTGAATCTTTCAGATTTCTCTCCGAAGTGAGTATTAGCTAAACAGGAAAATTTGTTGCTTTTTTAATTTTTGACACTTTTACTTAGTCCATAAATGTAGCGAAACGTTGCTAAACCACTCTACTAACTAACCACAAGCTCTGACAACAAGCATATTTCACTCCCAATAACTTTGCAGTAATGTTATAGTTATTCGTACTTAAAATCCGTGCAAGTTAATGAATGAGCTGATGCAATTAGTAATCTTATGCTAAGGATGTCTATAGAGTCTTCAGCCTGAAGGCTATTTTGAACGTCATTCCTCAGCCATTAGCTACGGAAAACTTTGGAGAGATGGCTGAAGCGACTATGTAAAATGAGGAGTGAGGTAGTTAAGGTCCTCGAATAAATCATAATGACTCTACAAGTGACACTTTTCGTAGCATTCAAAAAAGTAAATGCCTTAATTAATGCCATTATTCAGTATAACTCATAAATCAGTTGCTTTCATATTATCACTCCCATGAACAAAACTTAGATAAAAGTCAATGAAAGATACATTTTCCTCTATCCTGTACCTAAAGACAAATTAAAAATACTCCATTCGTTTGGACACGGTAGCAGGACCTCTAAGGACCATTAAGAATTTCAATATCGATTAAATATTGGGTATATGCTCGCCTAAAACTCCATAACATAATGGTTTTCACCAGAAAGACAAGAATCGATAGGTCAATCAGTTGCGATAGGTCGAATATACCTCGAGTATCGATAAAACAATCGCGATCGACCTGTTAGCCGCACAAATCATTAAGAATCTTGAGGTTGAAATCTTTACTTAACTAAGTTATTCAGGTTGGCTGAAATCAATATATTTGCTAATATCTCTAATTTGTGTAGGACATGCATTAATGTGGGTGTACTTGCGTAACGGCTTAAGAAGTCCTTTCGATTAGTTTTATATTAATCATTCTTTGGGTACGAAATTCTGAATAATTATTACTCATTTATTTTTGTATTCCGCAACGTACTGAGGGGTTAGTCATGGAAATTATTATCTAGAAATGAATATATGTTTGCATTCGTTTCAGACCTGCCCTATGAAATGGTATGAACAGTGATATTATTTGGACCATTGTGTAACATTCACGTTTTCCAATAATAGATTCAATAAATCATATATAAAGAGTCAAGTTATGATTCCTTCCACTTTTATGCTACAAAAATATCTTACGCGGTATATATTTTATGTTGCTGTTTAGCACATTTGCTTGTTTTGACGTTATTCATAAGGTGTCTTATCTTCTCATATTAGGAATTCTATAAAATCTCTCCAAGTACATATTGCAGCCCACTTTTCATGGAGCCCAAGGTCTCCGGTTCGAACCCGGAATAATCAGAGTATCCTCCATGAGAAACACACGTAAATCTCACTTTTTTCGCTTGCAGTCTTTATCTGCTTTGCTGAAATGAATTATAAGCAAAACCAATACAGTAAAAATTCAGTTAATAATTGTATTCTTATATTTTATTATAGATTTCGAGTCCAAATCACTCCAAATGAAAGTTTGATTATTTATTCCTCATTTTCATTTGAATTTGTTACCTCAGATGCCGACATTTTGACAATAAATGTCATCTCTAAAGTCAGTTGTGTAAGGATTCCTTCAGCCTTGCAATCATATAATAGTCACATAAGGAATAAACGATGATAGCTGAGTGACTTTTTTTTTTGGATTTTGACCTGACGATTCACGATTATATTTCTGTGTCATAAAACAGAATAAAAACTTCCAAACTTCGCACATTAACAAATTACTCAAATCCCAAATAATAGGTATTGTATTTCACAAATAGCAGTACAATTGATAGAGGTATATTTGGATGAGCAATAGGTTGGTTGTGAAATTAAGAATGACGATGTAATCGCTAAGTACTCTGTATCATTGACCTTATAAAAGAAAGGGAACATAAGTGAAGCAAAGGGTATTAAGGACTTGAGGTCTTGATAAAGAAATCAGGGAAAGATCGGTAAAATCTTTGGGCATACAACAAACCTGTTGGATAGAACTGATATGCTCAAGCGTTGCATGCCTATATCTGTACAGTCACTGGGCATCCACTACCTGTAATATTCACCTAAAGATGCCAACTCATTGATAAGAAAGTTAAAAATGTCTATTGGAAGCTATGAAGTGATTTTCCTTATGCTGTGTTAAAACCATCTTTACCAGTTTTGCTGAAATTCAGGGGACTTCTTCACTTGATCATGGATAGTAGTATTTCCGTAAATAATTTTTAACTCACTTCTACTTTCTTGATACACGTTCTAATTGCATTCTGAGTAATTATTTTTCAACTCCTCTATCAGCATTCTTTAGTATTTCACGGGACAATTGCGAATCGGCTCAATTTCATCAACAAGCCATTTGTTTGTGTCATTTTAATTTCAATTTAAGAAAGAGAAAATATCAGTAGGTACGCTTAACGCTAAATAATGAAGTCAACTTATTAATTAATTTAATTGTATTAATGTCATTCAAGCAATTCTTCACTTTTCAATTTGACCTGAGGGTTTTCGTTTCCTTACCCTCCCAGAATGTCGCCACGAATCCGCTTGTCGTTTTTCGGATTTCGGATTTTTCTGTCTGCATTTATAGTGCCTACAACATTCCCATTTTAGATTTCTTCATTAGCAATTGTTTACAATGTAACAATTATAGTTGTATTTTTGTTTATCGATTCCTTAGAGTGACTTCTGCTATATTCTATTCTCCTATGTTCTACTTAATTCCCATCTAATTTTGGTCTTATTTGTGTTAATTTTTTTAAATATTCTTTAAGTGATATAATTGAACCATATTCTGTATATATGTGTGGAGAATTTCACGCTTCACTTCTTTCGGGGATCTAGAAACCTTTTTGATAGGATGTAGAGTTCTTAAACTGATGCAACCGACGTTTTAATTATGGTCACTTTTATTTACCATGCAAATGTATTACATATATGAGTCTATAGCATATGTACGTACGTAAAATTCCAATATTTTACATGTCTCGTGTATAAGTAAATTCTATGTTTTGCCATGGGATTAATTTTAATTCCAACTCGTGGGCTCCTTCAAAAGCATGTTTTTAGGGTAATAAAGGCTATCAGACAACGTTTTTTAACTTCCTGAGATGAGTTTATTTACATTTAAATTTACATAAATACCCCGAAAACCGCCGTATGGCATATGGCAGGGGGTGTTAATACACCAAAGTTCCTAATTATTCATCCTATTTACGCGTCTAATACTATCTGGAAAAAGAGACCAATAATAACTATCCGTTCGTGCAATAATCTCACGAAATTTTTTCGACGTCTGGTCTCGAAAATTGCGTTCGCTAAGCGCAGGAATCACTATGTCGCGTATTTCGTCATGTAAGTCACTACTCAGGAATTTCTCGAGCAAAGTTGTATAAGTCAACAGAATTTTCGTGCAATTCAAGATGTGATAATATTCCAATAATTCGGAGATGTTGGCAGTAGTGAGATATCAGAAAGTGGACCAGATTGCATGTTCCTTACTCGAATCAATTGCATCTTTTACTTGGGAAAACTTGTAGATAATGAATCACGTTGTGACCTGAATACCAATTGTTTTTGGTGTGTTGGTATCTTGACTATTTGAACGTCTGGATTTTTTCTTCTGAACTTTGTATTCAAAGATCGAAGTGTGCTGAAGGCACATTCGGCAGCTTTTTATCACGTTTTTGATAATCCATATACTCGATAATCCGAGAGATGTGTTTTTGAATTTCTCTTGATGTTAGTAGTCAACCTTATATAATGCTCTCGACCTAGAAAAAATCGAGAGTCGATATAAACAGTGGTTGCCATTGATTTACATTCCACTGCGGAGTCACCAGCGTTCCGTGGGTCGTATTCTAAAACATACTCAGAAATGGTCCAGCATAAGATGAGAACTCCGCTTCCTTAAGCCCCTCGATGCACGTTCGCTCACAAAAGGGCGCTGCGTGATTTATCAGCGCATCTCCGGTGATTCAATGAGTCCTCACATTATTTCGGATGCAAATTAAGACGAAAAATCCATTGCGCCGGGTTTGCGTGAGCGCGGCAATCGCGTGACATTTAAATCAACAGCCGTGACTACTTCCGGAGCATCCCTTTCGGTCCCTTCCGGCGACTTCCGACCCCTCGCAGCACGACCGGTCACTATTTTATGGCCACGTGTGCCGTTCCTAGGGGCGCTCCCCTCCCTTACATCGATTTTAACTTCGGGGGACACAAGACCGGTCGAGAACTGCTACGCCTTACACACGCCGAATACTAGACCTTTGGTTCCTTAGCGTTAGAAAGAACATCGCTTGCGAGAAACAGGTATAACCATGAAAGAAGTATCCTTAGCTCATTTTGCTTTGAGCTTTTTGTTAGAAACAACTATAACTTCCTAGTTCTCACACCGGGATAGATAGAAGCAAGAAGTGATCCCGAAGTTTCGTTTAAAGAAGAAAGAAAAGAATCAAACATCTTTCATCTCGGTGTAGTTCTTTCTAGTAACTAAAGAAAACTATGAATTTACTTGAGATCTAAGCGATATGCTACGATACTGATATTCTTAATATTATACGAAGCCTATGAATGAACAAAATCTATATCAGTACTCCAGAATTTGCAGTTATAATCCTCGTAATGTATGCTTATCATCTTGAGAACACTCAATACTGTGCGTAGCTTGGAATTTTTTTATTCTTGTTTTACGATATAGAAATGCAATCGTAAGATCTTCTGAATTTTAAATTCAAACACGAAAAGTCACTAATTCATTACTCAAGCATTTATTCCTTTTCGGCCTGATTTTTTATGATTTACTTTATCAATGTATTCCTTGCTGGAAAATTATCCTTAACTCCTTATAAATTTAATTATAAGAGAAGGGCGACAAACAAAACACAGCATTGACTCAACTAATAGGTTTTGTTGCCAAGTCGCGGCGTTTGAAACTGATAAATTTCGATGAAATTGCAGACTATTTTAACAAGGATTTCTTAAAAGTAATCCAGACTCAAAATCCATTATCAATGATAAAATAAAAACTCATTATCAAACTTCCTAAGGCACCTTCTCTACTTTTCCATTCACTCCCTAAAATGGAAGTTTTGCGGCTAGTAGATGATATGTGCAGGTAAGAAAGTCTTTCAAATTCATTAAACATTAAAACATTAGTTTAATTATTAGAGGTGATAGTTCAGGACGTACTTGGTATCACCAGGCACTGAACTACAAATAAGGGAATTTATGGATTCAGAGGAACCTGAAGTTTATTTCTCTGTGAGCGATTAGAAACAACCGTGGTAAGCAGTTGCTTGCACAATTAACATGCCTAAATGTATAAGGAAGGTTATTAAAACGTCCTCCGTTTTTATTTTTAAATTTATATGAACAATATCAGTTGTAAATCGAAGAGAGATCAAGAATTTCTTAAGAAGAGAATAAAAATGTCTTAATCTCTCATAAGAAACACTTATTATCTCTTCTCATTTACAACTGAGATTGTTCAAGCAAAAGTGGATGGCTCTAGTTAACGAAGAGTAACTGTATTATATCATTTACAAAAATGGAGAAAGTGTAAGCTTCCTAAAGTGTTACGTGATCAGCAAACTATTCCATGGTTAGATTACGAAAGAGGGTACTGAACTTTACTTTTGACATAATCTCAAAAACAAATCAGGGAAATCGACTGATTGATATTTTTCTATAAGAAGGATATTTCTATACGAATTAGAGAAATTGAGACAGTATATCTACAGCGTCATTCACCGATGATTTGTTAAAAGCGTCCAGTATAGAGTCCAACGTGTACGATATAAATGTGCTCATAACAGTGCCTCTCTCCAGAAAATGGGACGGTTTATGCCTTGGTTCATTAATTGGGAGGTCCGAAATGGAAAAATTAATTTAAGACGCAGATTCTTTCGGAGGAAAAATATTCTCCAATTTGCCTGGAAATTCTTCAGTGGCCCTTTTGTATTCCAAACAACTTACCCTCTCCACTTAATTTGGCCGCGCCTGGATTCCATCGTCCGCCTTATTGTCATTGTCCGTCAAAGTCCGGCGGGACAATGGCACCCAACGGGGCTAACCATTGCGGGACCACAATGGCGGCGTCTTGGGGAGAAATTAATTGGAATTCCGAGATGTTTGAGTGGAAAGGCGAATCATGGCGGCTTTTAATTATCACGCAATGACCAAATTTAAGCACCGTCCGAATTATAGATAGCGACTGCCATCGCCAAACTGCAAATGTGCCGCATTACCTTCAAATGAATCTAACGCTATTCTGAATCTGAGGGACGGACTGCGGATGGTAATTTATGTCAACGACGGGTGTCAGGACGGAGAAGAAAATTAAGCGGATTCTAAATGCGCTTAAGGATTAGAAGATTCTCTCCCTTCGTACAAATTCATTCGTTATCAATTTATTAGATGTGTTTGATTATATAAACACTCTTTCCTCCCA
Organism: Ladona fulva; assembly: GCA_000376725.2. NCBI lineage: Eukaryota > Metazoa > Arthropoda > Insecta > Odonata > Libellulidae > Ladona > Ladona fulva. The sequence continues at coordinate 345,432 of KZ308298.1, read as the reverse complement.
TTTTGAGGGTCTTCTATCATGCTCACCTTGTTCACGCTGTATAGACATGACAAATGTATAAATATGACAGATCATTCTTTTATATCAAGGAGGATTAGAATAAAGATAAATTAAGACAACTGAGTAAATTGAATAATACATCCTATACATGTTTCATTTATCTTAAAACTTCTCCATTACTTAATCTAGATAAACTATTTTTATATTAAGGTGTTACTGTAATTTAATGGTGTAATAATAATACTATTTTCGTAATTTAAAGATGTTTCATGCCTTTTCAAGTACAAACATTTTGATTGTAAATTACTTTTAATATTTTTTCTTCTGTGTTTTCGCGGTTTTTTCACCCCCTTCTCTGGTGGTGTTTTCCCGTAACCTGGGTTTTTTTTCTTCGTCGACCTTTAATTGCAAAGAATTTTTCCCACACACTACTCTTTTCTTTTTGTTTTTAGTTTTTTTTTATTAATGTTTCTACATAAAATAACGACATGCAAGGTTAGTTGAAAGAGAGGCCCGCATGGGCCTAACTTCGCTAATAAATTATCTATCTTTTGTAGTATCTCTACATGATTTTGCAATTTTCCCTCTCCCAAAATATTTCTATATTTGTATTCGAATTCGTGTTTCTTCTTCAGATACATTCACGAGGTGTGAATAACCCAATTTCATAGCTGTTAAGTTACTTAAGCCTGAATTTACTCATAAAATTCAAAGAAATCATGTTCACAGAAGATGTTGTGGATACTATGCGTCCTCCTGGTTACATGGACCGATTTGATACCAAGAGAAACATCAGAGAAATAGATGCAAGAACTAGTCGCTGCAAGGATTGATTTCTCCGCGAAAGATACGCGAAAGTAATTGATTAAGGAAGTAGAGTTGTGGTGCAGATACTCCTTGCCATGCACCGGAACGCGGCTTTCAGAACATGAATTTAGATGGAGGTGTAAGTTTTCACTAATAAAATTACATTTTCTGCTGATTCAACGAACCCCTCTGGCTGAAATAATGTTTAATAATTATTAGACGATCTTAATTTCATGAATTGATCGTGTTTACTTTACTTTACTAAATCTAAATTTGTAATTTCATTTGGTTCGTATCTATACGTCTCTTTTAACTTACCTTTTCTGCGTTTTTTGTCTTTTGTAAAGTAATTTTTCTTTTTTCATTTTCCTTTACATGCTCTTTAACTTTATTGTATCATAATTGTACTGTTTTTTGCTGGCTTTTCTCAACCCCCTTCTCTGTGGGTGTTTTCCTGTAACGGGGTTCTTCAAGCGTGATTTGATCTTTAGGATACTTTATTGTTAATTATCCAGTTTAGAAATTAAGAATATGATCTAAGCAATAAAAAAATGTGAGTGTGGCTATTTTTGGCTGATAAACAAGTTTTAGTTTGGTGTTTAGTTGGGTGATTCGCATAACAAAAGGAAACTGATATAAGAAAGAGATAAAATATTTAAGGAAGTAATTGAAAATGCATATTGTTAATTTTGGTCTCTTTTTTGTTGAGAATTGAGGGAACGGTTACATAGGGATGTTAGAGTACTATAGTTTTACTGGTAGGCTTCACGGTCCCTTTAATGCAGAAGACCCCTAAGATGTAGAAGACCTTATTGTTATCCATGGTGGGCTGCAGGGAAGTGATGTTTACCGTAATGTCAATTGCGACAATCCACTCCAAGCCGCGAGCTGTTCCTAGGGTAAATAGTAATTTTAAATGAAAGAAAGTTGACAGTAAGAATAGGGCGAATAAAACACAGGCAAGAGATATAATTTATTGATTTTACGACACACTGCCAAGGATTTGTATGCAAGTTACTCTAAGAATGGCCTAGTTGTATTAACGAGGCGATCCTCATCTTAAAGCCCACATGCTGTTCTGGATCAGAAAAATGTTTAATTGAAAATCTGCAGGAGCGTCCATTGAAGGGCATCGTAAAGATAGTCGCTATCGGTGGAGAAGGGATCCGAAGATGCAGGAGATAGGATGCGGCGCGACGAAAGGGCCGACCGAGTCTATTACGAAGATATTAGGGCAGAGGAGGTTAATGAAGAGATCCCTTCCTTGTGAATGTCTTAACTGGAAATCACTTGGAGAGCAGCTACATTGTCGACGTCCTTATCTGCAGGCGGAGTTTCTAAGGAGAAAGGGCGTTTGCATAGCAGCGGCGATGGGATTCTCGTAGGCAACACGATCGCCGTCCACGGACCTGGAAGGTGAAAAGGTTTCGATCAGAAATTATCATGTCCAGATAAGATAAACTTCCAAAATATGACATTAGAGGATTATTAAAGAAATGCATTTTATTATACAACTATGTATTTGAAATGTACGGTTTTCGAACACAGCTTTGATGAAAAATTCGTTATTAGTGAATCTGTGTACTTGTTTGCAACAACTTAACATTCATGTAATTATTTGTTCAAGACTTTAACATCAGTGATGAAATTAACAAAGTTAAGGGTTCATCCGTAACATAGCCAAGATAAATGGCACGAATATGTTAAATGCATTATTTTATGTTTATGCTAGTAGATAGCGGTATCGTAATATAGTATTCTTATAGCTAGGACATATTTTTATATCACAGTAAAAAACAATCCAAGGACCTAAGCTGATTACAAGAAAAGAATAAAGGCCTTATTCGAGGATTTATAAGGGCGCTTGTTGCCTGAAAGCTGCATATTCCACACGTCGTCTGCCCTAAATAGTTTATCGAATTTATTTTAAATATTTTTCTAACTTTACTCGTAAAATACCAAAAACTCACAAAATGCTGTAGAATTATCGCCTTAAGGAGTTAAAAATATTCTGGTTTAAATTCGTTTTTTCTTGTATAGTATGCGATATAATAGTTATTCTACAAACTAAATGTTGAAAATGAACTTTAATTCTTTCATCGACTAAAAGTTACGCTATTTTGGGAGGTTACGATGTCGTATATTAGCGAAAAAACATCAAATGGCAAATATGGAACTAAATATATGAATTCGAGGAGAAAAACGACCGATATTTCGCGTATCAACTTGGGTAAGGGGTTCCGATCTTACGATGGGGTAGAAGTCGAATAATGCGCTCATGATTAAAGACGACAGAAACAAACGAAGGAGCGCACTGCTATCTGCTTTTTCCTCCTCACACTAAAGAGGAGAATCCTGTGGTAGCAAAGACGGAGGTGGGCGAAGGGAATTCGGTTGGTCACGCTCAGCTGCTCCTCAGCCGTTGATGCCTTCGACCGTTGAACAAAAGAAGGGGCAGATGCGAAGACGGCGCATTGCGTCTTCAAGATGCCTTCCGATTCATCTATAAACTTCCGAATAGAAGCCGTTTGTCTGTGACTCCCCCTCCAATCGCACTTCCGCCGTTGGCGCTGTTCTCAAGATCCGCCGCATCTGTCCCCCCCGCAGAGCTCCTTAAGACACCTCAACAACGGCTCCCTCTGATTGCAGAAAACCGTTGGACGATCGCTAAAGAAACCGAGTCCTCGGAGAGGGCACGAGCCGTTTGGTCTACGCCAACTTTTTGAGATGGTATCTAACGTAAGTTGTGTTCAGTGGCGTGATCGAGAAGAAGGGGCAATTTCCCCCTTTAAACCATGGTTCCCCAGCCGATGCCACGCGTACCACCGATAGTGCTAGGGAAAGGAAATTAGCAGTAATTTAACGATATTAATTTATTCATCAATCGCATTTAAATCGCCTATACGTAGATTGACAACATGAAATGATTTTATTCAAAATAAAACCTCTCGTACACTTCCACAACTGATTTGATTTTGCGACGTGTTTCGCTTTAGCATGATCATCAGGGCTTATAATAGCTCACCAGAGAAAAGTCGCAAAATTGAATCCGCTGTGAAAGGGTGCGAAAGGTTTTATTTCGATTAAAATGGTTTCATATTGTCTATCTTTATTGCCGATTTTATGGCCTTCCACGAAGTAACGTCTCCACTTATGTAGTTGATTATCTTATTAGTTGAAAGGGAGTATTATAAGACATTGAAATTATTTCCTCATTTTTATGTCCTGGTTATACACTATAGAAATCTTTCAGACTCCCTGATTTAAAATATACGGAGATGGGGCTTTAAGGAAGCTTTTTAATGCTGTAAAATTGTAAAATATCTATTTAGGGTTAGATTTAGATTTGTACCCCGCGAACAACCAGTGGCGTATGGCAGCGGGTGTATTAACACATTACCTAACCAATATACTACCTAAGTTGCCTACATAAGTCGGCCCTATTATTTTTCGTAAATATTATATACTGAAATGCTACTACTAGTGAATTAATTTTAATTATAACGTGCGGAATTTTATTAGCTTCTCTGATGCTCTGCGGAAAGAGCGACCAAAAGTAACCTGTTTTTGTGATTATTTCTTTGTAAAGCTTCGTCGATGCCCTTTCGAGACTGCGCTCTTTTTTACCAAAATTACAATCTCTTTTACTTCGGCTAAAATTCTGAACCGATGATTTTTTCGAAAAGCTTTCGTCGGTAATCAGATCTTATCTCCTGAAGCGAGTTCCACCCGAGTGATTTACGCTACTGTCAAACCTGAAATATCTGCTGACGAAACGGGCTGCTATACGTTGGACTGTCTCTAAATTTGAGACTAACCCTCAATCCTTTTGCTGACACTGATGTAGAAGTGTTATTGTAGTAATAGTAGTGGTAGTTTATTTATTTAGAATGTTTTCTAATACTTAAAATTACAAAAATCTACTAGAAACAAAATTACAAGTTCACAGACATTGCAAACAACGTAACAGATGTTAAAAAAAGATTAACAAGATAAGGTGTCAAAAATTTAAAAGTTTTTAATAATACATTTAAATTATTTCCTATTTTTTTTTATTTTTATTAGAACAATGGTTGCCAGTTTTAGAATATTTCTTACAATTTCCTTTTGTCTTTCGTAAAAAGGGAAAAGCAGATAAAGATTTTGAATTTTTTCGGGTAAAGATCATTTGATTTATCTTCATGCTTTTTCAAAACTGCAAGCTTATTTAATATTAAAATATAATCCGAGCTCCAGCAGCTATTGGTTTACTTTTGTGTTTAATTAGTCCTATGCTGGTATTTATTATCGAGAACGGCCATCCGTTACGTGGTCTTCCCAGACAGCAAAATAAACGTTGTTCCCATCCGTTTTGCTTCAATGTTTAAGTCATTATGAAAGGTCATATTCCACAATGTGCTTCTTAATGACAAACTATCGGAAGACGAAGTACCGTCCTCGGATTGCGTCGCAATAAGAATTGAAATCGTAAGAAAGAGAGGGGATATACAATGTAAGGCTCAGCGACTTAAGGCACAAACATCGGAGTATGCACCGCAGCAGTCGGTGGATTTCCTTCCAAAGAAAACATCCGCTGGGAGTTGTGCATTCAAATGAAGACGTTTTGGTCTGCAAGCGATCGAAGGCCCTGGACCTGGAACTTGTTAAGGTGCGTATGGAATCTTTTAGAATAGAAGGATTTCTCTTTCCTTCCAAAACTGCTTTTTCTATCGCTAATATTCTGACATTTAATACCGTATATACTCGTGTATAGGTGTATATTCTGTATAGGTCGACCCCCCGAAGTTTTACTTTAAATTTCCATTCTTTACGTATCTTGTGTGTAAGTCGACCCTCGCATTTTTCGTAAATATTAAGCACTACAAAGTTACTTCTAGTGCATTGATTTTAATTATAACGTGTGAACTTTTAAAAATTATGTTTTCAAGTAATAAGGACTAAAAGAGATATAATTTAACACTTTAACGACAATTTTGAGTTGTGTAAGTTCAGGTTTAATAATGTTCATACATCTGGTCATACCCTATTTTCAATTATATTACAAATAAGTATTATTTTTTAATAACAAAATAAGTTTTCGTGTAGTACGTGTTACACAAAAACATAGTAAAAGATGATTTGCGAAGCTTTTACATCGAAACGGGTAGAACTTTCTGGATGACCCTCGTACTTATCTCGTGTACGGTCGACCTTTGATTTTTCATTGCAATTTTGTATTTAAAGGTCCTGTACACGAGTGCGTACGGTAATCATTTAAAGTACTCCATCATGAGATGCGTTTCAAGACAAACAGGTGCATGAAAAATTACTTCCTTCAGCGTTAAAGTTCTCGATCAAATTGGTTCGCTTGCGCTAATTCTCTTCTCGGAAATTCGTGTTCTGTAATGAGATGGACTTCAACACGTCTCACGCAACAGATGTCCGTCCTCATTTTTCCATTCGAAATTCCGAAGGCGAATCTCATTTAGCGGTCGTTCGGATTGAAACAGATGAAGGCGTAAAAGCGACAAAAAATTCGCTAAATTTGCGGTAATTAAAAAAACGGAGTGGATTTGTTTGCGCGGATGAATGAGTCGACGGAATTATCAGTTCGATCGGCGATTAATCGCTTTACTACCAAACATAACGAGCCCACGCCGTGGATGGCAATTTTTTCGCCGGGTCCGAGGGGGGGAGGAGAGGGGATGGGGTGGAGAGGGGAGGGGGCGATCGATCCAACGTACGTCAATTTTTATCAACCGACAACATCGACGAAAACACTTCCATTCAAAAAATAAATAATCGGATTTTTTCGTCGCTAGCGTTTTTTGCCTCTCAAATTAAGGCCATTTAAAAAAAAAATCGGCGGCCGCGTTCCGTTTTTTCAGCCGCGCACGACCTTCCTCAATGGGTTTCGAGCCGAAGAGGTTCTCTTTTTTCGTTAAATAATTATGTTTAATGGAAAGGCGTTGGAAACGAACTTTTTAAGTTGTTGTTTTACTTTTCAAGTTGTTTTTAGTGATGAAAATAACTTGAAAGTGCGTAGGTGTGAAGGGTGAAATAATTTAAAGTGAAGTTTTAAGATTATGAGGAATCCTAAAAGGCAGTGCATTTAGTCTTAGAAGTCACGGTTTCGAAAGCTAAATGTATCGAGGTGGTGTGATTAAAATACGGGAATGATTTTTAATATTATTTAAGGGAAAGGATAAGATCTTTGCCAATTGAGGTGTGCGCCTAAAACCCAAGAATAAACAGCGAAAAATAGCGACATGACTGGGATTCGAACCCAGATCTCCCATTTTCTGGGTAGGTATTTCAGCCACTGAGATGTTCAACATGGTAGTTCAGTGGTTAGAGTACTTGCCCGCAAAATGGGGCACACCGGATCGAATCCCAGTCATATCGCTATTTTTCGCTATGTTGTAGCCGCTATTTCTCACATCTGTTCGTCCTTGAATTTAGTCCAAAATACATTTACAATATAACAGTTAAACTAATCATTTTCGTTTCAATGATCCGAATATTAATCATCAAGCAATAGAATACGTATAGTCGTCAATAGAGACACCTGTTAGTGATACGGTGGTACCTCGGAATTTCGTTAGTTTTAAGTTCGTAAATCGGAAAAGTTTTACCTCGAAACACAGTTTCCATGATTTATTTTGGTATTTCCGGATCGTATGCCGATATTAATTTCTTATCTACATTAAAATGAAGTAAGAGAAAAGTTAGTTTGTAGAGCGGTTCGCAAGACGAGGTACCTGTGTATTAGCATTTTAAATAGTGTTTCGTCGACTGAGATCACTTCGCACATATGAGCACCCACTTCGAACCGGAACCTCTTTCTTCAATGGCGAACGCTCTACATACCACCCGGGAGCCCCACTCTTGTTAGTAAAATGTGTATGAATAAAAGGAGGAATGTGGATTTATGGGATCTGTATTGTAGTGTAGTCACTAAGTCAGATTCTTCTGGTCGTTCTTTCCGCAGAGCATTAGAAAAGCGAACAGGATGAATTAGTAAGCGGAACTTGCGATCAGAGACAAACGGGAAGCTCCAGATTACCGATTTCTGGAAAGACCCAATGATCATTTCGGAGAGAAAGCCTCCATACTCAGGAGGTCTTCATATAGGACTTGATTTGTGGAGACCCCCTGAGGATGGAGGCTTTTTCTCCGAAATGATCATTGGGTCTTTCCAGAAATGGTAATCCGGAGCTTCGCGTTTGTCTCTGAGCGCGAGTTCCGCTTTCCGAAAGACGGATTACGGAGTGTTTTTATACCTCTAAGGATGGATTAGGTTAAGTCTTTGGTGTTGATACACCCCCTGCCATGCGCCGCTGGTGGTTTGCGAGGTATGAATCGAAATCTAAAACCCAGTGAAAATTATATAGAGATTTTTCTGCAAAACCAGCCAATCTTTCAATCTCCATAACATCTTATCCATCAAATATTAGAACGGCTCTGACAATGCTTAAGTTCCGGAGATCGAATAAAATTCCCGAAAAAAAGTTCCCATACGTCTTCTATTTGAGAGAATTGTGAAGGAGTAGAATGTTTATCTTAATTGCATTCATCATTGTAGCCCCGAATCTGATGGGATGTTGTATGAGATATTTCGCTTCTTAACTTTCGTCAAAATGAAGTTAGCAAAAACAATTGAGGAATTACCGGCGTTGTGTGTGAGAGGTGGAAAGAAGGCCATCGGAAAAAAAGAGGTCATCGGCTGTGTAACGGTGTAAACAACTCATTAACCGTCGCCGTTAATCCTCATCGTCGGCCGGCGAATTCCCTTTCGTTCATTTCAAGGTCGTCCGAATCGATGGCGACACTTCCGCTGCCACAGTTCGCATTTGACGCCTCCGTCACTTCCGGAAGTGCTTCGCCTATCATATCGACGAGATATTCCTATTCTTATTCTCAACGAAAATTTGGAGCAAAGCTTTGTTTTCCTAAATGCCCTAAATCATAGATTAAAAGACAGCTATTTTCTTATCCTAGTTTGAAATACTCTGACTTTTTTTGCGATCAAAAGATCAAAGTTGGTGACTGATAAGAGTTATGGTCTGTTCTTCCTTGCGGAAGAGACCGATAGCTTAATGTGGGTAAAGAGTCGCTTAAGAATGGAGACGCTAAGAAATTGCTAAAAGAGCAGAAGGGATTAGAGTTCAAAAGAAGCTACAAAAGGCGTTGTTTACGAGTAGACTAACCGATGAGAAATTCCAACCAGCAGGAGCTATCCGAGGTAGCGCTCTGCAAGTGTTTTCCTCAATACGTATTTCGGCAACCACGTTGCCATCGTTGTTGGAGGAGAATAACTGTTATTCTTACTATAACGATTATTCTTTTCTCCCGAAGTATTATCTACCGCATTACTCAAAGGATTTTGTTTTTAAGTCTTCATCTTTTATTTTCCTCCATTTCTTGTTTTTTAATGAATTCGCACTGCTCAAACCCTTCATTGCGGATAATCAACCCCTCCGAAAGAATGGAAGTCCCCAACAGGGGACCAATTATTCTCTTGGAAGTCTTATGTTTAAATGGATTTAGAAGTCGCCGATCTGAGACAATTCTTTCTCTTCTTTATTTTAATGCTTAGAATTTTTGTGAGATCTTTTCTTCTGAGAATGTTCTTTAACCTCGATTTTCCACATATGATATTTGCAGAGTATCAAAAGGCAGGTTTCTCAATTATTACGTTGTCAGTGCTGATATCTGAATATTATTTATCTATGGGAATGATAGTTTTTATAGAAATGACTTTCCTCTGGTAGGGATATCATTTACATTTCCGTACGCTACACAATTTGATATTAAAAAGAGCAGTTCAAATATTTCCGTTAAGAACGTTATATAACTAACGTGCCATTTAATTTCGTTGTTTAACACCAACAAGTGGACTGGGTGCATAACTTACAATGAGCAATTGTTTTAAGAATCCCACATCAAGAATTTCTTCACCACAATGAATTAGCTCTCTCTCGTTCTTCCTCTCCCACTAGAAAACATATACGTATAAATTCTTCTTATTCATTGATTTAATATTTCACAAGTAATTGTTACTTAAAATCCTCAGATATAGCCGCGAAGTTTTAAGAATCCTTACCCATTGATATGAAATGGCAAAACGTTGACATTACAATATGTAGGAGGCAATTATTTTACTGAAAGGAAAAGACGAATATATTTCTTAGAAGATCATTAATAGTTCATTTAGTATGAATTTGATGATTGTCGCTAGTAAAAACCATCAGTTTGAGACTAGGTTGTAGGCTCCTACATTTTAGGCCTTATTAAGTGTTTACTCCATTGACCTAAACTCCGCAATGGATAAATCCTGCCTAAGCCCCTGCTCAGTTTCGATTATTAAGTAATCCGATAATTATTTTATTTATGAAAAGACATTATATCTACCATTGCCGTGTGAATAAGCGATGGACAAGAAATATATATGAAGCATGAAATATTTTAGAATTGATTAAATGGGAATTAGTTGAGCAACATGAATATCGAATTGGACTTTTCCTCATATCTAAGCAGTCAGCGATAAAATCATCATCATTGGTTTTCTGCCAAATGGCAGGTCCTTGGTGTCATTGGTTTTAAAATAATTTCCTTCCCAAGGCTTTAGCTATAAATTTTGCGTATCCTTCTCTTCCTTTTACTTCATCCAAAAGCTTTCTTCTCCTTCTCCCTCTCTTCACCTTTCCCTCCACCGCTCCCTCTACTGCCATTTTTAATAGTCCTTCATGCCGTAGGAAGTGTCCTCCAGCGATAAAATATTCGTATTTTAATCTATAGTTGTTATCATAAGGTCACGCTTTTGTACGAACAAAAACATCTGAACGCTTTAGACGCGTAAATCTATCTAAATGTTTCAAGATAATTGGACTAACTTTAATCCGTCATACACGTGAATTCTCAGTCTAATGTCAAGCTATGAAGAATCCCTCCATTGCTCTAAAACATGCACAAATCCCCAAGCCATGAGCAACACTTTGATGAGAGCAAAGTCACGCTTTCCTCTAACCTGTATCGAATGACAAGTGGAAAATATTCCATTGATTAATTCATGGTAGCCGACGATTGCTCTCAGATGATAAATCATTGAGCGGTCACAGATCTGTTTGGATGAATATCGATGAGTGATCTAAGGGGAATGCTGTGGGCGTAACAGTGCAGGGTTCTAGTTTAAACATCGTCAAGAGACGTCCGTCAAATAACAATGAATGAATGATGAATGCCTGTCAATTTGCGGAAGCAACAAGCGGTGTCTTATCGGAGCTCCTTAATTGCCGTCCTCGACTGACGAAAACCACTTCTGAGCAGAGCTAAGGTTTCGCACTTGAGAGGCGCGCGCCAGACGCCACTGGTGCCAGATGCCCCACTCTAATCGGGTTACCACGCCACTGCAGGTCGCCAACCCGTTTGACCTCCTCATCCATCTTTCCCTTTCCTCACTTTGACGCCCAATTTCCGTCCATTTCACCGATTTTTTCGTTTCTCGAAATACTAGAACTGCCCACGCAAGACTTTCCCCTATTTCACGCTGAATGGACTTCCAAGAAATTAAACAGGATTATGCTCCTTAACGTATTTATCGATCTGTTCAAAGCATGCGCATATTCAAAGATTTGATTTCATACGAAATTCCCCCGTCTTAGTGAATCATCGAAAAAGAATCATTTGCATCCAAAATTTTTAGAATTATAATGACAGAATAACTAACGAATTTGATTCCGGACAGTCAAGTGGGCAGTGCGTTTGCTTTTGGTGGAAGCTGTTCCGGGTTCGATTCACGGTGGGGGCCTGTGCTAAATAACCTTGATTTTCGAAGCAGCTTTAATAATACTACAGCTAGTGACTAATGAGTCAAAATAATTTCCTGGAATATTAGGAATCGCGTGTTAATTTACTCTTATTTATATAATGATACATATCTTATTATTGTTATTATAAGTGTTATTATTATTGTTGTTGTTGTTTTTATTGTTATTATTTTACTCTTACAGCGAGGTTAGACCAAAATGGTCTCTCTTTCACATAACCTCCGCAGATAGTACGTAAGAATGATATTATACTAATGACGAAAAACAATCGTCTACAATTAATTTAAATCTAGAAAAATAAACAAATAAACCTAAATGATACAGCAAACATAGGTACTAGGATATTGGTAGAATTTTATAATAACGATTAATTTGGGTCGTGATTTTCAGGCAGCTTAATGAGTATATTTGAAAGTGTGCTTCAAATTCTTCAGCTTATTCTACTACTAATCCCATTCGGAGACGGAAAATGTCGCGATTTTTTTATTACGCTAAGTCATCAAAATTAAAATTCTAGGGAACGTTGACCAAAGAAACGAAGCTAAAAAAAGTGTAACGGGCGTAGATTCACTAGATTTTGGAAATATCTATTTCAAATGTTAGCTCCCATAAATATCTTTGTAAGGAAAGGAAATATTTCGTGTAAATTGTGTAACTTTTTAAAGTAGAATTACTTCTACATAATTTTAAGTTGGATTCCAAGGATATCATTAATGGACTTTTTAATGGAGTTGGAATGAACATAAGGGAATATATTCGGAATACATTATCAGTTCCATTTCTTTGAAGTTTGCAGTTCAATTCTTTTACAAGACAAGCCTCAATATTTTATAGTGTCACGTAACCCTTCCAATGCATTCGATATAAAGAATATTACATTGCACATATTCCAATCCTAAGCGTTTCTCACCCAAACTTTATATGCTGTAATACAGGTCACCCTTCTGTTACGTTGCTAAGGTACGCTATATTAATGACAAAGTGTGATAGCTTTATGTATAACGAAGGAACCTCTGTAGCTCACCTCGTTGGATAGCGAGCGATTATAGAGTCAAGATAGATATCGCTGTAGAATTATGTGAAAACAAGCTATTGAGTTCTTTATTTATATACTGATATTTTCATTGGTTGGTTTTTACTTCCTGTTGGAGTTATTTTCAATTTTGAATTGCTTCTGACAGATAAAATTACTAATATTGGACTTGATATTTGGTGAAATACAAGACAATTTTCTACTTAATTATTACAAAACGATCGTCAGGACCTTGTCGTCAAACAAAATACTGAACATGTTATAATTCATATTCTTCAGTATTTCCCATAAGGCGGTCTCGGTAGTGAAGGGGTTGGCGTGTTAGTTTAGCAACGCCGGGGTCCCGGGTTCGAATCCTGGTTAGGGCATATCTGTTTATGTACTTTTTTTCAAAAAAGTCAAGTTTACGAGTGGTCTCTTAGGGCTAAAATTAAGTCGTCATCGTTTAAATAAAATTAAATAATCAATCATTTCTTTAAGTTAAGTCATCAATATCATCATTGTTTTTTGAGTTTATCACTTCTCAATTTTCTCAGGACTGGAAACATTCCCCTATTCCGGGTGTATTCCACAAAATGGATTAGGTTCAAACTCTTTTACTTTTTTGTTTAAGTTTACTGTTGCATGTTCTTGGTGTTTTATTGTCATTTTTATTATTCTTATTATAAGCAAATTCCCTGTGTCCAGCAATCAGTTGAGTTTTAAGATAAAATCATAACTGACGTCATATCTCAAATCGCGATTGTAATAAGCCCCCTTATCTATGCGTTTTTCTTGCCTTTTGACCATTATTAGAGCGAGGGTAACATGAATCCTATGTTTTCATGAATATTTACCCTTGATGAGTCTACTTCTATTTAAACTTGGGTCATTCTCTAATTAGAAAATTCCCCAAAGTCTCTTAGCATCGAGGGAACCAGATATTTCAGCGGATATACGTTTTCCCGAGAAAGTTAAATCCTCATATCTGCACTTCTAATCGAACTTGCGGACATAATAGTGGGAGCAGAAGCTCTAAGTGTCGGAGATAGCTTTCCTTGGTTTTAGAATGACCGCTAAATGGCCGAGTCCAATTTAGGTGACACAAGACAGATACGGAGACCCTATCCCTAGCAAGATTAAAGGGTTTCATTCCTTTAATTCCTAGAACACGTTGCCTTGGCAGAATGGACTCCGGCAGATCCTCCCACTAGGGTTTTATGTTTCGCTCTGGCACGGCCTTCTCAGATCGCTATTTGCGCGCAAGAGTGTATCCAGACTCTGTTTCTGCTCCTTATCTCTAAACCACTCCCCTCTCCAACCTTCATTTCTTCCCAACTCCACTTTTTAAACACTCCCACTGCCTCCATTGTCGTTAGCAGTAATTCCGTAATTTCGGTTATACAGAGTTAAGAAAGAATTTCTTGGTATTTTCATCTTTCACGACATATGCAGGAACTAAAAATTCGCTGTAAAAAATCGATGTGATCAGCCGAGACTTAGTGAACATACGAGGGTAGTTCAATAAGTAATGCAACACATATTTTTTCTCGGCCAATTTTGGTTGAAAAAACCGGAAATTTCTTGTGGAACATTCCCGCTTCGTCTCGTATAATTTCATTAACTTCTGACATAACATTAGTGGTTAAATGATTATGCTAAAGTTTCACGGAAATTTATGAAACATAATACATGTATAATTTCTGTGAAATTTTAACATTGCTATTTTAAACATTCATTCGCTCTAAACTATATGGTTTCTATAATCTACTAGGAATTAATTCATTATTATTTGTTGATATTAATAATAATGCTCCATGTTAGGCTGGAGGATGAGTGTAAATATACTTCGTTAAAAATGAATACAACCTGACATCAACAACAAAGTCCGGGTGTCATCATTTGGTACACGGCAAGGAATTGTTACTTCATTTTTTACAAATTTCCCTTAAAACGATAAACATTGATATAGATACTGTTAAGAGGCGGGTTTAATTTATCAGAGGTCCTAGGAACAAATCTCAAATTGAGGCCCCCACAAGGAATTATGAGTAAAAATTCGAAAAAATTGTACTTTTGACTCCGAAAATATCTTTCTTTCTTCAGAAATAATCTTGCACATGCATTGCTGCTTTAAATATCTAATATTCGTTATATTTAAGAACGATTTTGTGAAGAACTGCATCAGAATCAGTAAAACTCGTCCCACTTTTGAATAATGGAATAGGCCCATCGTAAGCATAAGTACAGGGGCGGATTTATCATTTTACACAATGGTCGCTGGCTGAACTCAACCACATATGGACTGTAAAGAACATAGATTGTAAAGTATATCCATAATTCTTTTTAATTTATAGAAAAACTATATGTTGTAACTCAAGACTTGTTTGTTTATTCATGCCATAGTGAAGCGACCGAGGTTCTATGGATGCGCATTTGTGTATTTTATGAAAAAATTCGAATTTTTACCTGTAATTCCAGCGGGGCCCTCAATCTGATCTTGGCGGCTCTGACAGCTTAAATCCGCCTATGCTTAAATAGACTTAACTCATATAATTCATGCTTTATGTGATTTTCACGTGATTATTTAACCTATAGTAATCGCACCCACAAAAGTATCACCGATATAAATACGCAACACCTCACAGACGTGTCGTCCCAAATACTTTTGTCTTCTTTTCGTGACTCTGGAAGAAGTGAGTCCTCTCAGTGGATTCCTCCCCTCTATCTAATGCCACGTTGCCTACGAAGGAAGCTTTCTTTGGGAAGTTTTTTTCCTATCCATTTTTTTTCGCTGAAAATCCTCTAATGAATGGTACATGACCAGTATTGAATTTGTATTGTGTGTACGCATTTTCTGCATTTATTCTTAGAGGACATTAAACTGAGTTGAGGTACAAGAAGATGTGTTTCTTCGTTTATTTTTGTCTGCTTTGAGGGAATGTGAAGGCAATGAATATTAATATGAAAGATACCGAAGTGTGAGTTATGTTGAAAAACGACATCCAATTCAGCCATTTCTTTCCTGATACTATGAAAGGTGTCATGTTTCAATGGCCATTGTGCTGTACTGCGTGGACTTGTTCCACTGATATCAATCTTGCTCAGTAAGGACAGTATGGAAAAATTACCACACTCCTCATCGTGATAGTAATTCATATATTAAGGATTAAATAAAGCCATTAAGTATGGAGGGGATGAGGACCTAAGCGTCCTTTTCGCTGTTGGCCTAAAAGGTGTGCACAAGTGATACAGGAAAATCGGCAGATCAAGCTGCGTTGAAAAAATTAGAGATGACTTAAAAATTAGATGAGATGACTTCTGGGTTGCGTCTGAGAAGACATTTTGCTTTTCCCTCATATCGTTAACAGTTTTATTGATACGCTTAGATTGCGAAGATGTGATAACGTTCCTCGCAAATAATCTTTTGGTTTGAAATCGGTATGTTAGTCTGAAACTGAGTCGGAGATTCTTTCTAGATCTCGTGATGATGATCTACGGTGAAACCGGTTGTGTTTTATTTTTGTAGGCCCTTCAGGATATATGTTAGAGTGTTACATTCTTGTCGCGTACCTTCAAAGAATTAATCTCTTTTAATCTTTTTACATTCTAAGCTTAGTAATGGTCTTTCAATTGATAATTGATTTATCTACTTATATGTTTAATAAATCTGATTTAGGATACATTACTGCGTCACCGTATTATTTTTATTCTTGGAGCTATTTTCTCTCTCATAATATATCCATTATAATCTGGATGTCCGCCTCTTTCCACGAAAAAATAAATAATCCAAAGTGCTCTGAATGAGGCTGCAGGGACTTTGAGCCACCAATCCTTTCCCCTGCTGAAGCATCCCCCATTTCTACACGTCTCCATTCATTCTCCAGCGTTTACCTTTCAGCCACAATATTAAGAACGGCCATGCTTTGGAAAGAAAATGGTTATTGCGATTTTTACTGTTGTTTGCGATTGGGATTTGACTCTGTCTCTTCCGTGCGCCCTAGACGACGTTGCGGCTGCCTCATCTGCCAACAAATCACATATTGCCTCAGCGCGGAGGAGAAAAATTGGTTACCTGGAAACTGTTGCTTAGACTCGCAGTATTCACTTACAAACGGAAAGTGGCAGGAAAAAATCCGGATATTCCGACAGCGCATCTTTAACTCCAAAATGGTTGCTTCTAGTTAACATTACGTTATCAAAAAAGGGAAATATAGTAGGTTAGGGAATAGAATATTACTTGCCTCTAATTAAGACCAGAAATGAGAATTATAGACATATTAAACAGAAAGAATCAGGAGTAAGGTTTACTCGTTTTTTTACTGCTTCTAACTTTATAATGCACGAAGGTGGACATAGCCTAATGAACTCCATGGCTTATGCTTTACTAAGCGTTGGATTTTGCGAACAATTTTTAATGGTATTCACCAGGTAAATCTTTACCTTTCTCTATGAAGGACGCGTATGAGCTGAAAATTATTGGTGTTATCAAACTACTATATTTTATGAGCATTTCGTACTTTATTTCTTAAGGCTGGTAAAGTTCAGCGATGAATTTTAAAGATTAAAGCAGTTGATAAGTGAGAATCCATCCAACGATTTTAACCACGGACTTACCTTCATTATTAATTACAGTTTTAATGATAACAATTTCCAAACTGAACAGGAGATAATAATTTACAAATTGCAGTCAACTAATAATATAAATGTACTAATTTGTAATTTTCCACGAAAAATAATTAACCGTTTGGTATGATCCTCAAAATAGCATCAATTATCGATTTTTTTAAAAGAAGATAATTTTTGAAAATGTTCGTGGAAAGAAGATGCGATGATCACCGTGATTGATAATACTGTAACCCAAAATCACGGCATAGAGTGCTGGAGTACTTTAAAGTGCTAACTTTTGGGTCTCCGGATATTATAACAATACAAAATCTTAAAATAACCTCCTGGTCGATGTGATCTTTGTCTCCTAAGAAACCGGTAACTCTGACCATCAAAAAACCGAAATACATTATAGATTTAATCAGTTTAAGTAAGCTGACTACTAGAGAATAATTATCCAATAATTTAAGAGAATTTTCCAATAAATCTATTACAAACGCTCTTAGATTAAAGTAGATAAGATGATACATCGAGCAGTTTATTCATTCACAAGTGTAACTCTTTAATTCCTGTTTCTGGAATGGGGACCCCGAGCAGGGACAGATTTATAATAAGCGCAATAGGCGCCAGCTGAGGTCCTCAAATACATGGGGGCCTCAATGAGACTGCTAAAAAATTCGTAATACGAATTGTTCCGGTATTTCGCTTTAACAAAGAATACTATACTTCAGTAAGTCTAAACGATACGTTCGTAGAATATATCACATTGTTTACGTCACTATACAATGTATCCACAAGTCATCCATCATACATTGTAATTTTATTAAAAATACCATGTATTGTGATTCAAAACTTGTTTGTTTATTGTTACTGTGTCGAAGCGACAGACTTCTTTGAGGTGCTCATTTGTGTATTTTATGAAAAGTTCGAATTCTTACTCTTAATTCCTATTTGGGGCTCAGTCTGATCTTAGCGCCTTCTGCTGGCATAAATCCACCACTGCCCACGAGGGTATGCCATAAAATAACTCAAATTACATACTCAGAGCACAATCATAACCTTAACTCTATTTACTTTATTTGTGAGCAAACGAGAAGTCTTTTGCGTCCATTTTATTGTATAAATACTGCGTTCAATTCTAATTTAGATCGGTTGCCATTTTAAAATCAATCTCTCAGACGCATCGTAATATCGCCGAATAGCAGAACGAAACATCTTAAATTCGACGCCAGATCAGTGCATCTAACGACGCAATCCAGTATTAGCTACAAATTGTTGGCGTTGGAGATTCGTTTAAAATGCGTTCCTCGGAATTCTTTTGTTTTTCGGTAATCCGAAAGGTTTTTGTCTTTGGCCACTCCCCCGGCCTGCGAGAACTGCTGATTCTTTCCCTCTTCTTCATTACAAATTCACCGTTTGCAGAAAGATACGAAGCGATCGCAAAAAAAGACGTAACCGCTGCCGTTCGTCCCTATAACTCATAGCGCTATCCCAACCGCGATTGATTTTTTTTCGGTAAATCGCAACGGCGAGTTTTTTAAAAAAGACGGAGCGACCGTAAATATATCTCGAAGAAGAAAAATGTCCCCTCGCAATTATTTTCGCGTTTTATAGCAGGGAGGCGCTGTTTCCCTTACTTTATCGATAGATGGCATCGTACTCCTTTGCATTTCCCGCAAAGATTTTCGAGCGCACGCAAAATAAGCCCACGCAAATAAAATATTGCACCCTCTTTGCAGCCTTTCATCTATTCCGTAGTGAAAAGGGAGCTCGCCTTCAAAAATCTTTTTTCCCTCGGACCATTCGGCTTTTGTGAGAGTAGATCCAGCCTCAGGGGCAACCATCTCCCCTTCGGTTTCTTTCGTCCGGCAGAATGCATCCCCCTTCAGTGCATCCGGGTGCATGTACCCCTTCATCGGACTGCATTTGCATCCCTTTTCCTTACCTCCCTTCCCAATCAGTGTTACCAAAACACACTCGCTGACGCACATTTAAACGTATTCCCTAAGTGACTGAGCCGTTGCTTATCCTAATTAAAACAAATGAAGAACTAAATAATAGCACATTTAAGCGTGTTCCTTATGTGGATAAACGTTTAGGTATCGTAAAAAATGAAACGCTAAATACGAGTGATTTTCGACGGATCAAAGATAAAATTTCGTTCCACGCCTCGAATTTCTATGGAAATATCTAATATGATAATGAATATGAATCTGAAAGAACGTCCATAGTTCGCTAATAGTTTTGTTAGTGTGAGTACAAATAAATAAGGTTTGCGGCATGTAAACTATGAGACTCAACTTTGCATCTTATCCGAATCTCCCCGAGGAATGCAGCTGATAAATTATTGAAAACACTCGGAAAAATCGTTCTTTAAGTTTAGAAATCGCTGATTTTGAGAACGATAATTACTAAAGGAAGACATTTATGCCGATGAAAAAGGAATAATAATAAGTTATACACGCTACCGCAGGATTTTATTCATACGACCTTGGTTACACGTATAGCGTCACCATCGGGGAAAGCGAGGTCGCATATATTAAATCCAATGGTAACTTTTATAGGTTGTTCTTATACCTCTTTCATTATGAAGAGCTACCACAAAATTGAGGCTAAAATAGTTGATTCTGATATTTAGGCCCGTGCATTGGGCAGCTGGCTTTTTATCCTACAATGTATATTGCATTCGTTAATGCTTATTCATTTGTATCGATAAAAATCGATAATCGTAGCACCACCGCTTCGTTACGGCAATCTATTATTAAGATTAAATAACCGTTATTAATTTATCAGTGTAATAATTTATTAGCAGTCATCGAGTAAACTAATCATCAACTTGGAATTAAAACGTATTCGGTGGTAATTCGCTAATACGATACGCTATTTGTTAAATTTCAAAAATTCGTATTTAACTTTTATTTTGTGTATTGGATTGATTCATCAGTTTCCAATGCAATAGGACTGAAGTGAATTAGACCCATGTTTTGCACAGTTCGGAAATTTATGCTAGAGTTGTCGATCAATGTGGCTGCAGCTCGGCAACTTTGGTAACCCTGGTTCCGATACCTCACCTTGATCTGCCCACCCCTTGCCTCCCATCTCTCCTCCTGCTGCCTTGTCAATACCTATACTTCCTTTGCATTCGCTGCAATCCCTTGCATTTGCCTTCCCATCGGCAAACTTTTGCGAATGTCTGTCGTGAAACTGTAATCAGTCACAGAGTTGCTTACAATGACAGAAAGCTATCAAATCATAAACTTTATCATGATTGTGGTACTAAAAATTGTTAAGGCTTCGGGTTCAAGTGACGCAGCTCGCTTACATTTTCATTTATCTCTTCCTAAATTTATACCGTCGGGTTCGATTTTTATATGAGATTAAAAGTATACAAAACCAAGGTTTACAATTTTCTACGTTAAGCGGTAATTTGCCGACGGACTTATTTTGTGACATAGTTATTTATAGGAATCCACATTTAATTCGGCGGTCATTTCGTGGAAATCCACCGCTAAAATTAAATAACCNTTAAAAACTTTTAAAAAATTGATATTTACTTCGTTATTATTAAAGGAAAATCTACTCAGCTCAAATTTCAAATAAAAATTATAATAAACTATAAATATGCAAATGATACAGGAGAAATTTCAAATATTAAAAATAATAGAAAGAAGAAAACAAAGGATAGTTTAGACAATTCAAATAGAAGCAAATTCTTCATTTCTTCCTTCGTAGACATACCTTTCTTTCTTCTTCATTATTTAATGAATAGAAAGATTTTTATAATTCAATAAATAATAAAATAATCTTCTTCTCTCATTCGAATCTTAATCTTTATTTACCTCTCCACAATATTCTTTAATCATAATTTAATCCTCAATTCTTTTTCATCCATAACCAAAAGCATCTGCAAACCGCCCAACGGCGTATTTACCCCATCTAGCCAACTTTTTACTTTTCTTCTACTTGAAGAAGGCACCTTATTACTTCGGAAGGATTCGATAAAAGTTAATTTTCTTAACGAAAAAATGGTTACGTTAATCAATTAGCTCTTGTAAAGTTATATGGATTAGTTTTTCAGGATAAAATTGTGATTATGTTCTAAATAGTGTTCCAAAATATTATAAATAATGCTGCATTTGTCTTCTTTCATAGCGTTTTCCTATGAGATCGCACAAATAGTTTGGTTTTCCTTGTGTTGGATGTTTGCTCTTAGAAACAGATCCCAGGATATCCTATCTTCTACCACTCTCCTGATTCTCTAACCAGCATCCACCACTGTCTGGATTTTATTGATCCAATCAGTCTTCTCTATCCGTCTTTTTCAACACTTTTCCTATCATTATTAATGCAATTTATAATTTATAAGTATATAAACGAAGAATTTTATTTTCCTTATCTCCATTTAATCGGTTTTCTTTCTTTAGCCACCTTATATATAGCACCCAAAAATTCGTTTTCCTATTTATCTAACAGCTTCCCTTGAGTTTAATAAGCTACACCTCAAACCTTCATTGGATTGACTTCCATACGTGTCAATTTATGATTGAAAATGTCGCCAGATGCATCCTGAGAAGTAGCTAAAAATTTGCTCGACTCCGAAAAAGTGTCCTTAAAAAGTAGTTAAAAAATAAAAAAGCATTCAAATCTTTCTGGCATGCCTTTGTGTTAAGTCTCCATAACGTAACGTAAGTCAAATATATTTTGTTAAGGAAGGGCCGGCGTCAATGTCCATTTTATGCAGAGGACGAGAAGAAAAGAGTTCAGCTCACTTCAACTCTTCAGAAGTTACAGAAAAGAGTTCGCTAAATGAAGGAAAAAATCGCTATATTTACCGAAAAACATTGATAAATGGGCAACTATGTTGACATCAGACGATAGTGTCCCAATAGACTGAGGGGTAACACTCGATTTTGGAAATTTCTATTATATTACATCGAATTAAATAATGTCCAATATATTATATTAAATCGAAGATTAATTATCTTCGGACCACTACTCTGGTTTAAATAAGAAAAGCGAAAGTACATTTTGGCCATACATGTATATACTGGCCATACGGGTAAGAATATTATAAATAAACCGTTTCTATAGATACTTCAACGTGGAGAGTTGATAATGTCCACTCCGTGGGATGGAAGTGAAGAGGAAGGGAAACGTATAGGAGCAGAAGGGCAGCGGCAAAGAGAGGAAAGATGCAGAAAAAAAGATCGATTGAGATGCGGATGGGAAAAAAACTATGCATGTCCTTATACAGGCAATGCATTTATGGCTAGGGAGACTGGTGCTACAGAGAGCGGTCACAGAAAAAAGCGATGAAAAAAAGACTAAACGTTTTGGAGTTATTAGGAGGCAATACGAGGAGAGGATAAAAGGCAGTGGGTAGGGAGGGGCAGGAGAGCCATGGAGACTTGGGAAGGGACTACTAATCCCAGAAGAGAAGAATAGGTCCCTGTTCCATTTTCTACCTTTTTTCCAGCTATCCTCGCGATTTATTTTTTGTTTCGCCCTCTCAGTGACGATGATACGCGTGGTATTTGCTCCAAACCCCTCAAACTGCACGCGAGCCACTTATCTATTGGCTCCGCTGGGGACGGAAAGGGGAATGAGGTGCGTGGGCGGAAGGCTGCCTGCTTGGGCTGTCGATGGGGAAAATGAAAAGAATTGGAGTCCCTAATCTGAGTAGCGGAGACCGATAGGCCAGACTGCGGTCATTTCGGACGAAAAATCTGCCGCTTATTAAAAAATGCGGACCTTTTGTGATCGCGTGGGGTAATCAGAGGAGACAAATGAGCCTTGAGGAAGAGCCTTTAAGGTATTGTTCGAGTAATTGCGATATATCGAATGCGGGTGGTCGATAGGACGGCGGTCTCGGTTTCGCTCATCCCGAATTTGTCGAAGAGAGAACTTGGCGATGAAGTCGATCTTCGCCCTGAAGACGAGTTTCGAGGATAAAGCTGAGTTACGTAAATAAATTCAGTTATTTGAGTCAGAAAGAGGTTAGATGATGGAGAGGCATAACCTCGCATTAAGAGTAATTTAATAAATACTTAAATATTAATTTATTAATTTAATANTTCGGGGTTCGCCCTAAAGTAGATAACATTCACGTAGACGTGAATTAAATATAATATCAGTTCTGATAAAGGTGTTCGGTAATCTAAACTTTCGGAATCAAACGTCATAAGCAAGACTTTAGAATTCGTCCTTTTCAAATTTTATTCATAACTCTGACATCTAATCCTTTGAATACACAGAAGTGAAAAATAGCGACATGACTGGGACTCGAGCTTTCTCGGTCTCCCACTTTCCGGGCAGGTATTCTGTAATTAATTAAAAGTATTCAGAATACCTGCCCGGAAAAGTTCTGGGTTCGAGTTCCAGTCATGTAGCTGTTTTTTACATCAGTTTATCCTTTGAAGTTGTTTAACTTTGCACATCAATGTACAAAGATTAGTACGTATTACTTACTCGAATACTATCTAAGGAAGTCTTTAATAAATGAATAAAAAATATTTAGCTATGACACCTCTTTTCACGCATACTACATGGCATGTAATAAATAAATAATAATAAGATGGTGTGTTCTCAGTTGAGATTTCGGAGAAGATGGTGCTTAAGTGGTCATGCAATTAACGCAATAATGAGATGAAAATACGGTAAAAATTGAGGCATATAGGCGAGATTAAGTTTGAAAATTGAAAGTCATATAAATTTGCCATATATACCAGGGATAAGGAGCATTTCTTCATCGTAAGGTTACAATGACTATTTGGCAGCATGGAGGATCACTCAGAACCACAAATTCACACTTGACGGTGGCATTTTATGCGTTTAAAGAGTTGAACATCTAAATTCTGCGAAGCATAATGAATGTACTAGTTGAGTAAACATAATTAAAATATTTTCTGTTTTATTTTTCTTTAAAGCAATGAGCGAAACTGAAAAAGAATCATTTAAGCGCCTGCATTTGTTACGTTAGGTGAGGAATGCACCACATTGGATTTTATCATTATTGATTATAATCATATATAATTAATGATAATAAGATTGTTATTAATAATAATTAAAATAATCTCATATATTGGAAATAGGATGTTAATCCCGATTACGTCCATTTGAATAATTTTCATTCTTGACGAACACACACAAAACAATTCCCTTACCAGAAAAATCCGATTTACTGGTACTCAAACCCAGGACCTTGTGGTTGGAACGCTATCGCGCTAACCATTCCGCATCGAGGCCGGTGAACGCCCGAAAGGCAGCCAAAGTCGGGCCGAAAGCTGCAGGTTCCTTCGCTTTGATCCTTCCCTTGGTCAATAATATTACATAACAGCTTAAAGAATCCAAAGTGAATAGAGAAAGAGGAAATCTTCCTAGATGAAGTTGTGGATGAATGTATACTTAAGAATATTACTTACATAGAGAATACGTAGTGCCAGCAGCGCATATTTTGATGAAACTTAGTGGTTGGTTAGGCCTTGAGACAAGAATAACTGTTAGATAGAGAAGACTGATGGTTAATGTTTCATCTTCGGCTTTTGAAAGTAAATATTCCTCGCTTTACATTAGTGTCATTTTTAAGTGCATATTATTTTTTATTGTTGAGATATTTGTACAAAATATTTTTGAATTTCGTCTATAAATATTAAAACATCTGTTTCTGTGTGTGAATCGAGAGTTAATCCAGGTCAATTCTTTTATACTTAAATTTTCCCAGCAAATTTGACAACTACTTGTGTTTAAGCAATTTATTTAAATTTGAATCAGCCATTATTAGAGCAAATATCAATGAATCATAAAATATTGGTATCAATTACGAGTTCAGCAGCTATTCCTGGTAAAATTACAGTTCTGAGTACTACTTGTTAATATAAAATTATTAAAAGTCGACTTTAGTCACTTTGACGTTTAACTGATAGTCGTTCAATCAAAATGATTTCAATGCATTACACTGGTTTTGTTTGTAATTAGTCCGTATTAACATTCAAAAAGAACTGAGAAAGAAACCGCGCGAACTACTCTTAAAATAAAATCGAGCGTCACTTGTTTCTGAGTCATGATTTTCCGTTCAAACGTCTGTCATTAGAAGTTGTTACGTAAGTCGGTAACTGTAAGATTATACGGTAAGTGGACTAACGTAAGTAGGGAACTGTCGGTAATCAATGCCCTTTTTTATCGTATCTAATACATATGAATCTATATTGTCAAATATGTAAAAATGGAAGATCCTAAAGAAACTAATTGCTCATAATCCGCTGCGTAATTTATAATTAATTTGATCTGCTTGCGCGAATTCTTAGCACTATCATTAAGAGATAAGGATTCCTTAAATTTTCAATGAGTTTTGTTCCTAACGCGAATGATTAGCTTCGCAAATATTTTAATCGTATCAAAGTTTGCTCCAAGCTAACAATTGTTATTCGTTAAAGAGTAATTTAGGATATATTTCTTCAGGAATTCATCTATACTCAACGGAAATATTATTTCTTTGGGAAGAAAAGCAACTTCTCCATCAAAGTTTCAGAGTCTAAGTCTTTTATCTAAAGTATTGAAATATATACTATTCTATCAATGAAATATCATCCATGCTGCAAAAAAATAAATCAAAATTCCGAAATTCATCGAATTTACGATGTGGTACACGATAAAGGACTTCAATCAAAATACAATAGACGAGCAAATTAACCAAAGAACAAGTGCTGGGAATGATACAGGAGAAATTTCAAATATTAAAAATAATAGAAAGAAGAAAACAAAGTCTCATAGGGCACCTGCTAAGGCACGAATAGTGTACCAATATAATTGAAGGTAGGATGGAAGGGAAAAGGGGAAGGCCAAGAAAGGAGTTTTTTACTGGTATAATGGATGGACGACCGTAGAGAGTGGTTAAGGTTCTGGCAATGGAAAGGCGATCTCTAAGTTGACAAATGCTGCCCACCAACCCAACGGTTGAGGAGAGGAGAGAGTGAGAGAAAGGACTTCGAAGGCAGCGATACTTCATTTAGACTTAAACGAAATCTGAGTGCGGGTAAAATTAAATACCGAATTCGGATTCGTTCTTAGGGATGAGAAATAGAATCCCGACAGCTTCTTAACACGACAGCGTTCGCGTCGGGAATAGATCCCGAGTCCTAGGACTTCGTAGACCCACTACGCCTCTACTCCAACGAGATTTGGGGGTTTTAATTTTAGGCTTTTTAATGTTACCCGCCAGGTCGATATGGACAATATCTCTGAAATATATTGTTCCAAGCATTGAATTTGTTGGAGATGAAGTTAAATTCGTACTGGGCCGTCCCGAGACACGGGTGGGCTGGGCGGTAGCTCAGGGCGCCGAGATTTGGGGGGCGCATGACGTCGGTTTTTGCGGGGCTTGGATACCTTCATAAAAAAGCCCATAACACAACCATTAGTGGGGGTTGTTCATTATATTGATTCCCAAGTTAACCATTCTCAAATAATGATATTAGATTGTTAGCGATTCAGGCAATTATAAAAACAGTGCGTATTATGAAGTTTCCTGATAAAATGTGTTAATTAATTCCGAATAATAACCTTTATGAATTGATCGATCGTAACCCATAATTATTGCCAATGTTTTAGTAAATTTTCTTTTAATTAAAAATAATTAGAGTAGTTATAATTAAATAAACATTACTATCGAAATTTATGTTAATGAGTACCAAGAAATCATCCCTCGAAAGAGTGGCAGCCTTTTATAAAAAAGGGTGTTTTTTAAGTATCTTTTCGGAGAGGGCGCCTTCGCCGAGCGCCAATTCTCCTCGGGCCGGCCCTGTATTCGTATAAACTTCACTTCGATCTCCGTGAATGTTTCAATGAATCGACAGCTCCATCCGTGACTTCGTGGTGTGAGTGAAGTAACAACATGTTCGCATGAACATAAAGTAGTGAATGTTAAAAATACTTAAAGTATTCCATCATAGATTCGAGTATTTTATTCATAAATTAGGATGCTCATAGTTGAATAACGAAAGATCCTCGGAATTATATTCTGGAACAGCTGTACTTATGAAGATTTTTATCAGCCATTTCTTTCAATCTCTAATCTCTTCTTCTAATTGGAACACAATGTTGATGTACGGATCGATGATTTGATTGATGCATAAAGGTTTATCTTTAGATGGAAATTAGAATTACTAATCAGGTTTGTCGAATGAAAGAGATGTTACTGCATATTTTAGTCAATCAATAATTTTCTCTGAAGAAAGCTTATTCTGCTATCGAAATACTTCGCTTTTACGAATTATATCGATAGCGGTATTACTCCCCTTCTTATCATTATTTGTTTTTATTCTATATTTTATTATAAATNAATTTATATTTATAACTTTATTTACATTATATTGTGTTCAATTTATATTACTTTTGTTAATTATTTGCAATGAACTTTATTTTTTATGAATCTCAGAAGTGACATCATTAGCATTGTTTATATTAACTGCAATACATGTTAATATTAGTACGTATTACTTACTCGAATACTATCTAAGGAAGTCTTTAATAAGTCAATAATGAAACTTTAATATCGAATCTCCACACCTGTCAGTGCATTGATCAGATTATCAATCGTGCTAGTCTGTGACATTCTCCTAACTTCCTATATTTAAGCATTAATGCCCCATTGTTTTCTACGCCCTCGGGGGCCTGTTCGCTGCCAAAAATCCCCCCTTCCTCCACTTTCCAAGCAATCGCCCCAAACTTCGCAAAATATTTAACCTCCTTTCCCTTGAATATTTTCGCTTGCAAGGATCGCCATACGAGAAGTCGCGAATAAAATGGAAGTCGTTAAAAATTTCACAACATTTCTAACTCAAGAGAGATCTTTTCGCTGCAAAAACAAGTAAAGACAACAAATGACGAACAAAGGAAGAAGTGGAGTCGTTCGACAAAAGACGCGCGCGCGGCGAGATGGCCAAAGGCGCGCGGAAAAAAATGAACAGTGAAATCTTAATTCCCTCCTGGATTTATTTCGTGAGCGACGGGACAAATATTGACTGGAAGACGGGCACCTGCTCTCCTTGGGGCCCCCCTCAAGGCGCGCGCTCAAGTGTCAGAGGGGAGCAAAGACAAAAGACGAACGGGAAAGGAGTGTCACTTGTTCGGGCGCCGACTCATTGTAACCTCGGTTCCTTACGGCTTCTTTTAACGACTCTTTTGCTTATTCTCTCTCTCCCCTCGTTTATCAGCATCCCCCGAGGGCTCCCTTCTCGATTTTTAAAATCATTAAGGATTTGAGAAAAAATAAAAGAGCTTTTAATGACCCCCAAGTGTTTATTGCCAGCAGATCTTCCTCTCGCCGTTCTTATCTAGCGATTCTTTAGCGTTTGTGATGAAAGAACGAGCAATTTTTCAAATGACGGCCCGGCTATAAATACTACTGCGATGTTTCTAAAAAAAGGGGCGTAAATACGGAGGCGAGCGATGAGGATGACCCTTTGAAGCTCAAAGGAATATTTCTCCATTTGCTTCTAGAATTAGAACTTTCAGAGGAAATTGCGACTCTTTCGTATAAAAGTCATTGGATGAAATAATCAAGTGTACTTCAGTGTCGTGATTCCTCTTCTCATCTTCATTGATGGAAATAAGTGCATTAACCAATACACTAATACATAAAACAATTCTTACGAATACATATTTTTAAAAACTTTTAAAAAATTGATATTTACTTCGTTATTATTAAAGGAAAATCTACTCAGCTCAAATTTCAAATAAAAATTATAATAAACTATAAATATGCATTTGTTCAAAAATAATTCAGATCTACACTATCGTCATTTCATTGAAGATAAAATTGACTCATTCAAGTTTGCAGTTAAAAATTATAATCAGCTACAAATTACATTGGATCAATTAAGATAAGACGAACTTAATACACCTTTCCTTAATCCTTAAGATAAGACAATTTTGACCGGTTTATATAATCGTGATTAATATGATTCGTTAAATTTTCTATCATGGAATTTTGGTAACGACTGTCTTTATTTCTGGAATTCAACAATCGTGATTTAAGGCGTCATACACGATTCTATCGAAGGTTCCTTCTGAATGTCTTCCGTGACTTATTTTGCCTCAAACCCCTTTAAAATTATGTTTTTTATACATCTTCGAATTCACTTTTGCTGCTTTCATTCCAATCGTGGACGTGGACCGATTTGTTTGTGATGCCTCACCATTGGCTCGCAGTTGCTCAGGCTTTTGACATCAGTTTTGTATCGATATTTAATCGTTCTTAGCGATTCGAGCAAAATACGGAGGCTTGCGAGAGCTTGGGGACGATATTAGAATGTCTTCCATTTCCTACGGAGAAAATTATCAATAATTAATGAAAGATACAGGGCACTCTCGAATTCCTTTTTGAGGGTTTTGTGCTCTCTTCTCGATTCCGAAATTTAAAATATCCTCGATTCGATCGTTTATATGTTCGTCAATAGCAGCTGAAGCAATGGTAATAACTCATTCAGCTAAGTTGCTAATTTGTCACCGGCTGGAACATTTCCTCAATGCATGTATATGTATTGATTTCTTTGTGGTGATAAATATGTACAGTGATTACTTCGAAAGTCTTTTTATTTCTAGAATGGCAATGAAATGAAAATATTTTTACAGCATTGTGTATTTCACAACTACTATAGGAATTTTACTTCGGTCGATGAAGACTTGAAGAATAAGACTGAGAGTCTAACAGTGTAATTCTTACCCTAAAATTNAGTCTTTTTATTTCTAGAATGGCAATGAAATGAAAATATTAATTTCATTATATTTGGCGATCGTATTGTTTCTTTATTTCCTCACTACCGTAATATTTTAAGTTAAATATTATTTCCTTTTTCCAGCTCCCACTTAGCGTATGAGGGAGCGCGCCCGAAACTGGTTGGACCGGGTTCGATCTCGGTGGAAGCCCAGTTTTCCCGATTCTAGGTTAGCGGTACGAAGATTGTGAATATCAGTGGCAAAACTTAATTCATTGTCATCGCCCATCACCATAAGCAGTGTTCGCGTGCGTAAATTAGAGGTATATTAAGATTGGAAAAAGAATACGTTAATAACATTCATACGTAAATCAATAAATTTTGTGATTTAAAAATAAATCGTTTTCGATAAATGAAAAAAGAAATTTTAATATATATAGTAGAAATAAGAAGAAGAAAGTTTTTCACTCCGTACCTGACGTTGAAGTGACGCTCCGAAACCTTGGTACAGATTATTTTTTAAATGTTTGTTTTGTGGTTTAACGTACATATTAAAAATTATTTTTTCGTATAATATAATATGGATTACCACTTTATTAATGCCTCTACCATCCAACGTACTCTATGCAAATAAAATTCCATATGTATTCAAATTTATAGCTGAACATTTACTGCACGGAGATTTAATAAAGTAAGCATTATGTATTAAAAGGAAAGGAGAAACGTTGAAGTAAAGCAATGTCTGCCGGTAATCGTTTCCTTGAGGAGAATCCGGGCGAATGCTTTGACAAAGAGCGTTGGAAGGGACCTTTTTAATGTCATCTAAACATTGGAAGGAGCGATATGTTATGGAAAAGGCGAAAGGGTAAAGGGGTAAGGGTAAAGCACACAAACACACCGCCTCGCGCTTCGGAAAGATTTATTTTTTGTCGTAGAAAGAGATTCCTCCGAAGGCTATCAAAGGCAGTCTGCAACGACGCTGTCGAAATGAAAAGAAAGGAGCTGTCATTTAAGGAGTTCCCATTCATTCACGGATTTTTTTCCGAATGAACACACAATAGCTCTTGTAAATGATTTTATGTTATTGGACCGTCGTAGCTTTAAAGTAGATTTATTAATCTTAATGTACATTTATTCTGCTACAAATTAGTAACGGACTGAAATTTTTTTAAATATATACCCAAAATAAGCTAAAATGAAGGAAATTTTCAAAAATTATCTTTATTAATTCTTCCCCGGGCACCAGAAAGACTCCTCGAGACCCACCAAGTTGAACTAACATGAGATGATTCAATGCGCTCAATGTTCCCAACCACAACAGCAAATTTAAAACAAGTTTCCTTAAATCATTTCCATCTTTGAGTCCATAAAGTATCACAACATAGGTCTTTGTGAACAAACAGTCCGGAATGTAACGGAAAAGAAAATTACGAAAAGTTAGAATAATATATTTACCAAATAATTCAAATTATATCGGAGATAATTCAATAAGTATGCAGTTAACAGTTTCACTTAGTTCAAAAGTGAAAATTCTACGAGAGATACAAATATACTCTAATTCCTAAAACAGCCATACTCTATCCTAACAAGTTCAACCGCATTTCTACATTTTTTTTGAAAAGTGAACCCCGAGGTATATTTAACAACTCGTTATTGTTTTATCTTGTATATGCTTCTTTGCGTAATATTTCCAAGATTCAGGGATGACTTACCTCAATTGAAAGGAATAAGATAAATGACGAACACATTTAATGAAAACATTTAATAATTAACGGTGTGATTCTGCTAAAACAACTCCTGCCTTCAACTTCCACCTTCCTATGAAATCTACTTTTTCTTCCGATAACTTTTCGGTTTTTCGTATTATGAATGACAATGTCTAAGGCGTGACTAAGGGGAATTCTTTCGTCATAATGAAATAAAAAGTTTGCATTTACTTTTGAATCTCATATATTTCTGCTAAAATAAATTTCGATCAAAATGGGTGATCGTCCTCTCCCAGAATTCATCGATGTATTGCCGAGAGCTAGTGTTTCCCTCAGGCGCACTCACAGGGGGTTTCCCAACGGGCTTAAGCTGCTACCCCAATTTTTCTACAAATATTTCATTCAGAACCAAATTCTCAAGGATCCTATTTAAAAACATTTGTACGCTGAAAGTATATCTCAATAGGCAATAAATTTTCATAATGATAATCGAGCATTTCACAGAGCATCGTAAATTGGAAGATGTTAAAAGGAGTATTAGTTGCCTAGTTCAGATTGTGGATTCGTCCCTGGTTTTACTATAAACAAAGATAACCATAGGTACATAATCAATCCTTTAACACTCACTCGGGTTATTAGCCTCTTTGAATAAATTTAACTCCAAAACAAATAGTAAATTTTGGGAGTGATTTTCAAATTTAACGTCCAGTATGTGATAAGACCCTCCACGTCGGTAGTGCTGTTAACTTTTAAAGTTTCTGTTGATTACCCTGCTACTATTGGCCTAAAATTCTGCAAGAAACAAATGAAAAATGCATTAAAATGTATCCATGATATACTTTAAAATGTATTAACATTAAATATTAAAAATGTATGCGATGATCAGGAGCATTTCCTGTAACGCTTAAGATGTGTTTCGGCTCCATGTATTACGAAGAGGGATGAGATGAAAAACTTCCGGTATGACGAACTTCAAGCCTCGGATGTATCCACGCCGGGAACCGAACCCTAGACCGTAACACCGGCCGATGAATGCTACCAGGCCAGCCTCTGAAACGAGAGTCGAAATGCGAGGATTAGGTCATGTTATGCAGTCAACGTGGAAATTACTTTCTTAAGGATTTTCTCTTTTGGTTGCTAGAGTTTAATTTGGTCGTGGATATATGATAGAGTTTCTAGCAATTTGTAAAACTATATTCACCTAGAAATGGTGAATGAGTCGAAGGACTAGAACATAATAAAGAAAGACTCGATCCAAAAATGTTAACGCCTCTTACATCATATTACGTCACCGTAAGTTGCACCGCTTCTTCGCATTGTAATTTTAAGATTTGCGAATAAACCGCCAAGTACTAATTTTGGCCCGCCTTGGTTCAACATTTCTTCATTGTAATTTTCATTTTTTCATTGTAATTCATTAAAATTTAGCCCTCAATCTGCGCCAACTTAGAAAGTAACAATTATGTGTTATAAAGTAAAGAATAAGTTGAATATATATATATATATCTTAAGATAAGACAATTTTGACCGGTTTATATAATCGTGATTAATATGATNATATATATGTATAGTTTATTCATTCGTTAAATTTCTATAACAATTTAGGGTGGCTTACAGCCCCTATCCATAAGGCAGACCAACTGCGCAAACTTTGCAAATGCAAATTTCTGTCACAGTAGTCCCTCAGTTCATTCTGCAGACAAATCAGATGGGAAAATAACTGAGGATTTCTGATAATATATTCTATTTATAATAAATAAATATTATCAATTAAGACTGAAGAAAGAGATGGAATATAAGTTTGCGCGATAAGATACGAGTATGCGCCCCGGTAAAAAGCCACAGGATGTACTTAAGAGACCGCTACTTGAAGCCGGATCTTCCACTTTCCGGGCGACTGCTCTAGCCGATTGAGCTATCTTCTGTGTTCAGGCACGATAGCTCAACTGGCTAAAGCAGTCACCCGGAAAAATGGAAGATTTCAGTTCGAGTCCCGGTCCTGGCAGAATTTTTTTCATGTCCGTTTCTCCTTGGGAATATTGCTAGACGCCCATCTTAACGTGCGAAGTAGCCTTTCATTCTTTTCCTCACAGCTGCTCCAGCTAATTAAACTAATTTACGGAAGCAAAGATTTTCATAGGCAAACTAGGTGACGCAATCGATTAAAGTGAGAATCGCAAAGTTACGTGAATGTTTCGGACGATCTTAACTCAGACCGTTCTCGACTTCGGACGTTCGACTGAAGATGAATTCGATCCGATGCGTGGACTAATGAACATATAGCGGATGCAATGAACTATATACATTACAAAAGTGTTATTTTTACTTAAACGCCATTTGTTGTTGGCCATACAGTCGTCCCACACAGTGAAAGTATCTCTTTTAAATAACTATTTTCCACCAACTTGGCGAACCCTCATTAGTCTATTGAGCTGATTAGACCGACCTTAGTAAATACGAGACAGAGAAAGCTTACTCTGAGAGGAATTTCCTCCTCAGAAGTGGAATCTTGGGTTATTCCCGTCCCGTCACAATCCCCTGAATTGATAACAGAACTAATTGCACTCTTTTCTTAGAAAACTGCGAGAATTGACAATCTTTTGAATCCACTACATTAGGTATTCATTCGGGGTTCGCCCTAAAGTAGATAACATTCACGTAGACGTGAATTAAATATAATATCAGTTCTGATAAA
This sequence comes from Ladona fulva, assembly GCA_000376725.2. Lineage (NCBI taxonomy): Eukaryota > Metazoa > Arthropoda > Insecta > Odonata > Libellulidae > Ladona > Ladona fulva. Next base: position 311,083 of record KZ308298.1, on the reverse strand, counting down.
GGTGTTCGGTAATCTAAACTTTCGGAATCAAACGTCATAAGCAAGACTTTAGAATTCGTCCTTTTCAAATTTTATTCATAACTCTGACATCTAATCCTTTGAATACACAGAAGTGAAAAATAGCGACATGACTGGGACTCGAGCTTTCTCGGTCTCCCACTTTCCGGGCAGGTATTCTGTAATTAATTAAAAGTATTCAGAATACCTGCCCGGAAAAGTTCTGGGTTCGAGTTCCAGTCATGTAGCTGTTTTTTACATCAGTTTATCCTTTGAAGTTGTTTAACTTTGCACATCAATGTACAAAGTTAAACAACTTATTTTTTCCTTGACTCTCTCCGAGTTATTTTAAAACATTTTTAGGCATTTGAGATGGAAACATTTCAAAATAATTAAATGTACAAAAGATACTCGGAGGGGTGTCTTGTCTTAAATGATGGTTCCACTAATGGTCGAACTTCCGAAAAGGTATGCTGTAATCTGCAATTTATAATTTTTATGAAGAAATAATAGTATTAATATGGAAATTTGGTAGCTTCCGTTAATTACTAACTTTCAAAATATAGACTCTTTGAAAAGTATTAGCCTGTTCATATTACTATAAATATATTATTTCTGTTAGCCTTAGCCATTAAAATTGTGGAAAAAGCTGAATTTTACTATTTCTGCGACTGAGAGTTAAACTCGTGTTACAGACTTAATTGGGAAAATGTTGTGGAATCGATCCTGAAAGTTTCTCAACGTGATAGCGAAGCGAAGAAACGCCTTATCCTTTCCTTTATTTAATCTTTTCATCGATGCTTTAAACTGTGCGTATTTGCTGTTTACATTTTGGGGACAGGAGGATTGGGTGCTGCTTTCTGTCAACGAACCGATTAATTGATCTTTCATTACTTCGATTGATGCAAACCAAGGACTCACAATTTGAACGGCCTCCGGCTAGGAATTTAGTCCGATGCACCGCTGCAGTCGTCTGTGACATAACTCTCTTTTGTCAGGTATACATTTAACTCATCGCATCACTTTTGTTCCAGAGACTTTAAAACGGTTCAAACACAACAACCAAACTCGAAATGCTGTGAATTATAGTGTTTCGAAGCGACAATCACGTGTTGTCTAAGTCCTTTGCCTTAGATGTGAATGGATTGTGTATAAACGCGGCAGTGGGTGTGAAAGCGATTCCCCCTCCGCGCCGCTTTGGCCTGCTGCCACACAACGAGATCACACACTGATTTCGATCCGTATTCTGCTGTAAACACTCCTCATCCCCCTCTACACCTCTTCGTCATTCCTCGCAGGAAAATTTGCCGGTTTCCATAACCGGACTCCCTCTCTCCGTTGAAGCCTACCTCATTATCACTTTCATTATCTCTTACTATTTAGTTCATAACACAAACCTCTAATAATCACCTTAACTTTGATTTTCCTCTATTTGGGCGTCTAGCTGAAGTGCCCGTTGATTCTCAACGGGGAAGATAGAGACAGGATTGAATATAATAGTCCTTTAGGGTAGATACGTAGAAATGGATTTACTCAACGAAACGAATAGCTAGAGGCTTTAGATTTTGAAGTCCTGTTGGCAAAAATGAGCTTATTAATAAAACACTCCTAAATGGGCGAATTTCCCTGCAATTCTTCAATGCAAATAATTTGTAACTGCAAATGCTAAAACCACATAAAAATTCTTCCTCTTCACATAGTTTATAATTAATTCTTATATTGTATTTTATATGGGCCTCGATTCTCAATGTATTCTTATGGGAAAAGGCATGAGCTCGAATTCGACGATGAAATAAGTCGCCATAGGAACGGTTTGTTTACAACCTAAAAAATAAGAAATGAAATTCGTCTATTTTAGCAAAATTCTCGAACCAAAAGCAATGTTTCGCGGCCAAAGTAAGAATTTTCATTCAATGTACCTTCTTTTAGTGGTTGTCTCGATTTCGTACGGTTATTCTTACTAATTAATTTGCACGTGAAATAAACCCCGCTAGCTATAAAAGTGATATTTACCTGCGTTTCTTATGGAAACAGTTTTAAACCTCTGTAGTCGAACTGGGGACAGTTAGGCGAATAAAAAGTAGCCTATTATCAGTTCGTGGAAGACATTTAACAAGCCTCGTGGTTTGAAAGTTGGGAGACATCTGGTTCTTGAGTTTTAGGCGAATACACACACAAAATTTCTACTTTATTTATTATTAATATATTTATTAATTAATTTAATAATGTAATTAATATGTTTTAATACTTTATATATTATTACATTTGGCAGTACACAGCTATTATTGCTTGAGAAAGACATTGTATTCTGTTTTAATATAATAGTAACCCCTAGGTAATTTTTATTTTGTTATTATTTTCTCCAGCTCTTACTTTGCGTTATACTTCAAAGATTCAGGGACGAATTACGTCAGTTAAAATTAATAGGACAATTGAAGGATGAGTTCGGAAATCTCGACTTTCGGATCCAAATGTCTCGACTCGACAATGCAATACTCTAGGATTCACGCTTTTTCAAGTATTATTCATAATTCTGACATTAGTCTTTTGAATAACCAGAGAAAAAACTATAATGTTCACAACTGCTCTCTGCTCCCTAATATGTACGCACTAAACGAACACATCAATCGCTCACGCGATTTCCCTTAGAATTAGAAGTGCAGTATTGGCCCCCTTCATACACAGTATTCCTTCTTATCCTCGCGTACATCTTTCTCTTCAGATGCATCCATGCTCTTTCAGATATTCCTTTTCATTTTTAAAGCTACGTATATCTCATATTCTCATATTTTCCTCAGATTGTCTCTCCCTTATCAGCTATTCAAATGTATTCTTTTTCACACCAGAATAAGCTTAAAACAGGAAATTTTTTTTCTTGCTAGAAATACGTATTATCAGAATACGATAGTAAAATTGCTTAGCCGAATTTCCTCCAATCAAGATTCTAATCTCGAAATTTCTGTTCTTGAACTGGGTTTAGATTTACTTCTTCACTTGCGTCATAAATTATGATCGTAAGAAACATTGAAGCTATCTCAATCCAATCCATTGATGTAAACATATATTTTAGGTAGAATTCAGCCGAATAAAATACCTATCTGAACGATTTATAAGTATTGCTTCTAAAATCTAAGCATCCGTGACGAAAATGTTTGATTAATTGCAGTGCATTTTATAAAAGAAAATAGCGGTGAACTTCATTATCACGCATCTGACTTTGTTAGTCATGTGCTTTAATTCAAAACACGATTGCGGATTTCTCCATATCGGGGAAACCTCGCCTTAATGTTTACCCAATAAATGAACATTGTCTCAGTAAACCATTGTAACAGTGATCTCAGAACGGTGATAACGTTAACCTTTGAATTTACGTAAATTTATCGCAAACTCCTCAATGAAGCTTTAAAGTCATGGGAATCTGGAAATATTCAGTATTTTGATTTAGATAGGAATTGAGATTCAATTATCCAATCTATAGTCTCAGTCCATTTCTGAGACCACACTTCCGACTACAAGAATGGCGTGATCATTCTAAGTGAATCCTCAAAAGGAGTATATTAACACGGTTTGAAAAATCAGAGCAATTTTTCGTGTCGTAGAAATGTTCCGCGTAATTCCAGCCGGGTAGAATGCCGACCTTTCGGCAGCTAGCACTGCTGAAAACCAGAGTTTGGTAAAGCAGTTCCCATCCCAGAGGTCTCCAATCTTCATTCAAACTCACATGCAAATTCGTTGTACTGCATAAAAAATCATCTGACAATAATATTCTTATATTAACTATTACTACCTTATATCAGGGAAATAGAGAAATGAAGAAAAACTTAACCAAAGCAAGTAAAAAACTGTGATTCTTTTTACTTTTTTCTAATTCATACATTTCGTAATGTAAAACATACTTTGTATCTACTATATCTGATTTTATGAAACCGAGTGTATATCTCAGAAATAATTCGATTTTTCCTCTAGATGAGTACCAAAGAGTCAAAGTAATCTAGAATAACGAGATAACTCACGGATTAACGGCGATGAAATGTTATATGATGCTTTTTTTCTTATGCTATATGAACTTTAAAAAACTTTCTAGTACATTTTATTAAGCATTATTGTAATTTTTTCGTAACAATTTAGAGCTACGAGACAAAAATCGACATCGGTGTGGTTGGAATGAGAGCCCAGACCGAAAATTCATCCATAAGTATTCTGAAAACGCCTAAGTGTGAAAAAAGGCTGCACTGGAAAGCGTAGTGAAACTGTCATTGCATCGCATCAACTAAGAAATTCCATGATTCGTGCGGATCATTCATTCTTCCTCAAAGAAAACCCTCGCGCTAAAGGCCGTGAATGTGGCCATCCCTCGGCTCGGCATCGGCCGCTCGGCGTCGGGGCGTCCGAGAGTGCGGGCGAGAGCGTCGGGACGCGGAGTGCGGTCGTAAGGGGAGCAGCGTTGCGTATCCTTTTCGCTCCGAATGTGCACTCCCACGCTAGGAGGGGAAGGACCGCAGCTTCGTGCACCCACCACCGTCGCTGGGCGGCGCCACTTTCCGGCCCCGTTCTCTCTCTCTTTCTCGCTATTCCTCTCTTTCTCCGTCTTCCCTCCTCATCTCGATTTCCCTGAAGATGACGTAGCCACCTTTCTGTCCCTCCTCCCAATCGAAAGAGGGGCTTTAACTTACCGCGTAACTGCTCGACATGCGCTCCTCGTCCCACGCCTCCCCACCCCGCCCTCCCCTCCGCCCCCCTCCACTCTTTCCTTTTATTTTTATCCCTTCCCCTCCTCTCGCCCCCGCCCGTGCAGCCACGTTGGAGGCGAAGGAGACCGCATACAGGTCTCTACCACTACAAGAAGCTCTTTTTTCCCTTCTGCGTTGGCGATGGGGACCTGACGCTACTCCAAGTGAATGTGCTCCGTGTGTTTTCTCGGCGATGCTCCTCTCCACGGACCATGGTTCTGTGACTCTCTCCGAGTGGACTTTGCTCCTTCGCACCGAGGATTAAGACCAACGACTCGGACGAGGTAAGTGACCTTTTTCATATGTGCCGAAGGATGTTTTTCCGCTGGTGTTTCGTTCCGGTGTGTCCGCCTCGAGTGTCGTGCTCCTCCTTGGCCGTCGTCTTGGCCCCCGTCTATACCACCTCGCATCCTCAAGAACAGGTGCTTCGGCGCTAAGTGGTTCGAGGATACGTACTACTTCCGCGCGTTGCGGGCGGCCGTCCCATCCCGGGGACGGCTCCGCACTTCAGGCGCCGTTCGGCCTCCGCGCTTCCCGGCGATCGCGCCCTCGATCGCCGGGGTTTCCCCTCGCCTCGCTCCGGACTCGTACTCGCACAGTTCGAGGGGACGAGAAATCTTTTTGAACCCGATATCCTTTCCTTTTGACACCGTTTATGACCCCGGAAACTGTACCGCTCACATCCTCGGATGCGTACGGAGGTTACTCCGGGAAGTTATTTCCCGTATCGTTCCTTCACGGAACGAGTTCGTGCTCATCACAGCATGGGGATGCTTTCATCTTTTGTTTGGTGTTACATCAATCACTCGCGTATTCTGAACTGAAATTCTCAGTGATATACCCTCTTAAAAATCAGAATCACGAACATCTGTATCATTGTCGGGATTCGAACTCATGGTCATCGTAGCAGAAGGAAACACTTTCAGCATATAAGTGTATAGGTCCGTTATAATTTTTTTCCTATTTACCGTGCATTCACTAATCTCAGATAGAACTTTTCTAGTCGAGTGAATATCTTCCCAAGAGATGCTTCGTTCGAGATAGATCTCCCTTTTCGGGCTACGGCCATCCCACTCTGTTCCCTCTTTTTATTGCTTCGATGGGCTTCCGGATTGTCAAGTGTGCTGTGCGTTCGACTTCGGTGAAAGCGGTCCCGGGTTGAATTCCCGGTGGGGGGCCCATGTGTGCGAAATGACCTTAGTTGTCGAAGCACTTTTAACAATACTGCTTCGAAAATCCCCATTCGAATTTTTCCTGCACCGCGGAATCACTCGTATTTAAACGGTGAATCCTGAGCGCGCAGAGCCAATGCTCTTCTGAAACAGAACCTTTCGGGAGCAAAACTGCGATTTCGGATGCAATTGACTCACACGGCAATAGTCTCGGGGCGCGAACTTTTCCCGGGCACTTCACTGGGACACCTGCCCTTACACGGCACTAGGGGTGCACCACGGCATACCTCTTGCGGAATATATCCAGCACTGCATGAGATGCACCGTTTGAGAGTTGCTTCAGTAGGGGCACGAGGTGTGAGGAGAGGGTGTTTGATCCGCAGTGTACACGCGATGCACGGGAGAGGGAAGTGTGATAGGCTAGTTTGCCATCCCATAGTGTATGTGGGTTTTAGCGGTGTGTCCGCGGTGGGGGACCGTGAATGGTGTGGGGCCGTACAGGTGTGTTAAGTGCGTGGCCCTCGATGCGTTTGAGTAACGTGTGGTCGTTATCTATGAAGGGTGTGAATTCGATTGTCCGGGGGAGGGGAATGCAAGGTCACGGGGGGTGGGAGTGCATCGCCGCTATACTCATAGCATGGGGGTGGGGTGGCATCGCTTGTTCTGCGGTTGGCTTCACGTCGCGCCGTGCATTGGCGGTCCACCACCGAATGCATGTGCCTAACGACCTGTGTGTGGGTGTGTGTGGCCACGCTCCGGCTCCACGAGAGGCCGGCGGGTGCCGCGGCCCGCGCCGCCGATCCGACCGGACTCCACCGCCCGAGCGATCTATTTTTCTCCAAACGAATGCGCTCGAAAGAAATGACATCTTCTTCTTCGGAAATCACACTGAGTATGACGGTGTGAAATCACTGCGGGATGCTAATGAACACGCGAGTTTGGTAGCTAAGGGAACGGTGGCCTTGTTTGAGTCTTCGAATACTTAATTAACTCATCAATTTCGATAAAAACGCAAGAGAGTGGAGTTTTTCGCCACACATGTTTAAGCTGAGATCACGACGGACATACAGATATTGTTTTGAGAATAATGCCTGGCGAAATAACCATAGCTTTAGACCTATAGACATCTATAAACAACGCTTAAGATAGCTTAGACCTGAATTATAACAGACACGAAATAAGATTTGTATTAAATGCCAAAAAATGCGCTGCGTCAGAAGCTGTGTGGCCATCGTCCTAAAGAAATGGAGATTCAGGTTGCTGACCTCGCACTTCGCCAAGGATGAATTGAGCTTAATATTTCCACAACACGAATTTTTCAAAGATTTCCGAGAATATAAAATTAAGAGAGTAGGAATTCAAATTTCTCAAAATATTCCAAAGTTAATAGTTTGTTAGCATCATTCCCACTTTATTCCCCAACTGGAAAGACATGACCAGAAAATATTCGCTTCTTTTATCCACGGTTTATGATGCGAGCGTTCACAGCTGAGTTTCTTCCTCTGCTCTGTCAAAGCAGAGAACCCTGCGAATAAATGTTATAAACTATGACTAACTTATAAATATCTGCTACCGAATTCATTTCTTGTTCTTATTTGAGACTTTTTTTATAGAAAATTACAAATTCCTCCGTTGATCTTTTAGGCGATTTTTGTTCGAAGCTACTTTCAGGAATGCATTTTCTTTGGGTTTACTTCGGTACAGCAAGTAACCGTCTAGCATGGGAGATTTCTCAATTTGTAGACAATAAGGTTCTTTGTTCTAAAGAACGACCTTCTACGTCTCGAAAAAAGTTCCTCTCTCTATTCAACAGTGACAATGTGCCCCCAGTGTTATAATTTGCGATTATTCGCAAGGAGAATTTCTTCTGCAGATGATTGGTCTCCTCATAAGCAAACCGAATCCGCGAATTACACAAGTATCGAAGAAAATTGAACGAGTAGTGGATGTATTTCTTATAAAATCACGCCACCAATTTGAGATGAGAAGGCATTCTACCAAGACTTGGTTTTTTTTAACATTAAACAGATTTCGTTTAAGAATATGGGCAGGTTTGAGTTTAGTTAAATAAATTGAATCACGGGTAAAACTAATTACGTGGTTCAGTCCTCAATTAATAAGTATTCCTCTGATACAAAGTATGATTAATCCTTCAGTTCTCATTTTTCTGTCGTATTAAACTTTTCCGAAGTAATAGCCAGATCACTTTTCATTTGCTATTAGATGAGTGTTTTCTTGCATAATTGCATTCAGTCAAGCTGAGCTCACGATTCTTTGCTGACCTGTTCAGAAGTGTTAACTTTTGTCTTTTGTGTATTATAGATTTCTAACGCCTTTTTTAGTATTCCATACTAATTCCATGAATTTCTGACTAAAGCCAGCTTTGCACAGGTCAAAATGAGGGTGAATTTAGTGAGGCCGAGGTCATGATTCTTCGATAACGTATTCGGAAGTGTTAACATATGTTACTAGTGCATTAGAGCTTTCTTCCTATTTCAGTTCTATCTCTTTCGCAAATTCCACGATTTTCTGGCTAAAATAGGCATCATGCAGGTCTAAATGACTGTTTGAATCTCTTGCACCTTCCAAGCCTATAATCCAACATTGGATAATACATTCCAGCTCAAGACGCGGTGAAATAAGCGGATTTCTTCGAATCCGTATCCTTACGAGGTAAGACCTCAAGGGCTTAAAAATATTGCTAAGAATCCGTTCCTGAAACCGTTCCCGACTTTACCCACCCACTTACATCATATCCCAATCAGAGATTCTATTTCCGTGGGAACCTTTCTTAAAGTCCGGCATCGGCCTCGATCCAATGACGGATATAAGCGTCCAATTTCCTCGGAGCACGACGTCCGTCTGCGTCACTCGAGATGCATTTCCTCCCCGTGGAGAGTGCGTCAACTGGCTTTGTCTTGGCGGGCGCGCACTGCTTCCCGCGCCGCCTCTTTTTTATACCCGCGATTGGCGTATTTACATCCTCACTCTCACAAAGCCCAATTGACGATCGGTCTCCATGCGGCCGTATCGAAAAAATCGGATTTTTTCTCTCCTCGCAAAGGGGCGGAGTGGGGCGGAGGGGCGCTGCTTTGGCGGGAACTGAAAAATCGGGCATTTTTTCGTCGCGACTGTAATCAGTCGGTCGCGGGCCGAAGCACGTGGAAGGGGACGATTGGCAACACGATTTCGCCCCGTTACGCCCACCAGTGCAGCCGGCTAAATGAGACGCTAATGATTAAGAAACCAGCCAGTGCGCGTTAGTTGGGTTTCCTTAGATACCGCTACTATTGAAACTGGTTTATGGTTGCGTCTATATTGAAAACCTGCTATCGGTGTATGGCAGGGGGGGTTTGCAGGTCAAAGTCGAATTTCTTGGTCTTGTATGAGAAACATTTGGCAGCGTGAATAAAAAAGATGAACATTTCGCCGTCTGATTAAAGAAGTCGGAAAATATACCGTCTGAGTGGGAGGGTGAGCTGCAAAAAGTGATGTCTTTCACAAGTCCTCCGTGGCCTTCTTAGAGGATCCAGGAGGATGACCTAATGGGTGGTAAAAAAATCGCTCCCGTAACAATAGCTAAGGTCATTGGGAATATTCCTGTCCCCGGTTGGGGGTAGAACCGGTATCTTCTTCGTGGAAAAAAAAATATTTTCGGCAAATCTATCCTTAGAGAACCCAGAAGGATGACTAAATGCTCAGTAGAAAATCCGCCCCCGCATCGATAGCTAAGGTCCTTGGTAACATTCATCCCCGGCGGGGGTAGAACCGATATCTTCTTCGTAAAAAAATTCATTTTCGGCATATCGGTTGTTAATGAGATAGGCAATCGAATATCTCACCCGTGTAGCCGAGGGAAGCCAAGGTTCGGAGAGCGGGTCCCGGGTGCGGATCCCAGGGAAGGAAGGCCTAAGACGGAGAACTGGGAGATGAGCCGAAGTGAGAAGGTGCGTTCTAAATTTCGCGAGGAAATCCGAAAAGTGTGTGTGTCTGCACGTGAGTGTGTGCGAGAGAGAGAAAGGGATGGGGAAAATAATAAAAAAGGAGAGGCGAAATAATTTTCGGGGAAAAAACGGACGGGGAGAGCGGAGAGGGGATAAAAAGAGTGCGGGGGAGGTAAGGGCGCGCAAGGAAGGGAGAGGAAGAGAGGAAAAGGTCTACAGCGCAGGTCTTCGGATTCTCCAACCCCGTAGCTTCAGGAGTGTAGCCCCTCCACCCCCTCGCGCTGCTCCTCGGCTCCTCTCAACTTTATTCCACCCAAGCGCTGCACCTAGCTGTTCTTTCAGTTGGGTCCCAAGTTCGGTGTGGCTCGCACGGGCTCCCCTTTTCCGGGGACCCTCTATCTCTCTCTCTCTCCCTCACTCCCACTCCTCGGGACCATTTTTCCGGAGCATCCGCCGGATTTTTTCGCCGCAATCCAGTGCTTCGACCTCGCGAATCCCATCCGCGCGGACTTAGGAATTGTTCGCCGGACGTCTTCTGGAGGGATTTTTTTGGCGATTCCTCCAATTTCCAGAGTTGTGAAAAGACGGGATTTTTCCCGTGCGGGACTTTGCGAGTGACGTTGCAGGTGTGGAGGTTCTCTGGGAGAAAAAACTGGATATATCCTTCGGTTTTTTCGCCCCCGAGGACGGTTTTTCTGCACGAAAAGACAGATTCGAGATTTTTCCGGTGTCTTCCGTTGGTGAAATCGACTCTTGTGCTTTTTCCGAGTTTTTCTCCCGGTTGCCGTCGGGATTTGCCTTCCGATGGGAGGCCGACGAGGCGCGTTGCGACGCCCAGTGATGCGGGACGTCGCCGTCTGACATGCGAGGGAGAAACAATCTCGGATAGCATATTTCGGAAGATGTCCTAGTGTTCGCTTTGACTTTTAGGGAGGAACTTGAGTTTTGGGACTGTGAACTGTGGAGGTGATGAGTGCTTTCTGAGGAGACAATTTTGCGTTTTAGAGGGAAGTTTGAGAGAGAGACGAGAAGCCGGCGATCGCCCGTCCGAGAGGTGAATTTTCTCCGCGAATCATGGGCGCCGTGACGCCGGGGAGCAGTGGACCGACGCCCGGACGCCGTCCGCTCTGAGGCGCGTCCCTTATCGGAAGTGGACAACGCAATTGCCGAGGTTTCAAGGTATGATTTGGGAAGAACACTTCCATTCTTTTTTGACGTTCGCTCGAGAGGTTATTCTTCAGTTAGCCTTTCGCTTGAACTTCGACTACATTTTTGGAATATTTTCGCAGCAAAATTCCAACTCTGGCTCGTTTCCTTGGATTTTTGGAACTTGGAAGTACTTTGTAATTTTTCTGCAACGCAGTCCTTCCCGTTGGGGTTTCAGTGAGAGATACTTGGTGCCTTTCGGAGTTAAAACTTCGAGTAAATTTTTTTGCTTATACTTTTCCGCCTTAGAATTTTCCGTAATTTTCTCCAACACACTTCGCAGTCTATAAATACTTTGATATTTTTCCGAGGTAGCGACCCTTACTTCTAACTCCATGGGAGAATCTGATAGTAAGATAAATTGTAAGCCGGCACTATATTCTCGGTATTAAAACAAGAGTGGATTTCGAGCTAAAAATTTCAGTCGGTGATACTTAGAGTAGTTGAAAGCCATTACTATTTTCCCAGTATTTAAAGACAAAGAGAGGATATCGAGCAAAAATTTCAGTCCTGGTTGGTGCGTAAGAACTTAGAGAGACTCTAAAGAACATCTCAAACGCTGAAGTTCACACTACTCATCGCAATGCTAACAAAAGTGTTATTTCAAATTTCTTTCTCTTAAAATACAGCGAGTAAGTATTTGCCGTTTCGTTAGGAATTAAGCAAAGCTTAGCCTAGCTTAATAGCCCCCTGCATAGCACCTCCCGTCCACTTGTCATCGCCACGTATCCTATTTAAGTGGAGCCATTTAAACCTCTGGCGTAGAATACGTCTCCGTTGCATCCCGCGGCAGAAAGCAACCAATTCGCCGGCAGCGATCAAACATCCGGTGGATAAAAGCGATCCGCCGAAAGCTTCAGAAATGAATGACGTCGTCCGATAGATCGCCGCTATCGATGACCGGTGTCCTCGTCACGGTGCAGCGCAGAATCACGTCCGGAAAATCACGGGAAACGGTAGCTCGGTCGCCGCGCCTCTTGTCGGCGCCCCTACGCTTTAGGGCAATGGTGAGTGGGAGGAGGTGTCGCCGGGACAATGGGAGAGTGTGAGGAATCACAGTGCACGCGTGGCTGATGCTAACTCCCAATCCATTACTCTCTCCCGCCTAGCGACCGCTTAACAATCGCGATTCAACAGTTTACCTCTGTCCTCCTCTCACTCACCTCTCGTCTCCTTGGTCACCGTACGAATCCCGCGTTTAGCGGATCTTGAGAATTACGGGAAATCTAACCACCGAAACGCTCCCTTGGAAAAGTTCCTTATCGGAAGGGCCGTGCACGGCTCACTCTAAAATACTTTCGGAATTATTTGCAATAAACCTTGCTCAAAAATGTTTGAGGGGAGGTAGAAAGACATACTTTATCATTAATTACAACACCCGTTCCCGTAGTTAGACCGAAGATATGGATAATACGGCTGAAATTGGATATCACCGGTACTTATTTGAGGAAAGGAGAATAATTTCGGATCAACTCTACCAGTTATCTCTTTCCCAGTTAGTCAGAAGATAAATCCGACTATTGACCATCGCTCCTGTTACGAGATTCTATACTGTATACGCAGATATCTCTATTACAAACTTTCATCATCTCGCTTTGAATACAAAAAGACTTTCTTTTCCCCTAAAATCTTCTGAGGACGGATCTAAAGTTCCATTTTTTTCTAAAATTGGTGTCTTTCGAAGTTCGGCTGATTGGCAACTTATCTATTTATATTTGAAGCTTCTGAAAGTACAAAACAATGCAATGACTTATGAAAAGGCTCGAGAAAAAAAGACCAAGGGAAATTTTTCAAAATACTTTGAAATGTTCGTCGTAGAATAAGTCAGATATTTGCTATAGTCCTTCGATTAAAAATAGCTGTTTTCGCAGATAATTTAAACTGATTCCAAAGCATAAATAGCAAGTTAAAACCAAATTAGGATAAAGTTTCACGGATAAGTGTCTTCTTCTGCATATTTTTACTCCTTCGCTACTTAGAATTATCCAAATTATTCGGAACGTTTCTTAAATGTAAATTGTAAAGCCTCTAAGTTTCGTCTCGGAGCGATTACTAATGAGGATGGACGATTAATAGAGCCGTCAGGCAAAAGCAAAGATATAAAATTGTGAATTAAGGTTTCCTCTGCGCTATTTCAACCTCACTAAGTGTTTCTACAATTGGAAACTCTTCCTTAATTTTATTTACCGTAACTGGTTATTCAATCAAGATTCGGTACACTCTTCAAGAATATTTTCTCTCTAGATTTTTCAATTCTCCAGCAAAAACACATTCTTCGTCGTGCTAATTTTTCATCCGATCGCTACCGTTTACCAACCAAACGATTACTAATCACTTATATAAGTATTAAACTGCAAAGGGACGCTACCTTTTTTACTAACTAATTCTTGATCCTAAGGCTCCCGGATAGTTAAGTGGGTAACACGTCCGCCTTTGGTGGGAGCGGTCCCGGGTTCTTTTCCCGGTAGGGGTCCATGTGCAAAATTACCGCTGTTGTATAAATATTTTTAACAATATCACTACTGTTTCTCCTTTCTTAATTTCGATACGAAAGTTATCTACCTAGTGTCAGAGGATATTAAGGTTGAGTTTGCAATAGCAACAACGCGAGGAAATATGTGCATTACGGGAGTACAACTTTCTCACTTCTCGATAAAATAAGCTATCGTTTGGCTATCGAAAGTCAAGTAAAGAGAGTGTCTCTTACCTGAGACGTCCACTCCGTCGTCGGCGGCGTACGGGCGATCACTGCGAGAGGACGCCTCAACCCTTTCCTCACCGAAAAAAGGGACGCAACCTTCCTCACAGCTGGTTGACCGGACCATCCGAACCCTAGGGTTTGAGGGGGAAAGGATCCGTGTCTTTTTGAAACTATATTCTCACGCTCGGTGAATTATGCGTGATTTGGTCCGTTACGATGTCCAGGTGTCCATTGGGAGGGTGGACCTTCCCTATTTGCATCTGATGAAGCCACGTCTAGGACAGCATAGCTCTCCCGGGGCTAATAGAGTAGAGAGAAGGATAGACCCAACATCGCATCTCTTTAGAAGCGATGAGGATAGGTAGCGGAAGTTGATAGGGATAAATGTGTATTAGAAGTGAATTCGAAAAATGCAGAAGACTGAACGGAGAAAATTTCTGTATTCTAAAGTAGTATATCGGTAGTGATGCATGTATGTAATATTTTGCATGTTTTTTCCATATATTTCTTGTTTTTTTCGTTGAATAACCTGTAAATCTTTATCCGCTCGAAGCTTTGCGCTCTGAGTTGGAACGGGTAAGGAATATGCAGTTAACTTTCCTTAAAAAAATGTTAGTGAAGGTGACGCCTGTTTTAAAACCATCATAAGTTCACTTGACATTAAACAGTGTTCATTTCCATTGTGCTATAGTAGGCTGAATTATATTTTTGTCACTAAAGCGGTGTAGCGATAGTAGTATTGCTAAAAGTGCTTCGACAGCTTAGATCATTTAGCACGTAGGGTCTCACCAGAAATCGAACCCGGGACCGTTTTCACCGAAGACGAACCCGTTGCCCACTTGGATGTACGGGAGCCATAATGTAATGTAATGTTTGGGTTACTGTAGGCATAGCAATCACAATTTTAAATTGATAAGCATCGATTATAGTAGAGAATGATATACGTGTATATAACGAAAAATATATTAAGAGATGAAAGGTAAAAACAGACGCGCTAAGAGTCTAAAAATTATAACTCGCGGTTTAAGATCATCGGGAGCGAAGAATTTTCATCCTCATTTTTAATGGAACCGTATTATCACTGAGATGATATTAAATGCATAGATTTCAGTATTTTCCCCGTTGTTCATAGTTTCTGCGTCGATTAAAATGCAGCGGAAAGCGCACCGAAGTGGCAACATATTTAAATGTCGGGCTAATAAGTAGAAAAGGCCTCAGATCTCTATAAAAACTCCCCAAAATTGCGTATGCTTAACATTTCTTGGTTATGCCAAACTTCCGAACTATTTACACCCATGAAATATTTTGTGCGGGATACAGCACTGCCTCGCAAAATCCTTCCTTCCCCGAAAATTCTCCCCGACTGTTATTCCCTCCGTCTTCCTTCCTAATTGTGGCAATTGGCCAAAATATTCCACATCTTACAATCATATCGTCGTGGAAGACGATCGTATCGCATAATTGCTCGCCCTTGATTGATAGCTGCCGAATCATTAAACCGCTAAGAGTTTTCCCCGCGCGCCCGCTTCTTTTTCCACGAATTAGCCATCGAATAACTTGTTCCGTAGGTCGTGTGCTTTTATATGTAATCTTATTCGCGGAGACCAATTAAGTTCCGTGCGTGCCCCTGGAGCTTCGGCCACCTTCCGCTTAGTGGCGCTGAAGTGTGTCCGGCGTCCCTTAGTGGACGCGTGGTGTGGGAAGACAACGATAGGGGTCTCTGGCGAAGGCGTCGAGAGGCGTCCATCGGCGTCCAGTGGGAGGTCAGTCATAGTGCGTCGGTTGATCTGTAGAGGCGTCTCTTGCGCGCCGCCTTCCCGAACATCGCCCTCCATGCGACCGCGGTCTCTCATTCAATCGAATTTTTCTCTTTTATCATTTATATCGAATATATTATTTGTATTTCACTCGTGATTTTGGAAAGTCCTTCACGAATCCGTGCGTTTTGTTCCGATGAATATGTTAGCGTCGCCCCTCTCGGCAGTCGTCGTTTCCTTCCGCACTTCAAAAAGGCCTTTGTTATATTTACTTCCACAAAAAGCTGTATTTTGCTTTATATTTGTGAATTGGAAAGATCTCAAGCGATGATTGGGAAACAAAAACGAATGCCTGTCCAAGTTGCATAGGAATTAGGAGCGTTGTGAGGAAGTTTAGAAGTAAAGTTGATTTGTCTAATAAGTTTAGTTAAAAGTTTTAGCTTTCACTCAAATATTTTACGGAAGAAAATGTATCTGGGAGGGGACAGTACGATTGTTATTCCTGTTATGTAGGTTTAGAAATCCCTTCTCGAAAAACGTAGTACTTATTACAAGTACTCCGTTGGGTTGAAGATAAGATGAAGTGAGATAAATCTGTGTAATATATGCTGGAGACCATTTAGTTTTAATCTAGCTCCCATGCGGTCGCTACTGGATAGATAATGAAGTGAATCTATAAGCATATTTTACACTAATATAGTAAACGAAATAATTTTGATACTTGTAGATTTAAATATAATTTAGCTGTAATAATCACACAAATATCCCATCATAGACTCAATTCGTTTTCTCTTCTTGAAAAAACGTTTTGAAAAAGAATGGCATTTTACTACTGTAAAATGCCAATGACAGAAGATTGCAATCCCATCAACAATAATCAATTCTATCGTTAATTTTATTTAAAAATCAGATAGTGAATTCAAAAGACAGAATTTTCTTTGCAAAGGACGGATTTCAGTGAGAGAAATCTTTGAATTTTCAATTCTTAAGAAAAAGTAACAGAGACATGAACGCGCGTAAATGGTAGTTCTTTCGTTAACAAACATTCTTGGTGTTCGTCGGGACTTCTGCTAGGATCCTTTTGGACCATCTTGGCAAGTCCGCCATCAAGGTGTCTCCACCGGTAGCCCGTCCCAACCACCTCCTTCAAATACCTTTCCTTCATCAATGCATAA
This sequence comes from Ladona fulva, assembly GCA_000376725.2. Classification (NCBI taxonomy): domain Eukaryota; kingdom Metazoa; phylum Arthropoda; class Insecta; order Odonata; family Libellulidae; genus Ladona; species Ladona fulva. The sequence continues at coordinate 294,401 of KZ308298.1, read as the reverse complement.
AAAAGCGTGAGATTGGAGCGTGGCGCGGACTCGCGGTTAATTTTAGAGAATTCCTTCGCTCCTCTTCGATACGCGACGGGAGTAATCGCACTTAAGCGGAGTTAATCGGAAGGGGAGGACAATGCGCGTATATTTTCCACCCGTGCGCTCTTTCGCGAAAGGGAAATTCATGCAAATTCCTAGAGAGAGTTGAAAACATAGTCAAAGGAGAGTATGTGGGACGGCCATTCCACAATGTGTCCGCGTACGGTTGAGCCCCTCCGCGGGATTAATTCGCACACCGATGGTCTTGGACGGACATTGTTTCAGAGTTCCTTTTGTCATTTTTTTGGTTTATTAACACTCGCGCCTCTCTCTCCGCGACTCCCCATTTCCTCCAAGCCACTCTCGAGTGGATCTTGCTTCACTCCCCCCTTATTGTTGATGTTTCCACCGCAACGAAACCGTCCCCGTTGTATCTCAAGGACGCCAAGCGAGATGGAATGAAATGCGAGGTTCGCAAATGTTGCTCTAATAAATGGATCTTTGGAACGCGTTGTAAATTGCCACCGAGCGTTGCAGATTTTATCGCGAAGAAACGGTTTCGTTTCCATCTCTTCGTTTCCTTGGAATGTCTCTTCGAATCGAGTGATTTCTATTCTCTAAAATATCTACGCAAGTAATCGAACCTGTCTACCTGAAATGCATTCAGCCCGAAGTCTGGTTGCATCCCTTCCTTTATTAGCAACCCTAAGCTTTGAAGAAGGAATGAGGCGATTTGGCCAGATGAGGAGTGAGGTAAAAATCCCTTTCATCACTTAACTAGATTGCTAGAAACAGAATGCTATTTTTTTAAATTTCTAAACTAAATAGACCCATCCGGGAATCGAAACGGAGAGTCAAATTTTCGGCACACCATGGGAAGTGACTCGATTGAATATATCAAGTGAAAATCAACATTTCTGTCTACATTAATATCCTGCAAGCCACCCTTCGGCATATGGCAAGAGGTGTAAACACCGAGCGTTCACGTTATCGCTATAGCTTGTTGTTATCACGTATCGTTCTTGAAAAGAATGAGTCCTTAAAACGACTTGTCCTTGCATTATCTTATTCTACGTTAATTGTCGGATCGCCTTAAGTAGCAGAAGGGGGTAGCGTATTACCAATTACGTTTCCGCAAATGTACTTTCTCTGAATTTAGCAAAGCAATGGCAGCCTAATATCCTTTCTTTCACTGATTTCCAACCTGCGTCTGAGAATAATCAACCAGTTCAATATTTAAAACGTATTTGCTAATTTCATACATTGCCACAATTTCAGTATGATAAAAAATTTCTAGGATTACTACTCTACTTAGAAAGATTTGCTTCAATAAAACCCACGGAAACTGTCGATTTCATTAAATACATTTCGAATTCACCTTTTGTAAATATATGATGGAATGTACGTAGTTCTTGTTCATACAAAAAGAGAAGCAATGTATTTTAGAATGGGGGAGTACAAAATATGAAATCCGACTTATCTGCATTCATCGAGTGTGTGGTGTCTGCAAAAAATCAGACGCATCTCTTCGGAAAAACGGCTGTGACTAAAAGAAGTCAAAATCCTCGTAAAAAATTGGGAATGAAAAGATCGGATTTTAAACTCCGATCTGTTCCTAGTTTGTTCCCGAAACGGAGGTAATCAACGCCATGGAGGGGATTAAAGGGCTTAGGGAGGAGAAATGAAACGAATGGCTTTTGTTTTTGGAGGGAGAGGTGGATCCGAATTTTGGAAGCGGCATAAGCAGAGGTCGGTTGGGGTCGGACAAGTGTTTCGGCAGAGGGCCGCTATGGGGAGCTCAGGTCGTGACGCGTGTGAGGGGGCGTCCGATTTGAAGTAGCGGTCATCTCTAAATAGCAATTGCCTCTCAGAACATCGCCGATTTTCTCCTTCAGATGTCACCCTTGTTAGCGACTCGATAAGCATCTCAATGAGAATAAGGAAATTGGGATAAAACTTGTTTACTACGAAATCTTGCGCTATTATTTGCATAATATATCACTCAAGCAACTAACGTCTTCGAGTCTAATAGTTATCTTCCTCTTTTCTAATAATACCACCCGGTGGTAATTGCATTATAACATCGTTGTGGCATATCGAGCTAAACCAACCAATGTGATTTCACATCGGTTAATTGATATTAAAATGATGGGCGAGTTACTTTCCCAGGAGAACCTTCGAATTAAAGATAATAATCGTTTTCTTAGCTTGAAAACAATTCCCTATAAAAGAGATATGATGATCTCGGTGACAGAACCCCTAATTCTAATGATAATCTAGTATTTGAATACCTCATATGTCAACAAATTGAGTAGACAACGCCAATAAAATCGGTAAGAATCATCATAAAAGAAAACACTTAGTAATTTCCTCGGCAATTTCCATTGATCAGTTCCGTCAACGAGTTGACATCTTCAGGAATCTTGAAGATGTCAATTCGTTGACGAAACTAGTCAATAAAAATTTGCTGTGGAAATAACGAATTATTCTTTCTTTTGAGAGCTCTTGAGCTACACGAAGTCACGCCTGGACATATTAATTTATCGGTTAAATTTATTACTATGCTTATCACAGTAATGTTAATGTTAAAAGTGTTTCGACAGCTGAGGTCATTTATATAATATAACATAAAACACAGAGTATACCGCTGTTAAATACAAAGCAGCGTCACTCTCGAAGAAAATAAATATATACATACATACGGCGTGGTGGGTAAAGAGTTAGCCTGGCAACAATGGGATTCCGGGTTCGAACCCTGGTTAGGGCATGGTTGTTTGTGACAGTACTTGAGAAAAGATAATTGAATTGTAAGAGTGGCCTCTTATGACCAAAATTCACGTAATAATGTCGTCATTATTATTATTATATTATTATTTCGTTCTTGCCACAAAAAGACGACGTTATGGAAACGGACTGCTGCCAAGATTATAAAGTCTAATTTTCTCCATTTAAAAACGATCTTATTGGGTTTTTTGGATCAAATATATGTTAACTCTAACGTTCAATTTTTGATTTTGTTAACTTTGCTGCCAGTATTTTAGGTACTACCACTGCTGTGGATATTGCTATGGAAACGATGGTTACATTTTAATATTATTATTATTATTATTACCTATACACATACATGTATTTATTCACTAACAATGACAATGGTATACATACAACGATTGTGTTGACTTTATCGTTGCACATACACATTAGCATATATATGTATTCAACTTCAGTGTATGAAACGTCTTCAGACGACGGACATACTGAGCAAAAACTTGCAGCTCATGCGAGCCACGCTCGTCGCTCGGATGCATAGATTGTTTTACATTCTTCTCGTCTTTTGGCTGCAATTAATCACGGGTCGCTTCCTTCAACTGTCTCTCGGGAGATGAGTCTCGATGGTCCGGAATACAATGCCGCAGAGTGCGGGCGCCAGCGTATCAATTTTGAAGAAATCCACCTCGGAGTGGGCGTCGAAAAGGCACTGCCGAGTTGATTTCCGGTGCCCGCGTCTTCGAGGACCAGCTAAGGATCCGCGCTGAAGAGTAGCCAACAATAAGATACAATGAGAGTATTCACGCCTTGGTGGACCCCGCCCCTCCGCTCATTTGCTCGTTCCACAATGCCATGTGACTGCTGAATTACGGATGCTTAAGAAAGGAGTTTTTATCAGTGCGCTCCGCTGGCTCCGGAAAGTCCTTCTGAGGAGGGATTCGAACCGGAGACTCGGAGAATAAGGAGCCGCGATACCTCGCGCTCCTCCCAAATTGGACGCTGACGTGAAACATTACAAAATAATAAGAAAAATTCCGGTCTACTTCAGTGGAACACGGCTACATTCTCGGTACTCAAGTGGAAAAATATTAAAATTGTCCGGAAAGAGTAAAAATGAGAGAGAAAAGAAGCAACGTGGAGCAAACCCAAGGCAATTCTGCTTCGAGGATAGATAGCGCTGTTTTTAAGGCCTTCCATTGAAAATAATTTATTTAGAATCGAGGTATACGAAGAGTTTAAAATACCCCCGCACATCCAGTAAAATTCGATGCATACAAAGAAATATACATACACAAATCTTTTAAAAGATTTACAAAATATTCTCCTCTCCTAACTCTTAGTAGCTGATGGTAGAAGTATTAACTTCGAGTAAAGCCAACCGGCCTTCGGAGTGAATACTTTGCAGACAGTATTTCGACTGTTAAATAAGCTACATATTGAATCAATCTTCGCAAATTTAATGGATAACCTAAAAGGTTCTATGATTCCTACAATAAGCAAATTGAACTGACTTATTTTCTTCTCATTGCTAGAGACAACGCAATCCTTTTCCTAAAATAAGTCTGAAATTTTGTGAAGATTATTGCAGCTTTTCGACGCAAGGAACGTACCCGACTTTTATTGTCCTAACCTTGGGGTCAAATTGAAACAAATCTCTCATTGAGTACCACAGAGGATGAGTGGAAGGGACATTGTCTTTCCTCGGCCGAATTCTTTTTCACCACACGCATTCTTGTTCCCCAGGAAACGAGCCACGCTCCACTGATCCCCACAAACAAATAAAACAGTAGTGACTTGCTTCTTTATTCCCTCTCCACGCCCTAATTAAGGCATTGCGTCGCCCAAGATTTCCTTACTCAATTGTCATAAACTTCTGTTAATGTAATTATCCATACCGTCCACGGAAAGTGCTTGAGAGGGGTTTTCTGAAATAGGGGAGAAGATGCTGGGCTTGGTTAGAGATAGACCCCATGCATGGTTAGGATAGCAGAGCAATTCCGTGCGTTCTGTTACGGTTAAAGGCATAAAGTGTTCCTTCTTCGCTATCTGTCATACAATAATCATTTTCACCTCACATTTTTAGCTCTTTCGAGGGTAAACAAATGTGAAAAATAGCGACATGACTTGGACTCGAACCCAGGTTTCCCACTTTAGTAGGTAGTCTATAGAATATGCAGGTAAAATACCTCCCCGGAAAGTGGGAGACCTGGGTTCGAGTACCAGTCGTGTCGCTATTTTAAAAATTTGTTTATCCTTGGATTTTAGGCGCACGCCTCATTATCCAAAGTTAAACACCTTATTCTTTTCCTTAAGTCTTTCCAAATAAGTTTAGAACATCTTCATGCATTTGAGCTACAAACATAATTTCAAAATAAGTAAATATGCAATAGATACATGGGAACATCCGAAGGGGTGGCTTGTCTTAAATAATAGTTCCAGTAACACCTCGAACTTCCGTAATGTTAAGCTGTAAAGTGCACTTTATAATTAATTATTAAGAAGTAATGGTATTTATATGGAATTTATTTTAGTTTCTGTTAGTGAAATTGTGAAGTTTTTATATATATATATAATTTCTGTTATCCATTACAATTTTGAAATAGAGCTGGAATTTCAAATTTGACAAAGTTAAACTGAGCGTTAAACTTCTGTTTCGAACTTAATTGGAAAATATAGCGGAATCTATGCTAAAAGTTTCTTAACTTAGTAACGCAGTTCAGAGCTATGTTATGTTTCCTTTTCAATGCCTCCAATTAATTCAGTTTTAGGAGCCTAAAATGAGATGAGAACGAAAATAAAACTGCCGGAGACTTCAGACACTTGACTTGTGTTCGCAATCGACTGCAACTTCACCCACCAAGTAAAAATCTGAATATTCATATATGTCTTAGAGGGCGAGAATCTCCGCAGTTACCAAAAAAACACTTCGCCTCGTTTTTTCTCCAGAAAAACGTGACGGTTATTAATTCCTTATCCACTTCATCTTATTTACTGTTTATACGTCCCCTTTATGAATTCCGAGTGGAATTCCGAACTCATTTGGGATTCGTATTGTATTACTACGTGGTCTCGGAGCCATCTTCTTTGAAGTGAAACGGATAATCTCGCGAGCTTTGAGAAGTGTGTGGCTGGAGAAAAGTGTTCCTGCGAGTTTTTTGGTTTGCAGGTGGCGCCAACTGTGAAAGGGGAGAAAAATGAATTTTAGTCGAATTTTTTGCGAGACGTTAAAAAATCCGTTTAAAAGAAGCGGGACGATAGAAGCAGCTTCCGTAGGCAAGGAACGTGCTTTGATGATTTGAAAGGGTAAATTGTTTGTTTTTTCTAATGGATATACTCTTATAAATTAAAATTTTGCTCCGCGCTCCGCCGTTCCCGAATTGATTAAAAGTCTCCAAGTATTTACTTGATCCGATGCCGTTTCATACAAACGTTTTTTTGTGGCAAATTAAGAGCGATAACAGGTTGGAACGACTGAGATAATGAATGTAATCTGGAGGTTGTGAATGAGGGAGACTTTCAAACTCGTAAGATCAAAAATGCTGTGGCACTGTGAAGCATCGCAAATGAATTTTATTCGCGTAAATAATCAGAGAAAATTGTTTGTAAGCCATGAGAAGAACTTTTGAGGTTGATTGAGGAAAAGATAGCAATGTGAGACCACCTTTAGATATACAGAGAAGTAGAATGGGTCATGTGAGATGAATTATTACTCTATAGTATTTATATATTGAGAAGTGGATAAGTGTATGTTGATAAGAGAAAGGAATATACAGACACAAAATGTGAGTTTACGGGAATTAAGTGATAAAACCTTTCTCTTCATTTGCACATAATTTATTTTTCTTTTAGTTTATTTGTATATGCTCTGATTATCTGATCATTTCGGAGATTTTTTAGAACTCCATATGGAATGAAAAGAAGTTCCAACACATTAACGCCAATAATTTACTTTATCAATATCTTTTTCTAATATTTTTCCATTTCTAATTTCTCTATAATCTATTTCTCACTACGCATGTATTTTATCAGTTGTTATTACTCGTAGTATCATCACATTTCCAAATATATTTCAGACAATACGCCTTTCATACAAAAAAATACTTAAATTAAGTAAACATTTCGATAGATTGCGATTCTAACAATAACTATCAAAAACGATTTCATCGTTTCCAGAATGCCGTTCTAATGATTTTCAGGCTAATTGTGGATGACTATTCGCTATTTTTACATCCAACTTTGCGATTTTTTATTATTTGATACTCGCAACAATGCTGCAGTACAAAATCGCCTTGTTTAATTTGATTTATAGTCATATCATTGTAGGCAAATCTTCATTTCATCGACTTCTTATACTCCCCGCGTATTTAATACTGTAACCAACTTATAATATCATCCCACACGGAAACTTTAACGTTTTCCTGATGCTAAAGTGCAAATATTTTCCCTTCTCAATTTCCTCTGCGTCGATGAAAATGACGGGATTGAAACGCGTCAAAATCGCCGACCACGGAGGATCGTTCCAAAGGATTGCCTTCCAATGGACATCGCTATGAAAACGACTCATCTATAACATTCAGTCCGTAGCAAAAGGCACCCGAACAAAAAGAGAGTTTGCGGCGTTTATTTTAAGAAAGTCGTAATTTGCGAGATTGGACTCTTGCAGACGTCCTCGGCGGCCCATCGGCCGTTCTGCAGTGCGGGAAATGTGAAATTAAGTCAATTGCAATCGGAAGAAAAAGCTTTTGGTGCTAAGTCGGGACAGCGAGATGAAAGAATTGTCCAAGGGATGGGAAGCGAAGAAAGAACACAAAGTAGTCCTTTGCGTCGCCACCTCCGCACGCCCGATGCCTCAATTACCTCCCTCTCGGAAGGGGAAAAAATGACAAATGAAGTCTCTCTTCCGCACTCACTCTTTGTATATATCTTACTCCTCCTCCTGTTTAATTCCTCCTATCCTTAGCAGCGTCCCCTTTCTCTCAAAAAGCTGCATCACTCTGGAAGGGCTCCTTATTCCGAATGCCCACGTATATGGCGTACTTTGAGAGAGTACACTCCATTTGCATATGGGGCTCTTTCGAGAACTGAATATGCAGAAGGAAAACTGCTTCTGGCTTCATTTTCCCTCTTCCGTCATAATTCACACCAAACTACTCGCTATTTATTCCCCCTGAATCTCTCTTTCCTTCCTCCTTTTATATATGTGCTACATCGGGGCTTTTTCGCCATTCTTGGGCGCGTTTTAGCAAGGAGCGATTTGGCGAATGTTCGCTGAAAAAAGTCTTGATGTTTCAAAGCGCGGATTTTGGAAGGTGGGTTTTTGTGCGCTCGCGAGGGAAATCGCTCTCTAAGTTCGAATCGCATCTAAATCCAGATCGGTCGCTTCTTTGGTGAGAAAGGTTTGGATTCAATGCTAGGCAATAATCACTATTTTCTTGACAATCATTATCAATTTCCTAGACTATACTAGCCTATCAAAAAGTTATTTATACCGCTCCTTCATATTAACTTACAGTGATGAATCTCATGATCTTATGAGAGGAGTTGGCGTGAAATTGCTCAATAGAGACCATAACTGTTAGTATTATATAGGGGCAAATTGAACATTATAATATTACCCATTTCTGTTACTGAATACTACCTGTGTAGGTACATAGTCATTAAGTTTTGGCTTCAAAGAGAACTGTCACTGAATACATTTGCATCCAATATTACTAATGCCACAAGTTAATTAATTAGTTGAAACACACATTTTTGCTCACAGATTTCAATTATTTGCGGATAACGAAGACGCTTAACAAACATTAATATTAGTTAATTAGGTAGTTTACCTCTCAATTGGGCGATATTGAGTTCAATAGCTCGAATTGTTTTCATTCAATAGATATTTGAATTTGATAGTCTATTTCAACTCTCAGTTTAGAGTTCAAGATCTTAAACTCAATCAGACACAGTTTTTCGGGTTTTGAGAAATAAATTAAAGTGAAAATTAAGATTGTTGGGCATTGATAATCAATTCTCTATTAAGTTATTTCATAGTCAGCAAAATATGAAACGCAATAATTGACAATAATTAACTTTCAATAAAAAGATTAGTTGCTCAATGTACGATGATAGTGAACAATTGGTATGCCTGTTTCAAACTAGTTAGTTCCAAAGAAAATAATGTACATTATTATCCACATAAGAATAATGCACTGAAGAATGTTTTCCTTCATTTCCTATTATGGAGCCCTTGAGAATGGAGACATTGTTTCGGAAATGCGCATAAGAATCTTTCTAGAAATCCGGAGTTTCCCGTTTATTTCTGTGAATTCCGCCTGCCGACATACGGAGGTTTATTAAACCTCTTTAATTCACTCCTTTTGATCTAAGTTTAGTAAATGTTACACGTTCTCTAACTTTGAAATTTCACTATTACTCCCTAGATTGTGGTCTTATACATAAACGTAGTTTCCCTCAGAAATGTGAAAATTACGGTTGATTAACGTTTTACAATTCCATAGTCTTATGTTCAGAGACTGGTCTTTTCAAATAAGAAAATCGACCCAAATAAGTAAGGAAAAGATTAAGGAGCTTTTGAGTGATTCTCAAGATACTATTGCCGTACAATCAGACGGAATTTCTTCAATTGATTTCGTGCTCTTTGAGACCCCAAATTTCGGCTTCACAAAACATCGCTGTTTCGAGATTCCAGCTCCTCGTTGTAAGTTGCGACAAGTAGGTGCGTGTCTCTTTCTGCAGAATTTTGCATGAAAAAGCACTTGAAAGCATAATCCTTACAGAATATATGTACTATAGAATCGGCTGGAATTCATGCGAAATATGTTTTCCAGATGAGAACATGCGATTGACTCTGAGAAGGGGTCGCATTCATTATGAAATACCCTAAGAGTTAAATTTCTCATAAAATCACCTTTCTTTTATTTTCATCGGTTGCTGTGGTGCATTATTCAGCTCTTATATTTTAAGCTTTATCTCTTATATTCGTGAAAACAAGTTTAAAAGGTTTTCTGAATGTTCTTCACATTAATATATTAAATTTCATGTAGTTAATTAAGATTATTACCCATTATTATAGTGCAATTAATACGCTTCCAATAAAGAAGGGTATGGAAACCTAAGTTATTACATTGGGCTGGATAAAATGTAAGCCAAATGAAATTACGTAAACATATTTTCATACATCAATCTCATCCTGATATGTACATACCATCTCTTAAGTATTTCATTCACATTCAACCAACTTTTTCTTGTTCTTCCTTTTTCTTTCAACCATATTATTGTATTATTATATATATTTTAACTTCTTAATTTGTAGTATTTTATTCATTACATATTATAAGTTATGATATTTTATGTGCTTTCAGTTAATCGTTTGTAAAAGTTTATAATTTATGTACCTTTGTCTATTTATTTGTCTATTTATCTTATAATTTTATTGTTTATTTATTTATGTTTATCAATATTTGATGTGTTGCCATTGTGATGTTCTTTATTTTATTTTATTGTTGTTTTAAATGAGTAATTCCAGTTGCATAAATAAATACCATTTCCACCCATTTTTTCTCCATTTCCAAACCAACACACAGAAAATTTTCCATACTTACGAGCAATACTTTCATGACCTTAAGTCCGCATTCATCCATTGTCTAAATACGTCAATTTTTCAAATTCTATAACGAATTCGCATCTTCATTCAGAATAATTTTATCGGTATATTCGTCGCAGTTTGAAAATGATTTTCCATTGAATTCAGCGCTGATCCTAGTGCATATATTGGGCGACGCAATCGGTTCGGTTGGCAGCCCTGCCTCTCTCCAAAGCGCTCTCTTCTGTCCAATTCCCTTCCTGCGTGCGTTTCTTTCCCCTTTGTCTACGCGAGCATTCATAATTATTACTTTCTTCTTTCCGAAATCCACCCACACCTGCTCTCATTCTTCTAATGCAACCGCCTTCTAGAGTTTTGTTTCGATTTTCCCCTTTTTCTTCCTCGTCATCTTTTGTCCGAAGTTCCTTATTGGCAGAGAGAAAGGATTTCTCTTGAGCACTGCCTCTCGGATTGCCGTTTTCATGTATTCCTCAAAGGACTTCTTTTTTATACGCGGTACCTTGTCTTTCCTCGTTTAAGCAGCTGGAATGCTTTAAAACAAAAAAGTCTTCCCCGAAGGAAACTTTATGTCCCTCTCGGATCCCTGAAAGAAGTTTTTGATGATTTAATGCCTAAAATAAGGAATTGCCATCGGAGTTGAATGTTGCGTGATTTTCAAATTATTTTTTCCTCGCGAAAATTGGTAATTAAAATTCCTTCCTTCGTTTCAAAAGTAACGTCTATATCAGCGCCGAGGACTTTCGAAACTTTTTTCCGACGAGAGCCTTATTCGCTCGAATTATCAGACCTTTCCTCCCTCGTTTCCCTTCTCCGATGAATTTTTAAACTTGTCTCCGAGCTAATTAGCCTTTTGTACGAAGGAAAAGTACATTAGACCCCTCAAAAGGAAATCGGATTCACTGCGACATCTTTTGAGAACTGCGCAAAGTTTTCATAAACGGTTGCAGAGTGCGAGTAAACACGGGATTGGGAATTACTTCTCTATCAGCGCCATCTTCCTCGTCTCCGGCGAACTCAGTTCTTCACGTTTTTAGGAAAAGAAGTCCTTGGGAGTTTTTGGCTAATGTCTGCAATCGAAAAAGGTTCTTTTGTGTTGAATATTCTACGAATTGAATAGTGGATATACAAAGAGTCCTTTTAAAACCTTTTAAAAGTATACTGCTACAAGTAACACGGCGTGAATTAATATGAAAATCTTAATGTTTTGACTTTACATGTAATTTAAAAGTTTTCACATTGTACCCACTGCCACCAAGACATCCACCAACTTGCAGTAATAAATTGGTAATAATAATAATCACATTTTCCACGTATAAAAATAACTAATGAATTATACTAGTAGGTATATTGTGAATGCCATTCTTTCTTGGACGTCTAATTAACGAAATGAGAGACATCTTGTGGAAGGGATTTTAGCATATAATTATACCCCAGCCATCAAGTGACTCTACAGACGGATATTTCGACTAACGACAATTTTTTCATTTTTCGGACTCGGCGAACGAATATGGATTCGGCTAACGAATATTTCAGTGGATGCGCGCACTAACATAAAGCAGTAAACATGAATGTTCGAGCCATTGCAGTATCTCATCTTTTCAGTTTGTATGTATTGCCAAAGAAATGAGCTGATCACATCATATAGGGGACAGCCACCAACCCAAATGGGTTCTTTACGTAGAAGACAGCGAAAAAGGAGACGTCTGATAACAACACGTTTCGGCTAAATAAGATCTCGGCTAACGAATGCGATTCCGGAACGAAATATCTTCGTTATCCGAGGTATCACTGTATCTAGTTAATGTTTTAATTTTGCCATCTCTGGAAGATTTTCAAGTTCTAACATTAATACGTAAAATGCCGTATTAATAGTAGGTTACGAATTGCGGATGCGTAAATGTGAATCTATGTAAAGATATTTAAAAAAAAACGTCGAATATCAGAAAATTTCTTTTTTCCATCGATAATGAATTCATTAAATATGAAAATTAATGCTTGATGAACCAAATTTATACAGGCTTACCTACGTATTAAAGTCCATTACTGGAGAGTACTAGCCGAGGAATAACGTATATTCTGTGTATCTATTATTATTTTTGGTCGGTACTTCTCAGTACGTAGGCCGGGAATCATTCCCCTATCCTGGATGCAAAGCAACTAAGGAATTGGGCTCATCTATTGCCTTTTAATAGTTATTTAAGAACCTTTTTTATATTATTAATATTATCATCATCATCATTGTTATTCTTTTACTCTTACGTAGAGGTTAGGCTGAAATGGCCTCTTCCGCCAAATCTCTGGAGATATTACATGATGATATAATCTAATCGCCGTAACTACGAAGATATTTTCAATAATTACGTATTTTTACTCTGAAGACACGATACTATTTCGTAACCCTTTCAAAGTGATACACTTCGTTGATTGAGCAAATATTTTTCAGCTCATTTCCGCGTGACTTTCATCCTCCGCATCTCCTCCCAAAATTGACCCCAAAAGCTCCATTCATCGAATGCAAAATATCAGATTTAATCAATGACGTCGGCAAATAAAAGACAATCGCAAATTGGCGCGGATTCGATTCATTCTCCAAAGATGGCGCCGTCCATTGTCACCGATTGTTGTTCTCGGCTGCTCGTCTCCGACGCATACGGGCTTATTTTCTTTCCAAGGATAAAGACGGACTGAAATAGCTTTTAAAAAATGTAAGCGGAGCGAAACATTGTGAAGAAAGAGGCTCTCTGAAAATTAAAAGGAAAAAACGGAAGCATTCCTTACGAGAGACTCCCTTTTGGAAATAAAAACTTGTAATGTTTTTCGAGTCTCCCGCCGATGCGACACAAAGAAGGAAAACAAACTGACATTTCTTTCCAGTCTAGAAGTTTTTAGGGTCGCCATTGTTTCCTTGCCGTCTCAACTCCTTTTTTGCTAAACCCTTTACTCCTGAACGCGCACCTCAACAAAAGAAAGTGGCCATTCATAGGAATGGGAAGGTGAGCAAAGAATGCGGCTCTTCTTCAGCAACGCGTGTCCAAGGGACGCGTTTATGGCATCGAAGTCATTTCCAAATTGGACGGATCTCCAGTGAGGGAGGAGGTAAGGGCCGGCGCGTGGAGAAAGAGGCAACCACCTCAGGGGGAAAGAATCAAAACATTATCGAGATGTTAGGTTAGCGTCTCTGAGAAATCACAACCGATTCCAACATTCCGTACATAATATACCATCACCACAGGGGCAGATGAAAGCTAACAGAGGCCCTAGGAGCAAAGATCAGATTAAGAGATAATAGTAAACATTCAAATTTCTTCATCACATCCACAAAAACATATCCCATAAAATGTCTCTTCGGCAGAATTAAACAAACAGATTTTTATAGTGTTCCTATAAATTACAAGGAATTATGATTAGAATGTTCACATTTTATAGTGACGTAAGCAATGTAATTTATTCTATATACATATTATAAGGACTTACCCAACAAATCTAAGATTCTTTTTTGAAACGTAAAACCAGAAAATTTTGTTGTTGAAAGTTTATAAGCCCAGTCTTATTGAACCCCAATGTGGATGTAGCCCTGAGAGAGCGCCTAATTTATATCCACCCCTGCACCACCACCAGTGGTCACACTATGACCACTTTCCACATTGTGTTGATTTATGAAGGGATATCAATTCGTACTGCAGCTTCTGATATTAATAACAAACTCAAAGATTCCATAAAACAAGATTATATTGCATTACCTAATAGCTTAGTTACTTTACATCATCCACCACATAGGAAAGATCTTGGTTCAAAATACTTTGTAAAAATTTATTTGTACATATAGGTAAGTATATACATGAGTATGTGTATAATATGTCTTCCCTTCTCCTCGGAAATTCTTAATAGAATCTCTCCACGTAATAATAGCCTCATTTGTATCTTTACTAACTTCCAGGTTGATCTGGCGTGTGTTACATTTCACGGGAACCAAGTTGCCTCATTAAGGAACCGATAACTCTCCAGAAAATGTTTTCATTAACCTTCTCTGCATTTTAATTTCTTACGCTCGTCTCTAATTTGTCTTAATGTAGTCATATTTTCCCTTGTAATCTCATCTCCGAAGTCCATTGCATAGTACATTACTTACCGATGTCCTAAAAAGCTGTAGGAATATACATTCTGATTCAAATACATCAATTCCTTTTGGATTTGAGAAAAGCATATGATGTCATCCGTCGCCGTAGATAACTTCGGGGAACCATAAATCATCGGAGTCTGGTCCACATGAGTGCTTGGAGGAAAAGCGTCCATTCCAAGGAACGGGCGCGGATCTCGTTATCAAGTGGGGATTCCAAGTCTTGCCTCAAAAAAACGCACTTTGGGAACATTTTCGTCCGCAAAATGGCGAACGCGCGCAAAATAAGTTCCATGGCTTGTTTCAAGAAACGGCAGGAATTAGGCGACTTTCTAAAAGAGTTCTCCCGGGCGTACTTCCCTCCAAGTGTGTTTAAAATAAATAACGAATAACAAGCTCACAAGCGTTCGCGAGCACAAAACACACGAGTGAGTCTTTGCAGTGAATCGAGACATTTTGGAGAGATGTGGAAAATTACGTAGATGGACATTACGCAAGGAAAAATATAACACTCGACGGTGCTGCCACGCGCGATTGAAAGAGTAAGTAAAGAGAGTGGAATGGGAGATCATCCGACTAATGAAGGCGGGGAAGGAGTTCTTTATCGGGGAGACCAAGATGTCCCTTCCATCCAACGCAGACTGCGGAAATAGGCGCGAACGATGCTAAGAATATGTAGCCCTGAATCGAAAAGAGGGTTTGTGGATGTGAAGGTAGCAAATGAGAAAGAGGCTAATGTTGAACCTAGCTGTTGACTATCTATAAACTGTTAGAAGTTTAAATTGTAATGTAATAGCATGGCAGTAACATGGTTACTATTGTAAGGTAACAATTTACAATCATCGATTCAAGAAAAAGTAATAGCAGACAGATTTATGAGTTCTAAAACTTCAATCGAGGCTTTTCTGGGTAAAAATCTCTCCGCAAATAGAAAACAAAATGGGTTTATTGATAGGAAAGCATTTTTGTCGATCGCAGTCGTACAATTACTATCGATACTCCAGCGAGTAATATCGATAGTCAAACAATTAATATCGATGGTCAGTGTCAATAGATAGTATCGATAATGGAAAAATTATTATCGATAACCTAGTAACTAATATCGATAACCGAACAAATACTATCGATAGTCGAAATATCACTATTGATAGTGGGTCATTCATTGCATTTAGTTAATGGAGTAGAAATATTCGAACGTTGGCCACCTTTGTGATAGGCATGCAGGAAAGGTAATGAGGAAATATCGAAAAAGGAGATGTTGATAAATGAGGAACAGGAAGAAGCGATGCAAAATGGATAAGGAAGAGCATCTTTGCTCGTATTTTCCAACAGAAAGTCGCCTTCCGATTTGCTGCTCATTAGACAATCGCGTGGAGTGGAGCGCGCACATCAACTGCTTTTAATTCCATAGCCACTGCAAATGGACGCCAAAGAAGGAGATTTTATTCGCGGAAACGCCACTGGCATTTGTAAGGCACGAGCCTTAGCACGCGTGCTTATGACTCTAAACGCGTTTGGACAAAACAAAAAATGGCGTTCCTTTGCTTAAAGAGCCCTTTTTCCCTCCTCCAAGAATGAATACATATATATACGTACGTGTATTAAAACCTAAATATCGCTCCAAAAGGGACTCCTTTCTCAAGTCTCGTATTATGAAACTAAAGCGCGAGGGAAACCAATTTCGAGGAGGGAAAAATGCTACGAATATATTCCCTCGCGATACCTAACGGCGGAAAAATAAACCCGGCCTTTCTCGCATTTTAGATCTTTGGTATCAGTTTTTCATCATTCCCTTAAAAAAAGAGAGGAAGGAGAGAATGTCGTTGTAGTGTTCGGCGTGTTTTTCGCAGGTTTTCCCTCGACTACAGTTGGAGTGAACCCCAGATGTATTCCGTTAAGTTCCACCTTCATTGAGACGAGATGCGACCGCATAAATAGGGGAACCAAATCGCGATCTTACACAAAAGACTCTCTCCTCGACTTACCGGAACGAGTTTACGCTCCTTCCCTCTGGGACACAAAAACAGATGAAGTGGATATCATCGGATATTTCGAATATAGTTTTTTTTCTCCGCGACTCTCGTGTGTTTTGCTTCCCATTGAAACGCGGCCGCTGAAAAATTACGCAAATGCGATTGCCTTTTTCTCTCGATTGACTCGGAATGTCGCGAAATAATATCTTATTCTTACGCGAGGTAGGTTTTGGTTTTTTCTCGACGGATGATGGAGTCTGAATAGGTGCCGCCGGCCCTGGCGCAACTGCGGATTAATTAGTCACTCGTTATTAGCTTAATCACGTGATGCGTGCTTGTCGAACGGATAATTTCGATCGAATGAAAAATCTGTCTCTAAACCGAATGGAAATTAGTACGGAAAGTCTATTTGTCGAATGAATTCCAGATCTCATTCCAAGACAGTGGTATTCATAGTTATGTATCTTTAATACTTCAAACCTTACCTGATATTCATCGCACGTAGGTCGCATAATTGCGGTCAATTTTCAGAAACAGCCAAGCACTATAAAAAATTAAACGTGAATTCCGACCGGTTAATATCAAATTTCAACTCATCATCTTGATATAACTTATATCCCCTCAGAATATCTTATATTCATCATTATACATTTATTATATATTACGGATATGTATATTATATAAAGATATCCATGAGAACATTGTAAATATAATCCAATGGAGTCCTATACAATTTCTAATATGAGAAATGAAATAAGTAATTAAATTTCGGTGCTACTGAAACAATGATAGTCTAACTGCCACTTGAATTACTATCATTATTGATAACACATTACTTTTACTTCAGGTTTTGTAAATTAAGTATTAATGAGACACTGGAAAATTTACCCAAATTCAGGTACGAAGAGATTAACTTATTTTCTCTAACATTAATTTCTTTCAGTCGTTTTAAAACTTTTCAACGTTTTATAATGCATTTGATCATGTATGGCAAACCTCGAAAATACTCAAGAAGCAAGTATGAAGATAATGAAAGTATTGCCTAGCAAATTGCGTTGGAATCTGAAAATACCCAAGTATATCAGTCTATTTTCCGTGCTAACTTTGATTTTTTGTAGATTATAATAACTTGAATAACTCAATATATTTATAAGTAGATGGTGCGGGATTTAACGTAAAGGAGTGAAGATTTTCCTCCTCCGTACACATACTAACTTGAGCTTCGCTTTCCGATACTATGACGTACGATCAAAGCAGTGGCATTTCGCATTTAAATGCAGAATAATAACTTTTGTTGATCACTTGTCCGCCACTTTTCGCTGTGCAGAATGCTTTCTGTTGCATCTCCCCACCTAGGGCTGCAGCTCTCTTCCTGTTGCCCCCTCTTTAAACCTTCCATTCATCCTTCGTTATTGATCTAGCGCATATTGGTTGGCTTACAGACCCCATCCCAACCCATAATGCACTTCTCCCTCCACCGCGAGTCACGTGACTTCCTCCCCGCCTCCTGTCACTCTCCAGACGTACTATACAACCGAAGAAGATATCAACCGTCAGAACCATTTTTATGTACTTGGCCGCGTGCTATTCTACTGCATCTTCCTGCACATTGAGCTGAACATCCGCTATGCCTAAATATCTCTTTCACAGATTATAGCATTTGGAATACATGTGTGGTTTGTGGGTAATTTTAATTACGATCCAATTGAGAGTACCAATCGGGAGTTTGTCAATCCTGTGTTGAAATGTACATTTTTAATTCAGTCTCTAACTCCATTCTGACTAGAACTATTCTTTAGCGCCGAAATCAATGTTCCTAAAGATTAATTTAGTATCATTCCCCTGATTTGCAACACATTTCCATTTTTCCCCTGTCGTTATGTCATATGTATAAGCATTACGATATGAATTTATCCATAACTATTTCAAATCCAAAAGAAATGAATTTTCCTACAAAGTCAAAAGAGTAAATATTCGGTAATAATCAGAGTTCTCCCAGGGTCGCAATATTCCATTACAAAGGAATAGGCCTATGGGGAATTTAAACTACCAGAGGCCCTAGGCGGAAAGTTCAGATTGAGGCCCCCCCTAGGATTATGACTAAAAATTCGGATTCTTTCATAAAGTACCCAATCCCTTCACTACGCCAAGAATAAATAAATAAGTTTTGAATTACAATGCATAGTATTTCTAAAAACTTAAAAAGTGGACAGGCTTTACAAACTTAAATCTTATAAACATTATGTGTACTTATTATGTAGACTTATTCAACAAATATCTAAGTGTCTCTTGAAGCGGAAAAACCAGAACAATTTAACGGAGAATTTTTTAGCACAGTCTTATTGAGGCCCCGATATAGATGAGGCCCTCAACTAGCTGGCACCTATTGCGCTAAATTAAAAATTGAAAAGGCCGTTATCTTCATCATTACTTATTGCAGGCATTTTTAGTTTTCTTGCCAATTCTCAAGAGTAAATATTCGGGAATAATCACTGCTCTCCCAGGGTTCAAAAGTCCTTCATTACGGAAAAATAGGCCGTTTTCTCTGTGTTACTGATTCCTGCCATTTTTAGTTTTCTTAAGTCGCTACTTTTGATTCGAGGTACACTTATTCCGAAAGAAACGTTCCTCACCTCTGAATGGCATTGATTTTTCGAGGCGTATTACCAATCCAGAGATAATCCGCAAAGGGTGTGAAAAGTGTATGGAAAACAGATATAAGAATCTGGCCTTGGAACGCTGATTGCTTTCACGGAGTCAACATTCAGCCCATCCGCTTTTAAACTGTTGATTTACGGCTTTCGAATGAATCCGCATAAAAATGACACCCGCGACTCAAACAATGGTCTTCGGGACATTTTAGATCACAGTTATTCGAGGCTTATCGGGAGCGATGGTAGGTCTCCATTTAGCCACGGAGCGGCGCTAGTGGTATGACATGTATCGAGCGAATGGAACCGGAAGGATAGGTTCTCGCACTCAATCAAACGCGTAAATGAGCAGAGCAAATGCACTCGCTTTGCGGTGGAATGGGCCATTTACGTTTTCCCGCTTGACAATTGTGCCTCCGTTGAAACATTGCGAGCGTGGACATCAGCGCCACACGCGGCGGGGGAGGGTAACTACTAGCAGCTGACCACTACCTTGACGGGTGGTCATTCCATGTTTTCAAATAGTTCCGGGAGGGCGGCGGGAAACACAAGTCCATGTTTAGGGTTATTTAACCCTTGTCTTGGTGTTGAGGACTGTAGGCGGCGCTATCTAAGATACCGGCTCCTCATTTCGCCCACTTTAGTTCTCTTATCAAAACATTACTTTACCTTAGAGTTTTGAGGAAAGCTCCAAAAGCTGTCGTTAGCAACAAAACCAACCATTAGGAAGTTCCAATTACGTAAACAATTAGGTTGATTTGTTTTCAAACCAACCTAATTGTTAATAAACAACTGTTTTTGGAGCTTTTGTCTAAACTTATTTACAAAGCCGTGTTCCTTCGCTTATTTGATACCATTCGTTAAGTAGTAACAGCATTGCTAAAAGTGCTTCAACAGCTATCGTGAACCATTCGTTTAGTTATTCTCTTTTTTCAGAAGCGATCGTTATTGCAAAATATGCCAACTTCATCTGATATTCCTACACTAATGTTAAATTTTACTTCATGAATCGGACGGTTATCCCCCGTCAATTGCCCTCATCCCTCCTTAGAAAATCTAGATATATCCATGCTTTCGCAGTTGGAGTTATAGGAATCCTACGCGCCCGAAGGGTGACAAATAAATATAAAAGCTGCCATTTTGTTAATGTGGCAAATTTCCGGCATTCGGTACCACATCACGGCACGTGGGATCCTTTCGGAAAGTAGACTACGAGCGCGGTATAGAGTGTCTCAAGTGGGAAACTTGCCGCATAACGCGCTAAGGCGAGACTTCATTAGCACCCTCTTGCGATATCATAAGACGTGCGTCTCTGCAAAGTGCATTTGACGTGAGAGGAGTCGCGATTTGGATACGCGCGACTAACGCCCTCTCCTCAAGAATTAGTCGCGTAGCAACCAAGTCGCCCTTAATCTCTGTTTGGAAGCGCGGTAGACGATCTGGCGGGGAATCCGATTCCTTATCTGCGGCGGATGGAACATATCAAGTGGCGATAAAGGCAGACATTGAGATCCCGGAGAGGATTTGCAGTGACGGCTGTAAGACACGAGCTGCGATTGCGAGGCGGGATCGAGAAAAGACGGTGGTTTACATTGAGAAGAAAAGATGTGAGAGGTCGAAGAGGATCCCATTCCGGACGAGGGAAACTTGAGGAGAAAGCTGTGGCTGCCGGGGGGGTGCGTTCGAAATAAATTACTCGAAATAATTCACTCGAAATACCAATTTCGATTTCATGAGCAATATTTATCGATCTGTGGCCTCTTTTATTCAGAGTTACTGGATGATATGCAGTAGAAAATATGGCAATATATATCAAGAAGAGGGTGTTAAGTGAAGAATTTTAGGACTCGTGTACCTAAAGTAAGGTGGGAGAAATAATACTCGGTAATTTCTACAGCAACTGTTTATTCGACTAGTTTCGTCAATAACTTCAGCTATTCTGGACATGTTCATAACCTAAAGATGTTGACACAACTAGTCGAATAAATATCTACTGTGGAAATTATTAAGCATTCTTTCTTTCAATATAAAGTGGTAGACATATGTATATATATTTAAAATTAAGATGTTCATTTGAGGAAAGAAAGAACACACTTTTTAGGGACTCTTTTAAATTCTGCTAATTTAAAACTTTGCTCCGATAATTTCACGGTCCAAATCTTATTTGGTTGGCTCTCCTAGTGGGGTTACTTTTCCTCTTCCCATGAAACTAAACGTAGTGAAAACTTCACATTTCCGTAATTGTTCTCATCCGATTAGCTTACTAAACAAACATCCAAACACCAAACAAGTTCTAAGGAATGTTTTCAAGGCAAGAACATAGAGTGATGAAGATAGTAGGTTTTTCTCACCTTTAATTATCGCGAGAATGTCTTTCTTCCAATACGGGAACATATTGGATGATCGTATTTGATAATGTAATTTTTTTTAACTTAACTGAACTGAAATATTTATCGGCTTTTTGCTTTTAATGACTGAAAACAGATAATTATGCCCCAGGATACACGTGCGCCTTGCGGTATGCAACTTGCAATACTTACGTGTACCTCATTAGGAATAAGAACAGGAAAAATTTACCTTTTAATGGCAACGAATACGACCAACGCCAAAATTTATCGGTAAATGGTATTCGAAAATTTTTACATCCTCGAATATTATATCGGCCAATTTAAAAATGTTACTGTGATGGAAATTATGGTTTGATTATGATATTACTGAATAAAAATAAGGGAAGAACAGAAAAGGCTACAAGAAATGTTACTAGGGACTTAACAAAAAGAGTAATCATGACATTAATTTTCGTTTTTCGATAAAATTGATGAACTTAATTAGATGATATCAATCAAGTAGTTCTAATCGCTACTTCCAAAACATTCAGGAAATGGTTTCTCAAAAGGAATGAGGTTGAGATGAGTCTGAGTGTGATACTTAACTTGGAATTAAGTCGACATGACGCAGGTCTTACTGAGAGTCTCTTGGCTTGCATCCAGAAGAACCGATGGGGTCGTGGGCGTCTTCTTCAGGAGGTCTCATTCTACGCCCACACAGTCTTCGAAAGCCCATCGAAGTGCTTCGTTCGCGTTTCTTGCAACCGAAGGAATTTCGATCGCCGCCAAGCATTAAACGGGTGACATTTTCCATACAGCTCTCGTCAATACATGTTATCGGTTTGAAGGAAAAATTCTCAAATGCGTACCTTAATAAATGTAATATTTTTAAGGATTCATCCCTTCGGAGAAAGATATGTTCCTCAAGCCGTATTTACTTCTCCATCTTTTGTATGTTATTCACTAATTTACACTGGATCTGCTGTAAGATGGAAATCTTAAGTAATTAGCTATAAAACCTATTAAATTAAAAACTATATTTATTCCAGGACTAAGTAATTATAAGTTGTTGATAATAAATCAACTTATAAATTTTTGTCAGTAAAATTAACCAATTACTTGGTGCAAAATCCTGTTTCCCCTTTGTTTTTTACCATGGAATTAGTTGATAAATTGTTCATAAACAATAAGTTATAAACTTAGTTCCTATCTGTAGAATATTTATCCTTTTATAATAAAAATAATAATTTTTTCGTTTTCATTAACAAGACTTTCTTTGCTTAGCTATTTTTGTACTAATATTTTTATAAGCACTTTACATAAATATCACTTTTGTATTCATCCTCTTTGGGGAAAATCTCTCATTGCTGACATCTTAATTTTCTTTCTCAAGAAAGTCAAATTTGGTTTTCTATATAAAATAACCGTGCTATAAAATGTCCTTCGTGTGATAGAACTTTGCTCTCTTATTGTTATAGCAATTCTTTGAGAGTAAATTAAATTGACTAATTTCTTTATCTCTAAACATCTTCGTCTCTTTGATAATTTATGCTAAAAATAGATTGTCTCAATTGTAATTCAAACGGTTATTCTCATGCATTGATGTCATTCTTCTATGAAGTAGAAGGATATCTTGCATTCTATAAGAACTATTTACAAGTCTCGTTGTAGTTCTAAGGAGACGATTCTTCAGACTTGGAGTGATAACCGTCTCTGTCTTTTAAAATGGATCATCCAGAGACTTAATTAACTATTCAGCTATCCTAAGTCCATCCAACTTCTTTTTCGCAGGCGTCTTCAAGGCTTCTTGAGCGGGCCGTCCCTCCGCGAGAGGCGCTGCCGTCGCCCCACCCCCCTGCCCTCTACAGGCGACAGACAAAAGCGCGAGCAGCACCCCCTATCAGGTAGTTGAAGGATGTACATTTCCTCATCCTTTTC